>CM074721.1:560264636-560494636 GCA_037306005.1 Rhinophrynus dorsalis
TGGGATAAGGAATTCCTCTCAAAATATAATTTAGTTGATTGAACTTTCCAAAAGACCCAAGAGCATCGTAAATACCTCTAAAGCCTCAGAGGAAGAGTGCAATTTACCACTGACTGATCAAAGATATCTGGATCTGGACTGCATTCTGTTATCTGATTTCCATGCTAAACAATGTGATGTGTACTTGTATTTAAGAGAGTTGTTTTCATATTTATCTGTATAACATGCCTGAGAAAGAGACCTAAGGTCTTGAAAGCTTGCATTTAAATCTGCTTAGTTAGCCAATAAAAGGTATCAAAAACTATATTTGCCTCCTGTATTTCTACGGCTAACACGGTACCAATTCTCATCTGAACTTTAATCAAACATTAATGTGAGCTTTATTGCTGTGGAGCAATATGATACACTTATATACACACCACATAGTCTGATCTCCTAAACACAGGGACACCAGGGTGATACATTTATATACACACCACACAGACTGATCACCTAAACACAGGGACATCAGGGTGATACACTTATATACACACACCACATAGTCTGATCTCCTAAACACAGGGACACCAGGGTGATAAACTTATATACACACCACACAGTCTGATCTCCTAAACACAGGGACACCAGGGTGATACAATTCTATACACACCGCACAGTATGATCTCCTAAACACAGGGACACCAGGGTGATACACTTCTATACACACCACACAGTCTGATCTCCTAAACACAGGGACACCAGGGTGATGCACTTCTATACACACCACACAGTCTGATCTCCTAAACACAGGGACACCATGGTGATACACTTCTATACACACCACACAGTCTGATCTCCTAAACACAGGGACACCAGGGTGATACACTTCTATACACACCACACAGTCTGATCTCCTAAACACAGGGACACCAGGGTGATACACTTCTATACACACCACACAGTCTGATCTCCTAAACACAGGGACACCAGGGTGATACACTTATATATACACCACACAGTCTGATCTCCTAAACACAGGGACACCAGGGTGATACACATATATACACCGCACAGTATGATCTCCTAAACACAGGGACACCAGGGTGATACACTTCTATACACACCACACAGTCTGATCTCCTAAACACAGGGACACCAGGGTGATACACTTATATACACACCACACAGTCTGATCTCCTAAACACAGGGACACCAGGGTGATACACTTATATACACACCACACAGTCTGATCTCCTAAACACAGGGACAACAGGGTGATACACTTATACACACACCACACAGTCTGATCTCCTAAAAAGAGGGACACCAGGAGGATACACTTATATAGACACCGCACAGTATGATCTCCTAAACACAGAGACATCAGGGTGATACACTTCTATACACACCACACAGTCTGATCTCCTAAACACAGGGACACCAGGTGATACCCTTATATACACACCACACAGTCTGATCTCCTAAACACAGGGACACCAGGGTGATACACTTATATACACATCACACAGTCTGATCTCCTAAACACAGGGACACCAGGGTGATACACTTATATACACACACCACACAGTCTGATCTCCTAAAAAGAGGGACACCAGGGTGATACACTTATATACACACCGCACAGTATGATCTCCTAAACACAGGGACATCAAGGTGATACACTTCTATACACACCGCACAGTCTGATCTCCTAAACACAGGGACACCAGGGTGATACACTTCTATACACATCACACAGTCTGATCTCCTAAACACAGGGACACCAGGGTGATACACTTATATACACACCACACAGTCTGATCTCCTAAACACAGGGACACCAAGGTGATACACTTCTATACACACCACACAGTCTGATCTCCTAAACACAGGGACACCGGGGTGATACACTTATATACACACCACACAGTCTGATCTCCTAAACACAGGGACACCAGGGTGATACACTTATATACACACCACACAGTCTGATCTCCTAAACACAGGGACACCAGGGTGATACACTTCTATACACACCACACAGTCTGATCTCCTAAACACAAGGACACCAGGGTGGGACAGAGGTGTTTGGCTCTGAAAGAGGAACGTTTCCTACTAAAGAGAGAGACACGTGGGAGGTATGACATTAGGCTGTTGGTAAGATATGTTAGATGGCAAATGGCAGCTCTAGACATTGACAGGGTCATGTCTGCTATCGCAAATACTTTGGGACTGAAAAAAATAATTTGTAAATTCCAGTTGAGCACAAAGTTGTGTGCGTCTGTGACAGAGGTTTTGTTCCTTTTTTTTTAATAGTAACAATAGTTCCTGCTTCCCCCACTGTAATCAAATCAGTTAATATCAGTGTATACATCTGGGATTTGGCTCTCACAATCCCTCACCCTACACCCTGCCCTGTCTGTCAGGAGCTCTGCTCACACACAAGACTGAGAAAGCTGCTAACCAGCTGAGCAAGTCCCAGCAACGCCGAGTGGCAGCTTTGACTGCTGAGGCTGCTGGTAGTAGGGTGACCACATTTCCGTCCTGCCATTCCGGGACGTGGTCACCCTAGTTGCCCCTTCATGCCCTACCTTGAGTCCCTGGTGGTCTAGCGGTGTGGAAAGTGCTCTGTGCCTCCTCCGGCACAGAGCTGAAGCTCCCGCGCGCTGTGCTCAGTAATGCAGAGCGCTGGGAGATTATGTCATCTCCCAGCGCTCTGTATTACTAGAGCGCTTGCCTCCAGATCAGGCTCAGCTGCATTGCCGCCCTGGATGTCAGCCTGCAAGCGGTGTGTCATATCATGGACGCCGCGAGGGAGCGCTGGTTTATGCTACCAAGCGCTCCCTCGCGGCGTCCATGATGTGACACACCGCTTGCAGGCTGACATCCAGGGCGGCTTGGCTTCATTCCGGGACACTTCCTTGTCCCGGTTGGAGATGACCCGGGACGCGGGACATAGCCCTGAAATAAGGGACAGTCCCGGACATTCCGGGACACGTGGTCACCCTAGCTGGTAGTGGTATGCGGGCAGGGCCGGTGCAAGGATTTTTGCCATCCTATGCAAAACCTACTTTTGCCGCCCCTTGGCTCCGCCCCTTGTGTTCCACCCCTTTATACCCCGCCTACTTATACCCCACCTCTTTTCTTGCCCCACCAGCTCCACTTTGCCCCCTATCAGCTCCAACTTGCCCCCACCAGCTCCACTTTGCCCCACCAGCTCCAACTTGCCCCCCACTAGCTCCACTTTGCCCCCCATCTGCTCCAACTTGCCCACCATCAGCTCCAACTTTCCCCACCAGCTCCACTTTGCCCCCTCAGCTCCAACTTGCCCCCCCATCCGCTCCACTATGCCCCCTCAGCTCCAACATGCCCCTATCAGCTCCACTTTGCCCCCCATCTGCTCCAACTTGCCCCCAGCAGCTCCACTATGCCCCCTCAGCTCCAACTTGCCCCCCATCACATATCTGTAGCTCCCGCGCTGTCTTCTCTCAAGTAATGCAGAGCGCGGCGGGAGATCATGACTCCCAGCGCGCTCTGCATTACTAAAGAGCGACCGCGATGAGGGAGCTCAGTAGCGACGTGGTGGTGTGGTGGGTCCGGGCACAGCTTTTCTCCGCTGCATGCCCGCGCCCCCAGTACTTGTGCACCCTAGGCCGGCGCCTACCTCGCCTATAGGTGGCGCCGGCCCTGTATGCGGGAGTGTGCAGAGAAATTCAGTCTCATCATCCTGGCCTGCCACTTCCATGTCAATTAGAGGCCAGACAGGCACTGACTAAGGCAACGTGTAGCTCAGGTCCAGTTCGCATAGCACCTCAGCGTGGTCTGATGACCCCCCTGGCAGGCAATGAAGTATTCAAGCCCCGCTGCGCTAAGTTGACAGACTGAAACATCATATCAGTACTAGTGCGAAATCGTACCTGATAGATCAGGACTAGACTTCAAGACTTAACCACAGGCATTCAATATTGCTTGCTGCTGCATTCTCAGGCTCGTTGAGTGCTGCAGTGCTGTTCATCCACTCAGGACTAATTGCTCAGAAAGCAGAATGGCGCAACTACTGCGTGACACGCATGCGCAGTCAATTAGGCCTCTCAACGCTGAGCAAAGTGGATTTCATGATGCCCTTGGCGTATCTGTAGGTTGCTGGAGCTGTACGGGCAACACTATGAAGTGGGAAACAGAGCAAGGAAGCGGGGCACAGTGTCATGCGGGCGGGACTGCTGGTTTGGGCCCTAAAACTGGGATTGTCCCCCGTAAATCGGGACAGTTGGCTGGTATGGAGATCAGACTGTGTGGTGTGTATATACGTGTATCACCCTGGTGTCCCTGTGTGTAGGAGATCAGACTATGTGGTGTGTATATACGTGTATCACCCTGGTGTCCCTGTGTTTAGGATATCAGACTGTGTGGTGTGTATATAAGTGTATCACCCTGGTGTCCCTGTGTTTAGGAGATCAGACTGTGTGGTGTGTATATAAGTGTATCACCCTGGTGTCCCTGTGTTTAGGAGATCAGTCTGTGTGGTGTCTATAGAAGTGTATCACCCTGGTGTCCCTGTGTTTAGGAGATCAGACTGTGTGGTGTGTATAGAAGTGTATCACCCTGGTGTCCCTGTGTTTAGGAGATCAGATTGTGTGGTGTGTATAGAAGTGTATCACCCTGGTGTCCCCGTGTTTAGGAGATCAGACTGTGTGGTGTGTATAGAAGTGTATCACCCTGGTGTTCCTGTGTTTAGGAGATCAGACTGTGTGGTGTGTATAGAAGTGTATCACCCTGGTGTCCCTGTGTTTAGGAGATCAGACTGTGTGGTGTGTATATAAGTGTATCACCCTGGTGTCCATGTGTTTAGGAGATCAGACTGTGTGGTGTGTATATAAGTGTATCACCCTGGTGTCCCTGTGTTTAGGAGATCAGACTGTGTGGTGTGTATAGAAGTGTATCACCCTGGTGTCCCTGTGTTTAGGAGATCAGACTGTGTGGTGTGTATATAAGTGTGTCACCCTGATGTTCCTGTGTTTAGGAGATCAGACTGTGTGGTGTGTATATAAGTGTATCGCCCTGGTGTCCCTGTGTTTAGGAGATCAGACTGTGTGGTGTGTATAGAAGTGTATCACCCTGGTGTCCCTGTGTTTAGGAGATCAGACTGTGTGGTGTGTATATAAGTGTATCACCCTGGTGTCCCTGTGTTTAGGAGATCAGACTGTGTGGTGTGTATATAAGTGTATCACCCTGGTGTCCATGTGTTTAGGAGATCAGACTGTGTGGTGTGTATATAAGTGTATCACCCTGGTGTCCCTGTGTTTAGGAGATCAGACTGTGTGGTGTGTATAGAAGTGTATCACCCTGGTGTCCCTGTGTTTAGGAGATCAGACTGTGTGGTGTGTATATAAGTGTGTCACCCTGATGTTCCTGTGTTTAGGAGATCAGACTGTGTGGTGTGTATAGAAGTGTATCACCCTAGTGTCCCTGTGTTTAGGAGATCAGACTGTGTGGTGTGTATAGAAGTGTATCACTCTGGTGTCCCTGTGTGTAGGAGATCAGACTGTGTGGTGTGTATATAAGTGTATCACCCTGGTGTCCCTGTGTTTAGGAGATCAGACTGTGTGGTGTGTATAGAAGTGTATCACCCTGGTGTCCCTGTGTTTAGGAGATCAGACTGTGTGGTGTGTATAGAAGTGTATCACCCTGGTGTCCCTGTGTTTAGGAGATCAGACTGTGTGGTGTGTATATAAGTGTATCACCCTGGTGTCCCTGTGTTTAGGAGATCAGACTGTGTGGTGTGTATATAAGTGTATCACACTGGTGTCCCTGTGTTTAGGAGATCAGACTGTGTGGTGTGTATATAAGTGTATCACCCTGGTGTCCCTGTGTTTAGGAGATCAGACTGTGTGATGTGTATAGAAGTGTATCACCCTGGTGTCCTTGTGTTTAGGAGATCAGACTGTGTGGTGTGTATATAAGTGTATCACCCTGGTGTCCCTGTGTTTAGGAGATCAGACTGTGTGGTGTGTATATAAGTGTATCACCCTGGTGTTCCTGTGTTTAGGAGATCAGACTGTGTGATGTGTATATAAGTGTATCACCCTGGTGTCCCTGTGTTTAGGAGATCAGACTGTGTGGTGTGTATATAAGTGTATCACCCCGGTGTCCCTGTGTTTAGGAGATCAGACTGTGTGGTGTGTATAGAAGTGTATCACTCTGGTGTCCCTGTGTTTAGGAGATCAGACTGTGTGGTGTGTATATAACTGTATCACCCTGGTGTCCCTGTGTTTAGGAGATCAGACTGTGTGGTGTGTATAGAAGTGTATCACCCTGGTGTCCTTGTGTTTAGGAGATCAGACTGTGTGGTGTGTATATAAGTGTATCATCACCCTGGTGTCCCTGTGTTTAGGAGATCAGACTGTGTGGTGTGTATAGAAGTGTATCACCCTGGTGTCCTTGTGTTTAGGAGATCAGACTGTGTGGTGTGTATATAAGTGTATCACCCTGGTGTCCCTGTGTTTAGGAGATCAGACTGTGTGGAGTGTATATAAGTGTATCACCCTGGTGTCCCTGTGTGTAGATCAGACTGTGTGGTGTGTATATAAGTGTATCACCCTGGTGTCCCTGTGTTTAGGAGATCAGACTGTGTGGTGTGTATATAAGTGTATCACATTGTTTCACAGCAATAAAACTCACATTAATGTTTGTTTATACTTCACTATATGTGTTTATAAATTAGTCTGTGTAAATAAAATATTATGTTCTTGCTGCAAACCATTTAATCAGTTACACAAAGAGGTGTCAGTAGGTCATGAAATTACCTAAATATTCACTGCCAACCAGCCACGTCCCCAGGAACACCGCTTAAAACACCAATGTCCCTCTTTGGCCATTTGAACGGTTGGGAGTTATACTACGCTGGAGGAGTGAGACCGCCTGTGTCACTACAGTGATCCTACACACTGGTACATACCCTGGGGTACAGCAGATGGCATTACAGGCCTGTGCCAACGTAGCTGGCTGGTGAATTTGCACGTTCACCTCAGAGTTTAACATAACATACTTTTTTATTTCTCCATTCAACATAAAACCAGACCAAAAAAAACAACTACATTTAAACATGAAACTTTTTTATTTGTCGCCCTGCAACTTCCTTCCCTCACAGAACTGCTGTTTGTGGGTTTTTTGACAAAATTCTGCCTTTTATGGCAATTTATTGGTGTCCCGGAAATACTTATTGCCACCTTGCAATTGTCCTTGTTATCACGCTTACTCTCAAAATGAGACAGTCCTATAACACAAATACACATACATGCATACTCATAACACACACGTGTGTGTATATATGTCTGTGTGTGTGTGTGTGTGTATATGTCTGTGTGTGTGTATATATGTCTGTGTGTGTGTGTATATGTCTGTGTGTGTGTGTGTGTGTATATGTCTGTGTGTGTGTGTATATGTCTGTGTGTGTATATGTCTGTGTGTGTGTGTATATGTGTGTGTGTGTGTATATGTCTGTGTGTGTGTGTATATGTCTGTGTGTGTATATGTCTGTGTGTGTGTGTATATGTGTATGTGTGTGTATATATGTCTGTGTGTGTGTATATATGTCTGTGTGTGTGTGTATATGTCTGTGTGTGTGTGTGTATATGTCTCTGTGTGTGTATATGTCTGTGTGTGTGTGTATATGTCTGTGTGTGTGTGTGTGTGTATATGTCAGTGTGTGTATATGTCTGTGTGTGTGTATATGTCTGTGTGTGTATTTGTCTGTGTGTGTGTGTGTGTATATGTCTGTGTGTGTATATGTCTGTGTGTGTGTGTGTATATGTCTGTGTGTGTGTGTGTGTGTATATGTCTGTGTGTGTGTGTATATGTCTGTGTGTGTGTGTGTGTGTATATGTCTGTGTGTGTGTATGTCTGTGTGTGTGTGTGTATATGTCTGTGTGTGTGTATGTCTGTGTGTGTGCTTTATTTATCTAGCGCCAACACGTGTACTTGGCATTTTACAGTTTACATTTAGTATAGAGGGGATACAATAAATGCAGCAATTAATTGGTTATACAGACAATTATCATAGTGGGAACTCTAGATGATAATACATTAGAATAGGAGGTCCCTGGCCCATACAGCTTACAATCTAAGCAGGGCTGGTGCAAGGATTTTTGCTACCCTTGGCAAAACCTAATTTTGCCGCCCATTTGGCTCCGCCCCTTGTGTCCCACCCCTTTATACCCCGCCTACTTATACCCCACCTCTTTTCATAATTGTCCTCTCTCTGCCCCCTGGGCCAGTCTGCCCCTGGTCTGGAGATGCCTGTAAGAGATGCCCCCCACCAGCTCCAACTTGCCCCCACCGGCTCCACTTTGCCCCCTATCAGCTCCACCTTGCCCCACCAGCTCCATCTTGCCCCCATCAGCTCCACTTTGCCTCCATCTGCTCCAACTTGCCCCCACCAGCTCCAGTATGCCCCCATCAGTTCTAACTTGCCCCCATCATCTACACTTTGCCCCCCTTCAGCTCCAAATTGCCCCCACCAGCTCCACTTTGCCACCCATCAGCTCCATTTTGCCCCCCATCAGCTCCAACTTGCCCCCCATCACATACCTGTATCTCCCGCGCAGTCTTCTCTTCAGTAATGCAGAGCGCGCCGGGAGATCATGACTCCCAGCGCGCTCTGCATTAGTAAAGAGTTGACGGCGATGAGGGAGCGCATTAGCAACACAGATCTGACTGTGTTGCGTTCCTGGTGTGGTGCGTGCGGGCAGCGGGCGCAGCTCTTCTCCACTGCATGGCCGCGCCCCCAGTACATGTGTGCCCTAGGCCGGTGCCTACCTCGCCTATAGGTGGCACCGGCCCTGAATCTAAGTATCGGTTGGGTGACATACAGATACAACAACGTAAAGGAGGAAGTGCAGTTTTTGACACGTCTGCATATGAGATTTGTATTACCTATTATGGTAGTGCTACATTTAAAGGGATAGTAATACCGGATATTCCTAAATTGGAATATTGTTAATATTAAAAATAAGTTCAATGATGCAAGTCCCGTTCCTTAAAGTTTAATAGTTCTTGAGTTCTAAGTTTATAAAGTCCCCCCTGTCCCTTTTCCAGACGGCAGCGCTCTAGTTGACAGATTGAGATTCTGGTCATACGACTGGATGGCTCTTCAGCAGATCCGAAATAACATTGTCTACAAATAAATACTTCATTAGAACGGTCATTAGCCGCTACTTTGGCTCTGCTGAAGAGCCGTCCTACGTATCATATTTAAATGAATGAATATGCTTATATAGCGCCACAAGTGTACGAAGCACATTACAATTTGAGGGTTTGGACAATACAGGGTTACAAGTGCTCTTGCAAAGTTCAACAGTGGAAGTGAGGTCATTGCCCAAAAGCTTACAATCTAAAGTGGTACATAAATATATATATATATATATATATATATATATATATATATATATATATATACGCAAAGAGAGGTTTGCACTCACCGTAACTAAACAAATGCCCCGGGTGCATGCCGATAGGAATCAATGATGAATATAGTTCAAAGCGGGTTAGACAGCACTCACAGGGAAACTTTTCATTCATGAATAAATGTTGTTTATTAATTCGAATTAATAAACAACATTTCTTCATGAATGAAAAGTTTCCCTGTGAGTGCTGTCTAACCCGCTTTGAACTATATATATATATATATATATATATGCATTTTACATTATGAATCTTAAAGTGATAGTAATGTTTCACAAAAATACCAGCTCCAATTAATCTTCATAGTATTTGGGCAATGGAGAGTGTTATTTCAATACTGTCAGAGTTGTAGTACAAGAGTAATTGAATGATAAAGTATCCCCCTCCCGTCCCTTTTACCTAGTGTAAGTCACCTCCCCTCAGATGTGGAATCTGGTCTCTTGACCGGACAGGTCACAACAAGGGGCAATCTTCTTACTGTGATTATAAGGAAACACTGCCCCTCTTGACATGTTTTTCAGGTTTTTCCTTATACTCACTGAAGATTGTCCCTCTCTGTGATCCATCCAGACAGTCTTGCTGCTCTGAGGTGAGCAGTGTTACATCAGTAAAAGGGGCGGGAGGGGGATACTTTATCATTCAATTACTATTGTACTACAACTCTGACAGTACTGAAATAACACTCTCCAAAGTCCAAATACTATGAAGATTAATTGGAACTGATTTTATTGTGAAACATTACTATCCCTTTAAAGGGACAGTAATGGCAGCATAAAATGCAGCTCCAATTGATCCTCATAAAATGAGGAT
This sequence comes from Rhinophrynus dorsalis, assembly GCA_037306005.1. Taxonomy (NCBI): domain Eukaryota; kingdom Metazoa; phylum Chordata; class Amphibia; order Anura; family Rhinophrynidae; genus Rhinophrynus; species Rhinophrynus dorsalis. The sequence goes on from CM074721.1 coordinate 560,274,885, forward strand.
CTTGTAGCATTGCATTTCAATAGTTTATGTTTTGTAGTTCAAGAGTAAATCAATTGTAAAGGATTCTCCTCCCTCCCTACTCTTTTACTTACGTCACGCTGCCTCTCTGAGCCGGCCGGATGGAGCGCAGAGAGGGACAATCTTCACTGAGCATAAGGAAAATCCTACGTCCAGGGGAGGGCTGGCAACTTGTGGCCTGGGGGTCAAATACAATCAAGTGGTCCATTTCAACTATCGTTCCAGCCCACTGTCCCAGCCCGTCCCCTTTTGCTCATTTTAAACTTGTTATTAATGCTGTGAAGTAAGACAAATGATACCACAGAGCTTACAACTGGAATGGGGCTACACTAGTGATAATACAGAGCTTACAGTTCAAATGGAGTTACACTAGCGATAACATAGAGCTTACAATTGAATGGAAGCTAGACCAGTGATAACACAGAGCTTAAAAATTTAAAGTTACACTAGTGATACCATAGAGCTTACAATGGCAATGGGCTATGCTACTAGAGGTACCACTAGCTCAGTGGTATCACTAGTGCAGCTCCGTTTAAGTTGTAAGCTTTGTGATATCACTAGTGCAGCTCCATTTCAGTTGTAAGCTCTGCGGTATCACTAGTGTAGCTACATTTCAATTGTAAGCTCTGCGGTATCACTAGTGTAGCTCCATTTACAGCAGCAAGAAGGAGATTGAGTGAGGCAGTGGCCCACCAGCCCAGACCTATGACCGGCCCAGGCACAGACCTCTATGAAGACCTGGTGCTCCCGCGCAGACCTCTCCAATAATACAGTGCGCTGGAAAGTGATGTCATCTCCCAGCACTCTGCATTACAAGCATGCTGAGCGTATCTAATTGATGTCCATGTTGCTGGTCGGGGAGTCGCAGGGGGCGGTCTGGCCCCTGGAGTGACAGGCCCGGTCACAGGTGCGACCTCTCTTGTTATATCACTGTACCCAGGCATGCACATACACATCGCTTCTATAGGATAAAACCTCTGGTTCAGTTGGCCTGTTGATTGCAAGCACTGTGGGTCAGTCTGTGTCTACGTTGAAAACTCTCTGGGTCAGATCTATAGATTATAACAGGGGTTTCCAAGTTTTTTCAGTCATCGGCCAGATCAAAAAGCAATAAGTGCGAGGGCCACGTTATTTTTTTTATAGATAACGATGGTGAATTATAACCGGTCAGCTATTCAGAAATATGGATTGATTTATTTATTGATCAAGTCAATGACAATACAGGGACAGACATCTTGAACTGTTTGGTACTGGCAGACAGGGGATTAGGCCTGCCAGTTCACGTGTGCTAGATAATTGGGTAAAAAACATTTATTTGTTTTGTTTTTAATATCAGGTGAGTCAAACCCTGGGGTCAGACAGGCCAAATTTGGCTCACAGATGGAACGTTGAACACCCATGGACTGCAAGCTGTGAGGGCCACTTACAATGCAAATAGCCCAATGAATGCAAGCCTCACAGTCTGCCATGAGTCATTTAGATATCACTAGTAGTTTTTCCTGTGTTTTATGGTGTATGTGTCACGCACACGGCGGGTTGGAAACTGTGTGTGTGCCGGCTCTTGTGCAGATGCTTGTGTGTGCAGCTGGAGTGCGTAGCTGGTGAGCGGTGACGGCATGCCAGGCACTCCCTTGCTGCAGCCGAAGCTGGTTAGAGATGCTGGTCGTGAAACCAGATTGTTCCACCCCGGATAAGCGGGGTGCAAGCAGAATGGGAGTACCTGGGAACCGTTGGAAACCAGGCCGGCAAGACAGATTGGATATAGAGCTGAGAGGGGTAGGCAATAGAAATGGTACAGAGAAGCCAAGGATCAAACCAGGAGCTGAGGTCAAGCAGAGCCAAGCAAAGCCAAAGGTCAAACCAGGAGTACTGATCAGGCGTAGTCAGGTGGAGCCAAGGGTCAAACCAGGAGTATGGGTCAGGCGTAGTCAGGTGGAGCCAGGGGTCAAACCAGGAGTACAGATCAGGCGTAGTCAGGTGGAGCCAGGGGTCAAACCAGGAGTACAGATCAGGGGTAGTCAGGTGGAGCCAAGGGTCAAACCACGAGTACGGATCAGGCGTAGTCAGGTGGAGCCAGGGGTCAAACCAGGAGTACAGATCAGGCGTAGTCAAGTAGAGCCAGAGGTCAAACCAGGAGTACGGATCAGGCGTAGTCAGGTGGAGCCAGGGGTCAAACCAGGAGTATGGATCAGGCGTAGTCAGGTGGAGCCAGAGGTCAAACCAGGAGTACAGAAACCAGGAGTACAGATCAGGCGTAGTCAAGTAGAGTCAGGGGTCAAACCAGGAGTACGGATCAGGCGTAGTCAGGTGGAACCAGGGGTCAAACCAGGAGTACAGATCAGGCGTAGTCAGGTGGAACCAGGGGTCAAACCAGGAGTACAGATCAGGCATAGTCAGGTGGAGCCAGGGGTCAAACCAGGAGTACAGATCAGGTGCAGTCAAGTGGAGCCAGGGGTCAAACCACGAGTACAGATCAGGCGTAGTCAGGTGGAGCCAGGGGTCAAACCAGGAGTACAGATCAGGCGTAGTCAGGTGGAGCCAGGGGTCAAACCAGGAGTACAGATCAGGGGTAGTCAGGTGGAGCCAAGGGTCAAACCACGAGTACGGATCAGGCGTAGTCAGGTGGAGCCAAGGGTCAAACCAGGAGTACAGATCAGGCGTAGTCAAGTAGAGCCAGGGGTCAAACCAGGAGTACGGATCAGGCGTAGTCAGGTGGAGCCAGGGGTCAAACCAGGAGTACAGATCAGGTGTAGTCAAGTAGAGCCAGGGGTCAAACCAGGAGTACGGATCAGGCATAGTCAGGTGGAACCAGGGGTCAAACCAGGAGTACAGATCAGGCATAGTCAGGTGGAGCCAGGGGTCAAACCAGGAGTACAGATCAGGTGCAGTCAAGTGGAGCCAGGGGTCAAACCACGAGTACAGATCAGGCGTAGTCAGGTGGAGCCAGGGGTCAAACCAGGAGTACAGATCAGGCGTAGTCAGGTGGAGCCAGGGGTCAAACCAGGAGTACAGATCAGGCGTAGTCAGGTGGAGCCAGGGGTCAAACCAGGAGTACAGATCAGGCGTAGTCAGGTGGAGCCAGGGGTCAAACCAGGAGTACAGATCAGGCGTAGTCAGGTGGAGCCAGGGGTCAAACCAGGAGTACAAATCAGGCGTAGTCAGGTGGAGCCAGGGGTCAAACCAGGAGTACAGATCAGGCGTAGTCAGGTGGAGCCAGGGGTCAAACCAGGAGTACAGATCAGGCGTAGTCAGGTGGAGCCAGGGGTCAAACCAGGAGTACAGATCAGGCGTAGTCAAGTGGAGCCAGGGGTCAAACCAAGAGTACGGATCAGGCGTAGTCAAGTGGAGCCAGGGGTCAAACCAGGAAAGCAGATCAGTTACCAAAGTAGCAGAAGCACACTGATGTTCAGAAGCCCAGAACACAGCCTAGAACAAGTTTGTGGAACTGGCACCCTAAGCCTGGGGTAGTCCGTTTAAATACAGAAGGCAGCCAATGGAAGGAGCAGAGAGGGAGGCTCGTCTGGGAGCCGCGCGTGATAGGAGAAGCCAGTCGAATGGAACACTGGACCGGACACATGCGCATCTGCCAAGCTGAAGGCAGAAGCGTACTGCACATGCGCGGCCTGACTGAGCCGCGAACCGGAAGAACCGCTGTCGCCGCTGCGAGAGAGATGCGGCCAGGGGAACACAGGCAAGCGGTCACAGTATGCGAGAAATAGGAGGTAATAAATCCCTTTTTTTTTTGTCATCACAATTAATTCTGGGATGGCAGAGTGGCGTCCAGAATTCTATAACGTACCAGGATCACCAAAGGTCCTTATCATCCGGGCCAGCGTGATGGCCTGGCACGTCATACGTCGTTAGGGGTTAATTAATGCTACGGGTCTCCAAATCATTTATTTATTTAGAAGATGTTTTAACAGTAAGAATACATTAAGATCTCTTAAATTTTTAAGTATGTCCTGGCGAGCTTTTACAATACAAAGATACATATTTACACAGAGAGACAAAGTAAATAAATAAAAATATCATGTCCAGGACTATTTGATAATTTTAACTAAGGAAGAGCAACATGAATACGGTGCACTAGGATTTTCTGGTCCATGGTAATGTGAGTGGGGCGGTTGTTATTAGGAGATTTTAGTTACACTTTAACTTATAAGGAAAGTGGAGGGATAGTATTCAGAGGTGTTAGTTCCCTTAAATATTTTCTTAACAATGGCACAAGATCAGCAGTTCTGTGTAATGCCCCCATGTGCCACATCCCCTGTAGTAATCAGCTGCACCATCTTCCTGACACACACACATTCTATTCTCTCCACTTCCTGTCCCTCTACACACACGTCTGACTTCCTTATTCCTGTCCCCTCTTTCATCCATTTAAAGGAGAAGTTACACCTTCTAATAATATTCTCACTTATCTTATTATGGCACGAGCATCCTAATGACCCCTATCATTATTGCCCTTGAGCCTTTACTCAAGAGGTCACATCTCTCAGGTCATGACGTGAAAATGGTGTCGATTTACATCCTATTCTTTCTTTCTTTCTTTCTTTCTTTCTTTCTTTCTTTCTTTCTTTCTCCCTTTCTGGCTCACTAATATGTCCTATAAAGAGAGACACTTGGGAGGTATGGACCCCTAATATCTCCTAAAGAGGGACACTTGGGAGGTACGGACCCCTAATATCTCCTAAAGAGGGACAATTGGGAGGTACAGACCCCTAATATATCCTAAAGAGGGACACTTGGGAGGTATGGATCCCTAATATCTCCTAAAGAGGGACACTTGGGAGGTATGGACCCCTAATATCTCCTAAAGAGTGACACTTGGGAGGTACAGACCCCTAATATCTCCTAAAGAGGGACACTTGGGAGGTATGAACCCCTAATATCTCCTAAAGAGGGACACTTGGGAGGTATGGACCCCTAATATCTCCTAAAGAGGGACACTTGGGAGGTACAGATCCCTAATATCTCCTATAAAGAGGGACACTTGGGAAGTACGGACCCGTAATATCTCCTAAAGAGAGACACTTGGGAGGTATGGATCCCTAATATCTCCTAAAGAGGGACACTTGGGAGGTATGGACCCCTAATATCTCCTAAAGAGTGACACTTGGGAGGTACAGACCCCTAATATCTCCTAAAGAGGGACACTTGGGAGGTATGAACCCCTAATATCTCCTAAAGAGGGACACTTGGGAGGTATGGACCCCTAATATCTCCTAAAGAGGGACACTTGGGAGGTACAGATCCCTAATATCTCCTATAAAGAGGGACAATTTGGAGGTACGGACCACTAATATCTCCTAAAGAGGGACACTTGGGAGGTATGAACCCCTAATATCTCCTAAAGAGGGACACTTGGGAGGTATGGACCCCTAATATCTCCTAAAGAGTGACACTTGGGAGGTACAGACCCCTAATATCTCCTAAAGAGGGACACTTGGGAGGTATGAACCCCTAATATCTCCTAAAGAGGGACACTTGGGAGGTATGGACCCCTAATATCTCCTAAAGAGGGACACTTGGGAGGTACAGATCCCTAATATCTCCTATAAAGAGGGACAATTTGGAGGTACGGACCACTAATATCTCCTAAAGAGGGACACTTGGGAGGTATGAACCCCTAATATCTCCTAAAGAGGGACACTTGGGAAGTACGGACCCGTAATATCTCCTAAAGAGGGACACTTGGGAGGTACAGACCCCTAATATCTCCTAAAGAGGAACACTTGGGAGGTACGGAGCCCTAATATCTCCTAAAGAGGGACACTTGGGAGGTATGGATCCCTAATATCTCCTAAAGAGGGACACTTGGGAGGTATGGATCCCTAATATCTCCTAAAGAGGGAGACTTGGGAGGTACGGAGCCCTAATATATCCTAAAGAGGGACACTTGGGAGGAACGGAGCCCTAATATATCCTGACACATAGGAGGTACATTCATGGAAAATTAGGGAATGTTTCTTTATCTTTAAAGGTGCAGCTGGTTTGCTCTAGAATTGCTCTGTTCTTTTGTAGTCCATGAACCTCAGCATTACTGTACGGTTAGTAATACGTGAGGAGAACAGCGTGTTACCCTGCACTTTCCGGCCATAAAAGCCTGAGTGTGACAAACAGGAAATGTGTCATGCATGTGAGAGAGAGGGAGTTAACCCGGCATGTGCATGCATTGGACAGTCCTCTGGCACAACAAGAGTTAACCAGGGACAGAAATTAGGTAGAGAGTAAGCAATAGAAATATGATACACAGGGGTCTCCCAGGGGTAGCAACCCACGGCTGTCCAGCTGCTGTCAGACTACATTTCCCATCAACCTTAACCGGGAAGTGACAGAAAATGTAGGCCAGCGGTGGTCAGTTGATAGACCTCTCTAGCATTCATGGGGGTTAAGCGACACATGTAAATCTAGGATATTTTGGGGTGAGGTGTATTAATCTCCAGCGGTGCAGTTGCACCTATAGAGTTATATGTGAGATGGATCTGCAGATCTCTGTGCAGTAATCAGCATTCCTGACATAATGTGAAATCCTGTCCTGTCCTGTCCGCACGGCGCATAGGAATCCGAGGAATGACAGGTAATGTGTAGGAATGGTGTCTGTAGGGCAGAGGGTCTAACGGGGTTACACTGCACGGGCTGCACACCGATCTACCTGTATCAGCCTGCACAGACTGGGGGTGACCCCCAAATCTACCCCATTAGTACGAGATCCAGAGGTCCCCCATTATTAAAGATATACCTGGGAACTCTAAGGGTTTTGACCCAAATCTCAGGGTGAAATTCTCAGTGTGAGAGACGCCAGTGTTTCCTGCTACATGATCTGTATGTGTCACTGTGTCACCCTGCAGGGGGCGGTACAGACTCATATCTCCTTCTGTCTGTGTCACTGTGTCACCCTGCAGGGGGCGGTACAGACTCATATCTCCTTCTGTCTGTGTCACTGTGTCACCCTGCAGGAGGAGGGACAGACTCATATCTCCTTTTGTCTGTGTCACTGTGTCACCCTGCAAGGGGAGGGACAGACTCATATCCCCTTCTGTCTGTGTCACTGTGTCACCCTGCAGGGAGCGGTACAGACTCATATCTCCTTCTGTCTGTGTCACTGTGTCACCCTGCAGGAGGAGGGACAGACTCATATCTCCTTCTGTCTGTGTCACTGTGTCACCCTGCAAGGGGAGGGACAGACTCATATCTCCTTCTGTCTGTGTCACTGTGTCACCCTGCAGGGGGAGGGACAGACTCATATCTCCTTCTGTCTGTGTCACTGTGTCACCCTGCAGGAGGAGGGACAGACTCCTATCTCCTTCTGTCTGTGTCACCCTGAAGGAGGAGGTACAGACTCATATCTCCTTCTGTCTGTGTCACTGTGTCACCCTGCAGGAGGAGGGACAGACTCATATCTCCTTCTGTCTGTGTCACTGTGTCACCCTGCAGGGGGAGGGACAGACTCATATCTCCTTCTGTCTGTGTCACTGTGTCACCCTGCAGGAGGAGGGACTGACTCATATCTCCTTCTGTCTGTGTCACAGTGTCACCCTGCAGGAGGAGGTACAGACTCATATCTCCTTCTGTCTGTGTCACTGTGTCACCCTACAGGAGGAAGGACAGACTCCTATCTCCTTCTGTCTGTGTCACTGTGTCACCCTGCAGGAGGAGGGACAGACTCCTATCTCCTTCTGTCTGTGTCACTGTGTCACCCTGCAGGAGGAGGGACAGACTCATATCTCTTTCTGTCTGTGTCACTGTGTCACCCTGCAGGAGGAGGGACAGACTCATATCTCCTTTTGTCTGTGTCACTGTGTCACCCTGCAAGGGGAGGGACAGACTCATATCCCCTTCTGTCTGTGTCACTGTGTCACCCTGCAGGGAGCGGTACAGACTCATATCTCCTTCTGTCTGTGTCACTGTGTCACCCTGCAGGAGGAGGGACAGACTCATATCTCCTTCTGTCTGTGTCACTGTGTCACCCTGCAAGGGGAGGGACAGACTCATATCTCCTTCTGTCTGTGTCACTGTGTCACCCTGCAGGGGGAGGGACAGACTCATATCTCCTTCTGTCTGTGTCACTGTGTCACCCTGCAGGAGGAGGGACAGACTCCTATCTCCTTCTGTCTGTGTCACCCTGAAGGAGGAGGTACAGACTCATATCTCCTTCTGTCTGTGTCACTGTGTCACCCTGCAGGAGGAGGGACAGACTCATATCTCCTTCTGTCTGTGTCACTGTGTCACCCTGCAGGGGGAGGGACAGACTCATATCTCCTTCTGTCTGTGTCACTGTGTCACCCTGCAGGAGGAGGGACTGACTCATATCTCCTTCTGTCTGTGTCACAGTGTCACCCTGCAGGAGGAGGTACAGACTCATATCTCCTTCTGTCTGTGTCACTGTGTCACCCTACAGGAGGAAGGACAGACTCCTATCTCCTTCTGTCTGTGTCACTGTGTCACCCTGCAGGAGGAGGGACAGACTCCTATCTCCTTCTGTCTGTGTCACTGTGTCACCCTGCAGGAGGAGGGACAGACTCGTATCTCCTTCTGTCTGTGTCACTGTGTCACCCTGCAGGAGGAAGGACAGACTCGTATCTCCTTCTGTCTGTGTCACTGTGTCACCCTGCAGGAGAAGGGACAGACTCGTATCTCCTTCTATCTGTGTCACTGTGTCACCCTGCAGGAGGAGGGACAGACTCGTATCTCCTTCTGTCTGTGTCACAGTGTCACCCTGCAGGAGGATGGACAGACTCATATCTCCTTCTGTCGGTGTCACTGTGTCACCCTGCAGGAGAAGGGACAGACTCGTATCTCCTTCTGTCTGTGTCACTGTGTCACCCTGCAGGAGGAGGAATAGACTCATATCTCCTTCTGTCTGTGTCAATGTGTCACCCTGCAGGAGGAGGAATAGACTCATATCTCCTTCTGTCTGTGTCACTGTGTCACCCTGCAGGAGGATGGACAGACTCCTATCTCCTTCTGTCTGTGTCACTGTGTCACCCTGCAGGAGGAGGAATAGATTCATATCTCCTTCTGTCTGTGTCACTGTGTCACCCTGCAGGAGGAGGGACAGACAACTATCTCCTTCTGTCTGTGTCACTGTGTCACCCTGCAGGGGGAGGGACAGACTCCTATCTCCTTCTGTCTGTGTCACTGTGTCACCCTGCAGGAGGAGGGACAGACTCATATCTCCTTCTGTCTGTGTCACTGTGTCACCCTGCAGGAGGAGGGACAGACTCATATCTCCTTCTGTCTGTGTCACTGTGTCACACTGTAGTTAGTCAGTGAGATTCCAATATATATATATAATCTACTCCTGTATGTATATGAATCATATTCTTAACAGTATGTTTGCAGATGGAGAAAGTTTTACGTTGCCCTTATATCTATTTCCAGCCCATCTTTTCATGAAAGGGTTAATAGGCTCAGGTCGTGCTGACTTCACATAGGTCGGGGTTTGGGGAGGAGGGTGGCGATAGCTGAAACTTCAGTTTTTGAAGATGAGAAAGAGGAGGATGGAGTGGCGGGGGGGGGGGGGGAGGAAAGGTAAAAGCGGAAGAGGGGGAGGGTTTTGGGGGAGGAAGTGGGGAGGGAGGGGGGAGAGAGAGAAAGAGAAGGAGCGAATGAAAGAGGAAATGAAGTGGGGGCAGGGTGATGTGGGCAGAAGGAGAGATATAGAGATATATTAGGAGATACATTAGATACATACCTTCACTTCTTGTGTAACATGTTTGCAGCATTTCCTTGGATGTTATACTCAAAGGCCAAGGAACCGCATTTCCGGTGCAACAAATTAAAAGGTCTCCATATGACCATCTATTTTTTTATGTATCTTTTAGCATTCGAGGGGTTAAAAGACCCGTTTAAAAAAAAAAAATCTATTTAACCCTTTGAGTACCCAGTTACATACACCTCTGGCACTCAAAGGGTTCATTTCTTACTTGTCCCTTATAAGGAACAAGATTCGATTATTTTACTGGCTGCACGACGGCCCCTTGTGTCCAACGGTCTGCGGTCTTAACCCTTTGTTTGCCAAGCGGAATATTGGAAACCTGTCTAGCATGTGAAGGGTTCATCTGGAAGTTTTAAAGGACCAGTAGTACTTAACATTTTTAAAAAATACGTATCGTAGTGTTTATCCTCCTGTGTAAAACAAAGGTAATTCCACTGCTGAGAGGTGTTTTATCTAAAAGTTATTCCAGCTCAAACTTGAATTTTTTTAGGTGCAATATCTCAGTAGCCTGAAATTTTAAAGTGTTGTCCACAGGATGGTGTAGCAACCATCTGATACTGAGCCTGAGTTTGAGCCGCAATAACTTTTGAACAAAACACTTTTCAGCAGGGGATGGACCCTTGATTTAGCCAGGGGTATACACCCTACAACATATTTTTTTCTTACAATTTAAGTATTACTATCCCTTTAAGCACATAGCCTATATAAGCAGCTGTCTAAAGTAGGGAATCATTATCTCGAATTATGTAAATGACAAAAGAGCTGCGGGGTTATAATATTCCCTAGGGTGACCATCTTGCTGAATTGCCCAGGAGAGGCCAACCTGTCACCGTGATTCAAGTTTGCATATATGAAAACTACATTAGAATATGCCATGCTGGCTAAAAGACCAGAAAATGTACAATTAAGGCGATACCCATACTTGTTACTGTATTCTAATATATGCTAATTGTGGTATCCCTGCGATACCAATTACATTTCGTATGCTAATCAATCTCTTTCAGTGACATTCCATATGATAATTAAGCTATACACTGCATCAAGAGACTTTTACTTTCACTTTATCCACAAATAGAAATGTAAATATCTCCTTCATGATACCTCTGCTGGACTATTGGTTAACATGACACAGACACCTTAGAATGACGTTTTCAAATATGTAAAAAAATTTCAGGGTGATAGAACCACTTAATTGTGTCCCAAGTCCTGAGCGGTTTACTTTTGAAATGTCGTACGCGTAAGAGTGAGCGACATGAAGATGGTATAACCTGGTCGCCGGCTTCAAAATGCCACATCAGACTCTAGCCCGAATCACATCTTATGGCGCAGTGTAAAACGTTGCCTCCATACACTCAGATCGCTACAGTATTGGATACCTACTGCACTGTTAACCCCTTGGATGCTCACGTCTTGTTATTCAGTTACTATAATCAGATACTATTCAGTATAATTGGATGTGTTGTGGTTTAAAACGTTGCTTCCATACACTCAGATCGCTACAGCATTGGATACCTACTGCATTGTTAACCCCTTGGATGCTCACGTCTTGTTATTCAGTTACTATAATAGGATACTATTCAGTTACTATAATGTTGTGATTTAAAACGCGTTATGTTGTCTTGTAAGCTTGTACACTAAACCTGCACAGCGTGATAAATAACCTCACTGTGGTCGGAGGCATAGCTTAACCCTTTGAGTGCCAGAGGGGTACTGAACGCATTGCTTCCGACCACAGTGAGGTTATTTATCACGCTGTGCAGGTTTAGTGTACAAGCGTACAAGACAACATAACGCTTTTTAAATCACAACATTATAGTAACTGAATAGTATCCGATTATAGTAACTGAATAACAAGACGTGGGCATCCAAGGGGTTAACAGTGCAGTAGGTATCCAATACTGTAGCGACCTGAGTATATGGGGGCAACGTTTTACTCTGCGTCATAAGAATCTCACCCTTTTGAATCAGGCAAGGTTCTGACATGGTGCTTTTGAAGCCGGTAACCAGGTTACACCGTCTTGATGTTGCGTGCAACATTTCAAAAGGATATCGTCCTGAGCAACCCCTGTCCTGAACAATATACAGTCCCACTTCAAAATTCTAAATGCTACAGGGAGAACTGCATTTTGACTGCTGTGACAATAAGAGACTACAAGAAAATGGCCTCCACACAGTGTTCTAGTAAAGAGTGAGAGAATCAAGCCCTACCACCTGACACCAAACAAGAGCTTTAGCTTCATATTCATGTACTTTAAAGCTTGTTGGCCATTTTCTTGTAGCCCACCTGCAGCGTCAACATATTTTGTCCCCTCTGCCAATGGGCAGTTTTTGATTTAGTGTTTAGAATTCACTTTGTGTTTATTTACCAATATATATATATTCCAGAAATGTCCTTTTTATATATTTATTTTGTTCATTTTTTTGTTTTACAATTCCTATATTGCTTTAATGTCTAATTTAACCCTTAGAGTGCCAAGCCCATACCCTGTAATCAATCAAACGTGGCAAATGGAAAGCACTCACTGCCTTTATTTTAATGCTCCTCATCGATACGATGTTCCCCAAACTCAATCTGAAGTTCGGGGAGTGTGCGCACACACACACACACACACACAGACACACACACACACACAGACACACACACATACAGACAGACACACACACATACAGACACAAACACACACACACACATACACACACACATAGACACACACACAGACACACACACACACACATACACACACAGACACACACACACACACACACACAGACACACACACACACAGACACACACAGACACACACACAGACACACACACACAGATACACACACATACACAGACACACACACACACACACACACATACATACACACACAGACACACACTCACCTTTGCAAGCCTGTTCATCCTGCCTAGAGATAGTTACAGATCCCGACATATAACGTGTGATCCCTCCCCTCTGGCATACAAACACCCCACACACACCCACACACATATGCACATACACACACACACACATACACACACACACAGACATACACACAGACACACGCACAGACACACACACACAGACACACACACACACAGATACACACGTACACACACATACACAGACACACACACATACACACACACATACACACACATACACAGACACACACATACACACACACACACACACACACATACACACACACATACACAGGCACACACACATACACACACACACACACACACACACATACAAACACACACACATACAAACACACACACACTCCTTTGCAAGCCTGTTCATCCTGCCTAGAGATAGTTACAGATCCCGACATATAACGTGTGATCCCTCCCTTCTGGCATACAAACACCCCACACACACCCACACACATATGCACATACACACACACACACACATACACACACACATAGACACACACATACACACACACACAGACATACACACAGACACACACCGACACACGCACACACACACAGACACACACACACACACACAGATACACACACACACAGACACACACACAAATACACACACATACACACCCACAGCTACACACACACACACAGACACACACACAGATACACACACACACAGATACACACACACACACACACACAGACACACACACAACCACACACATACTGCTTGTTATGGATCACTACATATACCACTAGCCCCCCCGGCGTGCGCACACACACACAGTACACACACAGAACACACACACACACTGTCTCCTTCCCCGTCCTGGTTCCACTTCCCACTTTTAGTACAGATCCCCGCACACACTGACTGACACCCCGACCTGATTCCACTGTTAACTGGTAGTCAAAAATCCCCCCAAGCCTGGTCCTACTACTCACTGGTAGTCACAAGTCCCCCACATGCACTGCCCGTCCCCCAAGCCTGGTCCTACTACTCACTGGTAGTCACAAGTCCCCCATATGCACTACCTGTCCCCCAAGCCTGGTCCTACTACTCACTGGTAGTCACAAGTCCCCCACATGTACTGCCCGTCCCCCAAGCCTGGTCCTACTACTCACTGGTAGTCACAAGTCCCCCACATGCACTGCCCGTCCCCCAAGCCTGGTCCTACTACTCACTGGTAGTCACAAGTCCCCCACATGCACTGCACGTCCCCCAAGCCTGGTTACACTATCCATTCATAGTCTCAGATCCCCATTCGCTGTCTGATGCCCCAGCCTTGTTTCACTGCCCATTAGGAGTCACAGATCCCCTACATCCACTGTCTGACCCCCCCACCGTGTTCCACTATCCATTCATAGTCACAGATCCCACTTGCTGTCTGACCCCTCCAACCTGGCGCCACTGCCCACGGTTAGTCACTGATCCCCACATACACTGTCTGACCCTCAGCCTTGTTCTACTATCTTATGGGTAGAACGCAACTTACACTCTCTGCATCCCCAGCCTTGTCCCGCTGGAAGCCATAGACCCCCACATACATGTTCAGACACCTCATCCTTATTCCACTGGTAGTCACAGACCACACATGCACTCTGACACCCCAGCCTTGTTCCACTGGTAGTAACAGGCCCACACATGCACTCTGACACCCCAGCCTTGTTCCACTGGTAGTCACAGGCCCACACATGCACTCTGACACCCCAGCCTTGTTCTACTGGTAGTCACCGAACCACACATGCACTCTGACACCCCAGCCTTGTTCTACTGGTAGTCACCGAACCACACATGCACTCTGACACCCCAGCCTTGTTCTACTGGTAGTCACCGAACCACACATGCACTGTCTGACACCCCAGCCTTGTTCTACTGGTAGTCACCGAACCACACATGCACTGTCTGACACCCCAGCCTTGTTCTACTGGTAGTCACAGAACCACACATACACTGTCTGACACCCCAGCCTTGTTCCACTGGTAGTCACAGGCCCACACATGCACTCTGACACCCCAGCCTTGTTCCACTGGTAGTCACAGACCACACATGCACTCTGACACCCCAGCCTTGTTCCACTGGTAGTAACAGGCCCACACATGCACTCTGACACCCCAGCCTTGTTCCACTGGTAGTCACAGGCCCACACATGCACTCTGACAACCCAGCCTTGTTCTACTGGTAGTCACCGAACCACACATGCACTCTGACACCCCAGCCTTGTTCTACTGGTAGTCACCGAACCACACATGCACTGTCTGACACCCCAGCCTTGTTCTACTGGTAGTCACCGAACCACACATGCACTGTCTGACACCCCAGCCTTGTTCTGCTGGTAGTCACAGAACCACACATACACTGTCTGACACCCCAGCCTTGTTCCACTGGTAGTCACAGGCCCACACATGCACTCTGACCCCCCAGCCTTGTTCTACTGGTAGTCACAGACCCACACATGCACTGTCTGACACCCCAGCCTTGTTCTACTGGTAGTCACAGACCCACATATACACTGTCTGACACCCCAGCCTTGTTCCACTGGTAGTCACAGACCTACACATACACTGTCTGACACCCCAGCCTTGTTCCACTGGTAGTCACAGGCCCACACATGCACTCTGACACCCCAGCCTTGTTCTACTGGTAGTCACAGACCCACATCTACACTGTCTGACACCCCAGCCTTGTTCTACTAGTAGTCACAGACCCACACATACACTGTCTGACACCCCAGCCTTGTTCTACTGGTAGTCACAGACCCACACATACACTGTCTGACACCCCAGTCTTGTCCCACTGGTAGTCACAGACCCACACATACACTGTCTGACACCCCAGCCTTGTTCTACTGGTAGTCATGCTCCTGGAACCCATACTATATGTCACCCTGTAGAATTGGAGTGTCATTTGTCTCAGGCTGGTGCTGGGTACTGAATACACTAATTCCATGGAGTTGAAAGATTTTAGTACCTTTGTAGTGACTGATTTGTAAAAAAGTGTGTGTTTTACCTGTATCACCACATTCTGGAAACATATGTCAACACCGGGCTAGAGGCAAAAATCAAGTGACCACCTCATTTGATGCAGCTCGATGCCTATTTTCTAAAATGGTTTGTGTTGTTTACCTCTCCTTCACTTCTGTAGCTGTAAGAACCATTTTATTACAGGCAAGACATATTTGAGATACATATGAAAAGTGAGGTTGCAGCTGGTGTAGTATTGTGCTTCTAGCGCCCCCTACTGTAAGTCAACATATACCAGTGAGATGCCTTTTTTCTTGTAAGAGCAGTAAGTAATGATTACAGTAGGGAACTGCATGGGTTTTCAAAAGGAGAAGTATCTGTCTTTGAAGGTGCAGAAATGTTAACCCTTTGAGTGCCAATGCCTTGGATACCTCTCTGGCACTCAAAGGGTTAGATAGGTCTACTTTTTCCTATAGTGCTTTCTTCTGGAAACTTTTTTTGCAACCAGCCTACAGGTAATTAGGCAAATGAACCCAACTCGATGTGGGTGAATGGAGAAAAGAAGACGAGAGTGCACACCATCTGATAGTAACCTCTAAGTATCGATGTTATGTGATATACACTGATTGTACTCACTAGATATTGTATTGATGGAGTAGCCCAATAGATAATACAGGATAGTCGTGGATAGGGGATCACCCTTCCTCTATCACAGTTCTTTGTAATAACTGGTGTGGGGCAGGATAGCCAAACTTGGAATTAACCCTTGCGGTGCTTAGCTGTAACAAAAGAAATTTCCTTCTAAGAGCACCTCTGTAACATATATTATCCAATAAACAGCCCCAGATGAAAAGTCACTCACCGGATCACAGCTGATACAGTACACAATACACCCGGCCTGGCGTAAACCCAATGCGCTGTTGGATCTTTCAAACAAATAGCACTTATGAACAGGAATGTATAAATATAAATACTTTATTAAGCACAATTCCCTAAGCGTTTCGTGAGATACAATCAGGGGATAAAATTTAAAACTCTTATGTGCTTATATATATGCTTTACTAAGGTATCTAGATATAAGCACATAAGAGTTTTAAATGTCATCCCCTGACAAAGTGATTGTATCTCACGAAACACGTAGGGAATTGTACTTAATAAAGTATTCATATTTATACATTCCCGTTGCTCTTCCCGTGCATAAGTACTATTTGTTTGAAAGATCCAACAGCGCATTGGGTTAACGCCAGGTTGGGTGTATTGTGTACTGTATCAGCTGTGATCCGGTGAGTGACTTTTCATCTGGGCCTGTTTATTGGATAATATATGTTACAGAGATGCTCTTAGAAGGAAATTTCTTCTGTTACTGCTAAGCACCGCAAGGGTTAATTCCAAGTTTGGCTATCCTGCCCCACACCAGTTATTACAACGAACTGTGATAGAGGAAGGGTGATCCCCTATCCACGACGATCCTGTATTATCTATTGGGCTACTCCATCAATACAATATCTAGTGAGTACAATCAGTGTATATCACATAACATCGATACGGAGAGGTTAGTTTCTGATGGGTGCGCTCTCTTCTTCTTTTCTCCAGTTGCTGATTTGCGATAGGCACCTCTGAGGACGCCAGAGATAGAAGCTTTAACCGACCATTGAATCAATAAGAACATCCTATATAATAATTCGCTAAAACGTGTGTAACGCCGCAGTCATGCGCAGTAGAGACTGCTGCGTGTGCTGCAGTCATGGTCAGTAGAGACTGCCCGTGACGAGGCTCCGAAGGAGCGTCCTGCTCTGTATCAGCCGCGGCACGGGGAGTCTCTACTGAGAATGACTGCACAGTGACCGGCTACCACTGTATCAGCCGCGGGGTGGGCAGTCTCTACTGAGCATGATTCCACTGCGACTGGCTGGCACTGTATCAGCCGCGGCGTGGGCAGTCTCTACTGAGCATGATTCCACTGCCACTGGCTGGCACTGTATCAGCCGCGGGGTGGGCAGTCTCTACTGAGCATGATTCCACTGCCACTGGCTGGCACTGTATCAGCCGCGGGGTGGGCAGTCTCTACTGAGCATGATTCCACTGCGACTGGCTGGCACTGTATCAGCCGCGGGGTGGGCAGTCTCTACTGAGCATGATTCCACTGCGACTGGCTGGCACTGTATCAGCCGCGGGGTGGGCAGTCTATACAGTGCATGATTCCACTGCCACTGGCTGGCACTGTATCAGCCGCGGGGTGGGCAGTCTCTACTGAGCATGATTCCACTGCCACTGGCTGGCACTGTATCAGCCGCGGGGTGGGCAGTCTCTACTGTGCATGATTCCACTGCGACTGGCTGGCACTGTATCAGCCGCGGGGTGGGCAGTCTCTACTGTGCATGATTCCACTGCCACTGGCTGGCACTGTATCAGCCGCGGGGTGGGCAGTCTATACAGTGCATGATTCCACTGCCACTGGCTGGCACTGTATCAGCCGCGGGGTGGGCAGTCTATACAGTGCATGATTCCACTGCCACTGGCTGGCACTGTATCAGCCGCGGGGTGGGCAGTCTATACAGTGCATGATTCCACTGCCACTGGCTGGCAATGTATCAGCCGCGGGGTGGGCAGTCTATACAGTGCATGATTCCACTGCCACTGGCTGGCAATGTATCAGCCGCGGGGTGGGCAGTCTCTACTGAGCATGATTCCACTGCCACTGGCTGGCACTGTATCAGCCGCGGGGTGGGCAGTCTCTACTGAGCATGATTCCACTGCCACTGGCTGGCACTGTATCAGCCGCGGGGTGGGCAGTCTATACAGTGCATGATTCCACTGCCACTGGCTGGCACTGTATCAGCCGCGGGGTGGGCAGTCTCTACTGAGCATGATTCCACTGCCACTGGCTGGCACTGTATCAGCCGCGGGGTGGGCAGTCTATACAGTGCATGATTCCACTGCCACTGGCTGGCAATGTATCAGCCGCGGCGTGGGCAGTCTATACAGTGCATGACTGCCCCGCAACCGGCTGGCAGTGGCACTGTGGCCCGTGTAACAGGCTCTTCAACTAGTTTAGAATAAAAAGGACTGTATTTGCGCCTCACATATATACATATAAAGCTGTGTATGCGTTTCTTTTAGTCGATGTGGGTGAACGCCTACGTTACAAGACAGCATGCCTTGCTTTGATATATACTGTATGATATTAGCAAAGTAAGTCATTCTTTTAACTTTTATATATTTATGACATTGTAGCTTGTCACACAATGCAAACTTTATATCCCCTGAGGCACCATCAAAAGGCTGAGTTTCTTCTGAAAAAAAATCAACATGTAGTTTTCCTTATATAACTACAATGTCGCCTTCAAAGCTGGTGAGATAGCTCGGTTGGTTAATGTACCAGCTGTAAAAATTATTCAGACTTCAAGGTTGCATGTTCCAGTCCCAGTGGGGTCAATTTAGCCTTTCATCCTTCTGTGATAGATAAAATGAGTACCATTAAATTGGGTAATAATACCTATACCCCCAGGACGTACTTGAACATGAGAGATAATCTCATTGTATTCTTCCTGGTACAATACTTTGATATTATTATTACATGAATCAGAGAGGTGGACAGCAAAAATACTGAAAATGTGTCTGGTTCCCAGGATCTAAGAAACAGATGAAGGCACTGAAAGACTTAAAGGGATAGTAATACTTCGTTTCAACTTTATTTTATTTTGTAGGCATTAAAAAAACATGAAGAATGATATAAGTCTTATCTCTCAAACCTTTATGGTTTATGAGATATTCACAAGCAAAGTTCCCCTCCCCGCCCCTTTTACCTAGTGTAAGCCATCTCTTCTCAGATGTGAGTCTGGTTGTATGACAGGACAGATAACAGAAGGGGACAATTTTCTTTGTATGAAAACAATGAAAGCCCTTCCCCCCTTGACAAGTTTTTCAGCTTTTTCCCTTATCTTAATTGAAGATTGTCCCTCTGTGCAATCTACCTTGGCACCTCCCTTCTGATCTGGTTGAACAGGGGGGGGATACTTTGTTTGTGAATATCTCTTAAACCATAAAGGTTTGAGAGATAAGACTTATATCATTCTTCATGTTTTTTTAATGCCTACAAAATAAAATAAAGTTAAAATGAAGAATTACTATCCCTTTAAATGCCGTTTGATCAGTTTATTTAGTGGTTTATATATTGGTATAATATTCAGTTTATATACTAATTTAGCAGTTTATTTTCCGGTTTATAGATTGTAACAGTGTCCTGTTTATACACTAATTTCGCTGGTTTATTTTCCAGTTTATACTTGTCTGTATTGTTCAGTTTATATACTAATTGAAAGGCGTCAGTTTGGGCGGTGTTATCTGTACATGGACAGAAAACTAGTTAAAGGGATAGTAATGTTTCGTAATAAAAGCAGCTCTAATTAATCATCATAGTATTTGGACTTTGGAGAGTGTTATTTCAGTTCTGTCAGAGTTGTAGTACAAGAGTAATTCCATGATAAAGTATCCCCCTCCCGTCCCTTTTACTGATGTAACACTGTTCAGCCAGATCAGAAGGGAGGTGCCCAGGTAGACTGCAGAGAGGGACAATCTTCAATTAAGATAAGGGAAAAACCTGAAGAACTTGTCAAGGGGGGCAGGGATTTCATTGTTCTCATAGGAAGAAGATTGTCCCCTGCTGTTATCTGTCTGGTCTATGGACTGGATTCCACATCTGAGAAGAGATGGCTTACACTAGGTAAAAGAGGTGGGAGGGGAAACTTTGCTTGTGAATATCTCTCAAACCATAAAGGTTTGAGAGATAAGACTTATATCGTTCTTCATGTTTTTTTAATGCCTACAAAATAAAAATAAAACAAAGTATTACTATCCCTTGAAGAAGGGGCGGCATGCCTCTGAAGTACAGAGTGGTACATCTCTTTGGTCAAAGTGTAGCTGATCTTGTGCAAGTCACCAACTCCAGAATAGGCAAAGCGTCCCCACACCTGAATATCTCCTACACCATATTTAATTGTAGGTTTTACACACTGTGGTGTTATAGCCTCTCAAGCGGCCGTCTCCTCGCACAAAGTTTTGAAAATGTATAAGCAAATGGTATGTGAGGAGGATATTCATATAAATGGCAATTTCACATAAAGATTTAACAAAGAGATAAAAAAATTTATTTGTCTCAGTGTTAAATAATGTATTCCTGAATAATAAGTATCAGGTGATTAAAATATTTTACTGCTTTTTAATAAATGATGAAATAAAGCTAGTTGATGATGGTAGACTCATACTTTTGGACCGTATTGTATATATACAGTTACATATTGTTTTTAGATACAAAGAAACACTTATTGTTGGGGGTTAGGTTACTCCAGGCTTTCAGAGATCTGAAGGAGAAGGCAGATCGACCCGTTTATATGTTGTAGTGTGGAGATCTTCTCGTTCTGCAGTGTTGAGGGGAAAGACCGAGACTGAATGTGCCTCATATGACACAGTGACTCCGCTCAGCCACCCAGTGCCTGTAATAACCCATAGTTCCTCCTGAGACCAACACACACACAGTTGTACATGTTGAGTAAGAAGCAACCGCAATATATATTAAACAATTGAAATAGGTAAGTGGACAGAAAGATCAGGGGAGGGCTGGCAACTTGTGGCCTGGGGGGCAAATACAACCTACTGGCCCATTTCTTCAGTTGCTCCATCCCAGTGTCCCAGCCCATCCCCTTTAGTTACTTTTAATATTGGTATTAATGCTGTTAAGTAAGGTAAACAAGACCACAGAGCTTACAGTTGAAATGCGGCTACTCTAGTGATACAATAGATCTTACAGTGTAAGTACAGCGACATGATTGATACCATAGAGCTTACAAGGGAAATGGGTTATGCTGTTAGTGTAGCTCTATTTGGATTGTAGCTCTGTGGTATCATTTATGTAGATCCATTTCAATTGTAAGCTCTGTGGTATCACTAGTGTAGATCCATTTACAGCAGCAATTGGGAGACTGAATGAGTCAGTGGCCCCATGACCCAGACATGTGACCAGCCCAGGGGGCAATTGCCCCTCTCCCCCCCAGGCCAGCCCTCCCCTGAGAAAGATTCAGCCATATTAACCAACATGTCGGTACTTCCAAATCCCACACTCAAGGAGTTTCCTTTGGGTGCACTAGTGCTTTTGGGACTCTTAAAAGGATAGTAATGTTTCCCAATTAAAGGAGCCCCCTTGACAGGTTTTTCATGTTTTTCCTTATGATCACAGTAAGAAGATTGTCCCTCTCTGTGATCCATCCAGACAGTCTTGCTGCTCTGAGGTGAGCAGTGTTACATCAGTAAAAGGGGCGGGAGGGGGATAGTTTATCATTCAGTTACTCTTGAGTGTCAGAGGGGTACGCAACGCATTGCAGAGCAATGGTGTGTGTGTCTCGGGGGGGTATTATTGTAAGATGTTACTGTTTCTTTAAGAATGAATGTTACTGTTTATCAGCCTACTTCACCACCTATTGAGCAGTACCATTGATTTAAAGGGATATTAATGGTCCACAATAAAAGCAGCTCTTATTAATCTTCATAGTATTTGGGCTATGGAGAGTGTTAAAGAGTAATTGAATGATAAAGTTTCCCCCTTCCGCCCCTTTTACCTAGTGTAACACTGCTCACCTCAGATGTGGAATCTGGTCACATGACTGGACAGATCACAGCAAGGGACAATCTTCTTATTGTGATCATAAGGAAAACCCTGCCTCCCTTGACAGGATTTTCAGGTTTTTCCTTATGATCACTGAAGATTGTCCCTCTTACATCAGTTAATTCATTTTGTAATATCTACAATATTAAATTTTGTTAACCCTTTGAGTGCCAGAGGGGTATGGAACTCATTGCTTTGCAATGCGTTCCGTACCCCTCTGGCACTCAAAGGGTTAAAATCAGCCATTACTGTCACTTTAACACTGAACTGTGGCTTCAGAGTGACAAGGAATTTATGTCACGTTATCCCACAAAATAAAAATATTTCTGTTCCCTTTGGATGCTAGGGGGCTGCATGTCTCATTTTAAGTGATGGGTTGTGCGCCCCTCTGGAGTTTGGAGGGTTAACCCATACATTCCGTAAACATAGCCATCTCTGTTCAATTTCAGTGGAGAGTGAAAAAGGTCATTCATCTTGTTTGCATTTTTTAGACCACTTCAAAGAGCAGCAACAAAGCCTAGAGTGTAATTTATGGCCAACACTGATAAAATATTCTGTTAGTGGGATTTGACCCTTTGGGTGCCACAAAGGAATCCAATGTATTGTGTTGCAGTGTGGTGGGTGTCTCTCTGGCAGTTGGGGGTTATATGTTAAAATAATGTGCATGGGTTTTAAAGGGATAGTAATACTTTGTTGTATCTTTATTTTATTTTGTAGGCATTAAAAAACATGAAGAACGATATAAGTCTTATCTCTCAAACCTTTATGGTTTATGAGATATTCACAAGCAAAGTTTCCCCTCCCGCCCCTTTTACCTAGTGTAAACCATCTCTTCTCAGATGTGGAATCCAGTCCATAGACCAGACAGATAACAGAAGGGGACAATCTTCTTCCTATGAGAACAATGAAAGCCCTGCCCCCCTTTTACCTAGTGTAAGCCATCTCTTCTCAGATGTGGAATCCAGTCCATAGACCAGACAGATAACAGAAGGGGACAATCTTCTTCCTATGAGAACAATGAAAGCCCTTCCCCCCTTGACAAGTTTTTCAGGTTTTTCCCTTATCTTAACTGAAGATTGTCCCTCTCTGCAGTCTACTTGGGCACCTCCCTTCTGATCGGGCTGAGCAGTATTACATCAGTAAAAGGGGTGGGAGGGGGATACTTTGTCATTGAATTACTCTTGAACTACAACTCTGACAGAATTGATATAACACTCTCCAAAGTCCAAATACTATGATGATTAATTAGAGCTGTTTTTATTATGAAACATTACTATCCCTTTAAAGTCATGTATTGTGTACTCAGCCTTCATTCATATTTCTCCTGAAGAAGGGACCTAGTTATCGTGAAAGCTTCCATCCTAGATCCACTCCATTATACAATAAAAGTATCACTTTTGCTCTACCTGTCTTCTGTATTTTCTATGGCTAACACTATAGCCATATATGGTCTCAGAGCAGAGAGTAACAATGAGCACATCCTGAGCAGATAACGCATTAATCCAGCAGGATAGTCACAGACTACAGCAGGCTAACACTGACCTCCAACACATTCCTCCCAAGTGTCTGTCTTTAGGCGATATTATCATCGTATGTCTGTGCAGACCAGCGGTTCTCAACCTTTTTTTTGCACAGGGTACCCCTAACACACAGTCTAGAACTTTCGGGGAACCCCTCACATTATTCATGTAATTTTCTAGGGCATAATAAAGGGTACAATTCATGAATATCCAGATATTATTAGGTATCACAACCATAGAAATAAAAATAAATATATTGTACTTAACAGTTTACATATTTCTACAATTTAAAGGACAATAGTCACATTTTTGTCAGTCTCCATAGAAACCATGGGGCACCCTAATCTGATGTCCGCGGCACACCAAAGTGCGCTGGCACCCTGGTTGAGAATCACTGGTATAGAGATGGCACCACTGTCATCCATGAAACATATCTCCCACCACAGACTAACCACGAGACTGCCAACCTGCCTGACACCTCACTGGGGTAAGGGGAGGCCCCAAAGCAGGCAAAGTGGTGCCCAGCTCAGTACCCCTACTACATTTACTATAGATCAGTTTACTAACCAGTTTATATATTATATATTATAATATATATATTATATTTATATATTGCTTCAAGGTCCAGTTTATATACCAATCTGTCCTGTTTATTAACCCTTTGAGTGCCAGAGGGGGTACGCAGTCTGGCGTACCTCTCTGGCACTCAAAGGGTTAAAGTGAAACTACCATGTCACAGAATGTTTAGCTTAATTAAATCCCCTACTGGCGCTAGTCACCAGAATTATTACCTGATTTAATAGATAAATGCTTTATTCCCCAGCTGTCAGTAGCACGGAGCGCGGATATCTTGCCAGAATGACGTCCGTGTGTCTGCGCTGTCAGTCCCTTCCAGAGCCGAACAGCTCCTAGCAACGCCTCCTAGACCCAGCTGGGACTGACAGCGCAGGCGCGCGGACGTCATTCTGGCAAGATGTCTGCTCTCCATGCTACTGACAGCTGGGGAATAAAGCATATATCTATTAAATCAGGTAATAATTCTGGTGACTAGCGCTACTAAGCAGATAGTCGCCAGAAGGGGACTTGGTTAAGCTAAACATTTTGTGACATGGTAGTTACGCTTTAACCAGTTTATATATTGCCTCAAGGTCCAGTTTATATACGTTTGACCAGTTTATATAATACTAGTTGAAAAACCCGTTTACATGGGCCACAGTGCCACCACTGCAGTAATGCGTAGTAGAGACAGCCAATGCCATGGCTGACACTGAGCGGGTGCTCCAAATTAGACTCTGCGCACCTTCCTGGGACCTCTTGGATCTCAGGAAGGTGCGCAGAGAGGACTCCGGTCTGAAATCAGAGCCCCACTCCGTTTCAGCCGCGGAGTGGGCAGTCTGTACTGCGCATGACTGCAGCGCGCACAGCCGTCTCTACTACTCATGACTGCAGCGCACACAGCCGTCTCTACTACGCATGACTGCAGCGCGCACAGCCGTCTCTACTACTCATGACTGCAGCGCACACAGCCGTCTCTACTACGCATGAGTGCAGCGCGTACAGCCGTCTCTACTACTCATGAGTGCAGCGCGCACAGACATCTCTACTACGCATGACTGCAGCGCACACAGCCGTCTCTACTACGCATGACTGCAGCGCACACAGCCGTCTCTACTACGCATGACTGCAGCACACACAGCCGTCTCTACTACGCATGACTGCAGCGCGCACAGCCGTCTCTACTACGCATGACTGCAGCGCACACAGCCGTCTCTACTACGCATGACTGCAGCGCGCACAGCCGTCTCTACTACACATGACTGCAGCGCACACAGCCGTCTCTACTACACATGAGTGCAGCGCGCACAGCCGTCTCTACTACGCATGACTGCAGCGCGCACAGCTGTCTCTACTACACATCACTGCAGCGCACACAGCCGTCTCTACTACGCATGAGTGCAGAGCGCACAGCCGTCTCTACTACACATGACTGCAGCGCGCACAGCCGTCTCTACTACGCATGAGTGCAGCGCGCACAGCCGTCTCTACTACACATGACTGCAGCGCGCACAGCCGTCTCTACTACACATGACTGCAGTGCGCACAGCCGTCTCTACTACACATGACTGGAGCGCACACAGCTGTCTCTACTACGCATGAGTGCAGTGCGCACAGCTGTCTCTACTACACATGACTGCAGCGCGCACAGCCGTCTCTACTACGCATGACTGCAGCGCGTACAGCCGTCTCTACTACGCATGACTGGAGCGCACACAGCTGTCTCTACTGCGCATGACTGCAGCGCGCACAGCTGTCTCTACTACGCATGACTGCAGCGCACACAGCCGTCTCTACTACGCATGACTGCAGCACACACAGCCGTCTCTACTACACATGACTGCAGCGCACACAGCCGTCTCTACTGCTCATGACTGCAGCGCACACAGCCGTCTCTACTACGCATGACTGCAGCGCGCACAGCCATCTCTACTACGCATGACTGCAGCGCGCACAGCCGTCTCTACTGCTCATGACTGCAGCGCGCACAGCCGTCTCTACTGCTCATGACTGCAGCGCGCACAGCCGTCTCTACTACTCATGACTGCAGCGCACACAGCCGTCTCTACTACACATGACTGCAGCGCGCACAGCCGTCTCTACTGCTCATGACTGCAGCGCACACAGCCGTCTCTACTACGCATGACTGCAGCGCGCACAGCCGTCTCTACTGCTCATGACTGCAGCGCACACAGCCGTCTCTACTGCTCATGACTGCAGCGCACACAGCCGTCTCTACTGCTCATGACTGCAGCGCACACAGCCGTCTCTACTACACATGACTGCAGCGCGCACAGCCGTCTCTACTGCTCATGACTGCAGCGCGCACAGCCGTCTCTACTGCTCATGACTGCAGCGCGCACAGCCGTCTCTACTACGCATGACTGCAGCGCGCACAGCTGTCTCTACTACTCATGACTGCAGCGCGCACAGCCGTCTCTACTACGCATGACTGCAGCGCGCACAGCCGTCTCTACTGCTCATGACTGCAGCGCGCACAGCCGTCTCTACTGCTCATGACTGCAGCGCGCACAGCCGTCTCTACTACGCATGACTGCAGCGCGCACAGCCGTCTCTACTGCTCATGACTGCAGCGCGCACAGCCGTCTCTACTGCTCATGACTGCAGCACACACAGCCGTCTCTACTACACATGACTGCAGCGCGCACAGCCATCTCTACTACACATGACTGCAGCGCGCACAGCCATCTCTACTACGCATGACTGCAGCGCGCACAGCCGTCTCTACTACGCATGACTGCAGCGCGTACAGCCGTCTCCACTACGCATGACTGCAGCGCGCACAGCCGTCTCCACTACGCATGAGTGCAGCGCGCACAGCCGTCTCTACTACGCATGACTGCAGCGCGTACAGCCGTCTCTACTACGCATGACTGCAGCGCGCACAGCCATCTCTACTACGTATGACTGCAGCACACACAGCCGTCTCTACTGCGCATGACTGCAGCACACACAGCCGTCTCTACTACGCATGACTGCAGCGCGCACAGCTGTCTCTACTACACGACTGCAGCGCGCACAGCCGTCTCTACTACGCATGACTGCAGCGCGCACAGCTGTCTCTACTACACGACTGCAGCGCACACAGCCGTCTCTACTACGCATGACTGCAGCGCACACAGCCGTCTCTACTACACATGACTGCAGCGCACACAGCCGTCTCTACTACACATGACTGCAGCGCACACAGCCGTCTCTACTACACATGACTGCAGCGCGCACAGCCGTCTCTACTACACATGACTGCAGCGCACACAGCCGTCTCTACTACACATGACTGCAGCGCACACAGCCGTCTCTACTACACATGACTGCAGCGCACACAGCCGTCTCTACTACACATGACTGCAGCGCACACAGCCGTCTCTACTACGCATGACTGCAGCACACACAACCGTCTCTACTACACATGACTGCAGCGCACACAGCTGTCTCTACTACACATGACTGCAGCGCGCACAGCCGTCTCTACTACGCATGACTGCAGCGCGCACAGCCATCTCTACTACACATGACTGCAGCGCACACAGCCGTCTCTACTACGCATGACTGCAGCGCGCACAGCCGTCTCTACTACGCATGACTGCAGCGCACACAGCCGTCTCTACTACGCATGACTGCAGCACACACAGCCGTCTCTACTACACATGACTGCAGCGCACACAGCTGTCTCTACTACACATGACTGCAGCGCGCACAGCCGTCTCTACTACGCATGACTGCAGCACGCACAGCCGTCTCTACTACACATGACTGCAGCGCGCACAGCCGTCTCTACTACGCATGACTGCAGCGCTCACAGCCGTCTCTACTGCGCATGACTGCAGCACGCACAGCCGTCTATACTACACATGTCTGCAGCACACATAGCCGTCTCTACTACGCATGACTGCAGCACACACAGCCGTCTCTACTACGCATGACTGCAGCGCACACAGCCGTCTCTACTACGCATGACTGCAGCGCACACAGCCGTCTCTACTACGCATGACTGCAGCGCGCACAGCCGTCTCTACTACACATGACTGCAGCACACACAGCCGTCTCTACTGCGCATGACTGCAGCACACACAGCCATCTCTACTACACATGACTGCAGCGCACACAGCCGTCTCTACTACGCATGACTGCAGCGCACACAGCCGTCTCTACTACACATGACTGCAGCGCACACAGCCGTCTCTACTACGCATGACTGCAGCACACACAGCCGTCTCTACTACACATGACTGCAGCACACACAGCCGTCTCTACTACGCATGACTGCAGCGCGCACAGCCGTCTCTACTACGCATGACTGCAGCGCACACAGCCGTCTCTACTACACATGATGGCTTCTGACAATCATCCTTAGCGAATTATTATATAGGATTGTAGCGTCCAGTTTATATTCTACCATGGACCATTTTTAACCATTTGAGTGACAGGGGGATACGCAACGCATTGTTTCACAAAGGGTTAACCAGTTTATAAATATTGTTGCAATGTCCACTTTACATCCTAATTTGCACAGTTTATTTACAAGTGTCCGCGTTGTTCATTTGGACAGATTTATTTAACCTTTTGAATTCCAGAGAAGTCGGAAACGAATTACTCGGCAAAGCACTGGACACTTCTATTATATTCAAGGGGTAAAAAGATTTTTTTGTGTGTGTTTAATGTTATAAGCTATTTTCTGTGTGAAGACACAGGGGGCGGGATAAGGGGTGGCGCTGTCTGGGCGTGCCCAAGGGCGGGGCTAACGGAGCCTTGGGGACTAGAGATAAACTGGACCTTATTTATGTGAGAAGTGTCTACAGTGCAGAGAAGTTATTTGCAGTATGTTGCCTTGGGGGTAAGAGAGAGAGAGAAGAGAGATCTGGGGGGAGATGAAAGCTGACAGTGATGGAGTGTGGGAGGTTGAGGGGGGTATGAGTGAAACGAATGTTTGGACAAAGGGACAAAACTTCATAGTTTCTAAATAATCTCTTCTCTTTTGTTACAAAGAAGAGATATCACGCAGAAATCTACAGTGGAGCAATTCTGGAGCAAATTATTTGCACCACAAGGGACAATAAAATGTGATATTCATTTAAAGGGATAGTAATACTTCGTTTTATCTTTATTTTATTTTGTAGGCATTAAAAAAACATGAAGAACGATATAAGTCTTATCTCTCAAACCTTTATGGTGTGAGAGATACTCACAAGCAAAGTTTCCCCTCCCGCCCCTTTTACCTAGTGTAAGCCATCTCTTCTCAGATGTGGAATCCAGTCCATAGACCAGACAGATAACAGAAGGGGACACTCTGATTGTACTCACTAGATATTGTATTGATGGAGTAGCCCAATAGATAATACAGGATAGTCGTGGATAGGGGATCACCCTTCCTCTGTCGTACTTCGCTGTGATAACTGGTTTGGGGCAGGATAGCTAAACTTGGAATTAACCCTTGTGGTGCTTAGCAGTAACAGAAGAAATTTCCTTCTAAGAGCACCTCTGTAACATGTAATCCATTAAACAGCCCCAGATGAAAAGTCACTCACCGGATCACAGCTTATACAGTACACGATACACCCGACCTGGCGTTAACCCAATGCGCTGTTGGATCTTTCAAATAAATATGTACAATATACAAATATATTTACTTTATTAAGTACAATTCCCTACGTTTTTCGTGAGATACAATCACTTCATCAGGAGATGAAATTTAAAACTCTTATGTGCCTATATATATATATGCTTTACTAAGTTATATATATAAGCACACAAGAGTTTTAAATTTCCTGACGAAGTGAGTGTATCTCACGAAACGCGTAGGGAATTGTACTTAAAGGGATAGTAATATTTTTTTTTATCTTTATTTTATTTTGTAGGCATTAAAAAATCATGAAGAACGATATAAGCCTTATCTCTCAAACCTTTATGGTTTGAAAGATATTCACAAGCAAAGTTTCCCCTCCCGCCCCTTTTACCTAGTGTAAGCCATCTCTTCTCAGATGTGGAATCCAGTCCATAGACCAGACAGATAACAGCAGGGGACAATCTTCTTCCTATGAGAACAATGAAAGCTCTGCCCCCCTTGACAAGTTTTTCAGGTTTTTCCCTTATCTTAATTGAAGATTGTCCCTCTCTGCAGTCTACCTGGGCACCTCCCTTCTGATCTGGCTGAGCAGTGTTACATCAGTAAAAGGGTCAGGAGGAGAATACTTTGTCATTGAATTACTCTTGTACTACAACTCTGACAGAACTGAAATAACACTCTCCAAAGTCCAAATACTATGATGATTAATTAGAGCTGCTTTTATTATGAAACATTACTATCCCTTTAAATTGGGGTTCATTTGGTATTTACCTATGGGGAATGACGGCAGTTGTGGCCCGGCAGTACTCAGTGCCAAAGGTTACACTGTATCACTATCCCTGCAGCAGAAAGCTTCTTTCCCCTACAGTATACAGTGCACTCAGTGCTGAAGGCATAGTGTTGTATTGTATCCCTGTAGTGGAAAATCCTGCCTCCACTATAGATTACAAAGCACCCAGTGCTGCAGGTATAGTGTTACATTGTATCACTATCCCTGCAGCGGAAAAGCCTGCCTCCTCTACAAAATACAGTGCACTCAGTGCTGCAGGGATAGTGTTACATTGTATCACTATCCCTGCAGCGGAAAATCCTGCCTCCACTAAGGAATACAGTGCACTCAGCGCTGCAGGTTTAGTATTACATTACATCACTATTCCTGCAGCAGAAAAATTTGTCTCCCCTACAACATACAGAGCAATTAGTGTTGCTTGTATAGTGTTACATTGTATCACTATCCCTGCAGAAGAAAGCCTGCCTTCCAAAAAAACTGTACAGTGCACTCAGTAGTGCAGGGATAGTGTTACATTGTATCACTATCCCTGCAGAAGAAAGCCTGCCTTCCAAAAAAAGTGTACAGTGCACTCAGTAGTGCAGGGATAGTGTTACATTGTATCACTCTCTCTTAAGTTCACTGTCCCTGAAAATAAGCTCTCCTGAGACAAATAAAAAAACCAAGATTTTCAAACAAAATTATATAAAAAGATCAGTTTTACTCTTACGGAATTATAGAACATGTAAGGTATAATTTTTACAAACTGTTGAATTGGAGACCTTTCTAGCATTCAAGGGGTAAAAAGCAGCATTTTAATGGAGGATAATTTGGGGAATTATTATTCGGCCCCTATGGAGCTCCTCCTTCCAACCCTATTCCTCCCACTTCTCCTCCTTCCAACCCTGTTCCTCCCACTTCTCCTCCTTCCCACCCAGTTCCACCCACTTCTCCTCCTTCCAACCTTGTTCCACCCACTTCTCCTCCTTCCAACCCTGTTCTTCCCACATCTCCTCCTTCCAACCCTGTTCCACCCACTTCTCCTCCTTCCAACCTTGTTCCACCCACTTCTCCTCCTTCCATCTCTGTTCCACCCACTTCTCCTCATCCCACCCTGTTCCTCCCACTTCTCCTCCTTCCAACCCTGTTCCTTCCACTTCTCCTCCTTCCAACCCTGTTCCTCACACTTCTCCTCCTTCCCACCCTATTCCTCACACTTCTCCTCCTTCCAACCCTGTTCAACCCACTTCTCCTCCTTCCAACCCTGTTCCTCCCACTTCTCCTTCCCACCCTGTTCCTCCCACTTCTCCTCCTTCCAACCCTGTTCCTTCCACTTCTCCTTCTTCCAACCCTGTTCCTCACACTTCTCCTCCTTCCCACCCTGTTCCTCACACTTCTCCTCCTTCCAACCCTGTTCCTCCCACTTCTCCTCCTTCCCATCCTGTTCCTCACACTTCTCCTCCTTCCCACCCTGTTCCTCACACTTCTCCTCCTTCCAAACCTGTTCCTCCCACTTCTCCTCCTTCCAACCCTGTTCCACCCACTTCTCCTCCTTCCAACCCTGTTCCTCCCACTTCTCCTCCTTCCCACCCTGTTTCTCCCACTTCTCCTCCTTCCAACCCTGTTCCTCCCACTTCTCCTCCTTCTCACCCTGTTCCTCCCACTTCTCCTCCTTCCAACCCTGTTCCACCCACTTCTCCTCCTTCCCACCCTGTTCCTCCCACTTCTCCTCCTTCCCACCCTGTTCCAACCACTTCTCCTCCTTCCCACCCTGTTCCTCCCATTTTCCTCCTTCCAACCCTGTTCCTCCCACTTCTCCTCTTTCCAACCCTGTTCCACCCACTTCTACACCTTCTCACCCTGTTCCTCCCACTTCTCCTCCTTCCCACCCTGTTCCTCCCACTTCTCCTCCATCCCACCCTTTTCCACCCACTTCTCCTCCTTCCATCCCTGTTCCTCCCACTTCTCCTCCTTCCCACCCTGTTCCTCCCACTTCTCCTCCTTCCAACCCTATTCCACCCACTTCTCCTCCTTCCAACCCTGTTCCTCCCACTTCTCCTCCTTCCATCCCTGTTCCACCCACTTCTCCTCCTTCCAACCTTGTTCCACCCACTTCTCCTCCTTCCATCTCTGTTCCACCCAATTCTCCTCCTTCCCACCCTGTTCCTCCCACTTCTCCTCCTTCTAACCCTGTTCCTTTCACTTCTCCTCCTTCCAACCCTGTTCCTCACACTTCTCCTCCTTCCCACCCTATTTCTCACACTTCTCCTCCTTCCAACCCTGTTCAACCCACTTCTCCTCCTTCCAACCCTGTTCCTCCCACTTCTCCTCCTTCTCACCCTGTTCCTCCCACTTCTCCTCCTTCCAACCCTGTTCCACCCACTTCTCCTCCTTCCCACCCTGTTCCTCCCACTTCTCCTCCTTCCAACCTTGTTCCACCCACTTCTCCTCCTTCCCACCCTGTTCCACCCACTTCTCCTCCTTCTCACCCTGTTCCTCCCACTTCTCCTCCTTCCATCCCTGTTCCACCCACTTCTCCTCCTTCCATCCTTGTTCCACCCACTTCTCCTCCTTCCCACCCTGTTCCAACCACTTCTCCTCCTTCCCACCCTGTTCCTCCCATTTTCCTCCTTCCAACCCTGTTCCTCCCACTTCTCCTCTTTCCAACCCTGTTCCACCCACTTCTACACCTTCTCACCCTGTTCCTCCCACTTCTCCTCCTTCCCACCCTGTTCCTCCCACTTCTCCTCCATCCCACCCTTTTCCACCCACTTCTCCTCCTTCCATCCCTGTTCCTCCCACTTCTCCTCCTTCCCACCCTGTTCCTCCCACTTCCTCCTTCCAACCCTATTCCACCCACTTCTCCTCCTTCCAACCCTGTTCCTCCCACTTCTCCTCCTTCCATCCCTGTTCCACCCACTTCTCCTCCTTCCAACCTTGTTCCACCCACTTCTCCTCCTTCCATCTCTGTTCCACCCAATTCTCCTCCTTCCCACCCTGTTCCTCCCACTTCTCCTCCTTCTAACCCTGTTCCTTTCACTTCTCCTCCTTCCAACCCTGTTCCTCACACTTCTCCTCCTTCCCACCCTATTTCTCACACTTCTCCTCCTTCCAACCCTGTTCAACCCACTTCTCCTCCTTCCAACCCTGTTCCTCCCACTTCTCCTTCCCACCCTGTTCCTCCCACTTCTCCTCCTTCCAACCCTGTTCCTTCCACTTCTCCTCCTTCCAACCCTGTTCCTCACACTTCTCCTCCTTCCCACCCTGTTCCTCACACTTCTCCTCCTTCCAACCCTGTTCCACCCACTTCTCCTTCCCATCATGTTCCTCACACTTCTCCTCCTTCCCACCCTGTTCCTCACACTTCTCTTCCTTCCAACCCTGTTCCTCCCACTTCTCCTCCTTCCAACCCTGTTCCTTCCACTTCTCCTCCTTCCAACCCTGTACCTCCCACTTCTCCTCCTTCCAACCCTGTTCCTCCCACTTCTCCTCCTTCTCACCCTGTTCCTCCCACTTCTCCTCCTTCCAACCCTGTTCCACCCACTTCTCCTCCTTCCCACCCTGTTCCTCCCACTTCTCCTCCTTCCCACCCTGTTCCAACCACTTCTCCTCCTTCCCACCCTGTTCCTCCCATTTTCCTCCTACCAACCCTGTTCCACCCACTTCTCCTCCTTCTCACCCTGTTCCTCCCACTTGTCTTCCTTCCCACCCTGTTCCTCCCACTTCTCCTCCATCCATCCCTGTTCCTCCCACTTCTCCTCCTTCCAACCCTGTTCCTCCCACTTCTCCTCCTTCTCACCCTGTTCCTCCCACTTCTCCTCCTTCCAACCCTGTTCCTCCCACTTCTCCTCCTTCCCACCCTGTTCCAACCACTTCTCCTCCTTCCCACCCTGTTCCTCCCACTTCTCCTCCTTCCCACCCTGTTCCTCCCATTTTCCTCCTTCCAACCCTGTTCCTCCCACTTCTCCTCCTTCCAACCCTGTTCCACCCACTTCTCCTCCTTCCCACCCTGTTCCTCCCACTTCTCCTCCATCCCACCCTTTTCCTCCCACTTCTCCTCCTTCCATCCCTGTTCCTCCCACTTCTCCTCCTTCCCACCCTGTTCCTCCCACTTCTCCTCCTTCCAACCCTATTCCACCCACTTCTCCTCCTTCCAACCCTGTTCCTCCCACTTCTCCTCCTTCCATCCCTGTTCCACCCACTTCTCCTCCTTCCAACCTTGTTCCACCCACTTCTCCTCCTTCCATCTCTGTTCCACCGAATTCTCCTCCTTCCCACCCTGTTCCTCCCACTTCTCCTCCTTCCAACCCTGTTCCTTCCACTTCTCCTCCTTCCAACCCTGTTCCTCACACTTCTCCTCCTTCCCACCCTATTTCTCACACTTCTCCTCCTTCCAACCCTGTTCAACCCACTTCTCCTCCTTCCAACCCTGTTCCTCCCACTTCTCCTTCCCACCCTGTTCCTTCCACTTCTCCTCCTTCCAACCCTGTTCCTTCCACTTCTCCTCCTTCCAACCCTGTTCCTCACACTTCTCCTCCTTCCCACCCTGTTCCTCACACTTCTCCTCCTTCCAACCCTGTTCCACCCACTTCTCCTTCCCATCATGTTCCTCACACTTCTCCTCCTTCCCACCCTGTTCCTCACACTTCTCTTCCTTCCAACCCTGTTCCTCCCACTTCTCCTCCTTCCAACCCTGTTCCTTCCACTTCTCCTCCTTCCAACCCTGTTCCACCCACTTCTCCTCCTTCCAACTCTGTTCCACCAACTTCTCCTCCTTCCAACCCTGTTCCTCCCACTTCTCCTCCTTCCAACCCTGTTCCTCCCACTTCTCCTCCTTCTCACCCTGTTCCTCCCACTTCTCCTCCTTCCAACCCTGTTCCTCCCACTTCTCCTCCTTCCCACCCTGTTCCAACCACTTCTCCTCCTTCCCACCCTGTTCATCCCATTTTCCTCCTTCCAACCCTGTTCCACCCACTTCTCCTCCTTCTCACCCTGTTCCTCCCACTTCTCCTCATTCCCACCCTGTTCCTCCCACTTCTCCTCCATCCATCCCTGTTCCTCCCACTTCTCCTCCTTCCATCCCTGTTCCTCCCACTTCTTCTCCTTCCAACCCTGTTCCTCCCACTTCTCCTCCTTCCAACCCTGTTCCACCCACTTCTCCTCCTTCTCACCCTGTTCCTCCCACTTCTCCTCCTTCCCACCCTTTTCCTCCCACTTCTCCTCCATCCCACCCTGTTCCTCCCACTTCTCCTCCTTCCATCCCTGTTCCTCCCACTTCTCCTCCTTCCAACCCTGTTCCACCCACTTCTCCTCCTTCTCACCCTGTTCCTCCCACTTCTCCTCCTTCCATCCCTGTTCCACCCACTTCTCCTCCTTCCATCCTTGTTCCACCCACTTCTCCTCCTTCCATCTCTGTTCCACCCAATTCTCCTCCTTCCCACCCTGTTCCTCCCACTTCTCCTCCTTCCAACCCTGTTCCTTCCACTTCTCCTCCTTCCAACCCTGTTCCTCACACTTCTCCTTCCCACCCTATTCCTCACACTTCTCCTCCTTCCAACCCTGTTCAACCCACTTCTCCTCCTTCCAACCCTGTTCCTCCCACTTCTCCTTCCCACCCTGTTCCTCCCACTTCTCCTCCTTCCAACCCTGTTCCTTCCACTTCTCCTCCTTCCAACCCTGTTCCTCACACTTCTCCTCCTTCCCACCCTGTTCCTCACACTTCTCCTCCTTCCAACCCTGTTCCACCCACTTCTCCTTCCCATCCTGTTCCTCACACTTCTCCTCCTTCCCACCCTGTTCCTCCCACTTCTCCTTCCCACCCTGTTCCTCCCACTTCTCCTCCTTCCAACCCTGTTCCACCCACTTCTCCTCCTTCCCACCCTGTTCCTCCCACTTCTCCTCCTTCCCACCCTGTTCCAACCACTTCTCCTCCTTCCCACCCTGTTCCTCCCATTTTCCTCCTTCCAACCCTGTTCCACCCACTTCTCCTCCTTCTCACCCTGTTCCTCCCACTTCTCCTCCTTCCCACCCTGTTCCTCCCACTTCTCCTCCATCCATCCCTGTTCCTCCCACTTCTCCTCCTTCCCACCCTGTTCCTCCCACTTCTCCTCCTTCCAACCCTGTTCCACCCACTTCTCCTCCTTTCCACCCTGTTCCTCCCACTTCTCCTCCTTCCATCCCTGTTCCACCCACTTCTCCTCCTTCCAACCTTGTTCCACCCACTTCTCCTCCTTCCATATCTGTTCCACCCACTTCTCCTCCTTCCCACCCTGTTCCTCCCACTTCTCCTCCTTCCCACCCTGTTCCTCCCACTTCTCCTCCCTCCAACCCTGTTCCTCACACTTCTCCTCCTTCCCACCCTATTCCTCACACTTCTCCTCCTTCCAACCCTGTTCAACCCACTTCTCCTCCTTCCAACCCTGTTCCTCCCACTTCTTCCCACCCTGTTCCTCCCACTTCTCCTCCTTCCAACCCTGTTCCTTCCACTTCTCCTCCTTCCAACCCTGTTCCTCACACTTCTCCTCCTTCCCACCCTGTTCCTCACACTTCTCCTCCTTCCAACCCTGTTCCACCCCCTTCTCCTCCTTCCCATCCTTTTCCTCACACTTCTCCTCCTTCCAACCCTGTTCCTCCCACTTCTCCTCCTTCCAACCCTGTTCCTTCCACTTCTCCTCCTTCCAACCCTGTTCCACCCACTTCTCCTCCTTCCAACCCTGTTCCTCCCACTTCTCCTCCTTCCCACCCTGTTTCTCCCACTTCTCCTCCTTCCAACCCTGTTCCTCCCACTTCTCCTCCTTCTCACCCTGTTCCTCCCACTTCTCCTCCTTCCAACCCTGTTCCACCCACTTCTCCTCCTTCCCACCCTGTTTCTCCCACTTCTCCTCCTTCCCACCCTGTTCCTCCCATTTTCCTCCTTCCAACCCTGTTCCACCCACTTATCCTCCTTCTCACCCTGTTCCTCCCACTTCTCCTCCTTCCCACCCTGTTCCACCCACTTCTCCTCCTTCCCACCATGTTCCACCCACTTCCCCTCCTTCCAACCCTGTTCCTCCCACTTCCCCTCCTTCCCACCCTGTTCCTCCCACTTCTCCTCCTTCCAACCCTGTTCCTCCCACTTCTCCTCCTTCCAACCCTGTTCCACCCACTTCTCCTCCTTCCAACCCTTTTCCTCCCACTTCTCCTCCTTCTCACCCTGTTCCTCCCACTTCTCCTCCTTCCAACCCTTTTCCACCCACTTCTCCTCCTTCCAACCCTGTTCCTTCCACTTCTCCTCCTTCCCACCCTGTTCCTCACACTTCTCCTCCTTCCCACCCTGTTCCTCACACTTCTCCTCCTTCCAACCCTGTTCCTCCCACTTCTCCTCCTTCCAACCCTGTTCCTTCCACTTCTCCTCCTTCCAACCCTGTTCCACCCACTTCTCCTCCTTCCAACCCTGTTCCTCCCACTTCTCCTCCTTCCCACCCTGTTCCTCCCACTTCTCCTCCTTCCAACCCTGTTCCTCCCACTTCTCCTCCTTCTCACCCTGTTCCAACCACTTCTCCTCCTTCCCACCCTGTTCCTCCCATTTTCCTCCTTCCAACCCTGTTCCTCCCACTTCTCCTCCTTCCAACCCTGTTCCACCCACTTCTCCTCCTTCTCACCCTGTTCCTCCCACTTCTCCTCCTTCCCACCCTGTTCCTCCCACTTCTCCTCCTTCCCACCCTGTTCCACCCACTTCCCCTCCTTCCCACACTGTTCCTCCCACTTCTCCTCCTTCCCACCCTGTTCCACCCACTTCTCCTCCTTCCCACCCTGTTCCTCCCACTTCTCCTCCTTCCAACCCTGTTCCTCCCACTTCTCCTCCTTCCAACCCTGTTCCTCCCACTTATCCTCCTTCCCACCCTGTTTCTCCCACTTCTCCTCCTTCCCACCCTGTTCCTCCCATTTTCCTCCTTCCAACCCTGTTCCTCCCACTTCTCCTCCTTCCAACCCTGTTCCTCCCACTTCTCCTCCTTCCCACCCTGTTCCTCCCACTTCTCCTCCTTCCCACCCTGTTCCACCCACTTCCCCTCCTTCCCACCCTGTTCATCCCACTTTTCCTCCTTCCCACCCTGTTCCTCCCATTTTCCTCCTTCCAACCCTGTTCCTCCCACTTCTCCTCCTTCCCACCCTGTTCCTCCCACTTCTCCTCCTTCCAACCCTGTTCCTCCCACTTCTCCTCCTTCCAACCCTGTTCCTCCCACTTATCCTCCTTCCCACCCTGTTTCTCCCACTTCTCCTCCTTCCAACCCTGTTCCTCCCATTTTCCTCCTTCCAACCCTGTTCCTTCCACTTCTCCTCCTTCCCACCTTGTTCCTCCCATTTTCCTCCTTCCAACCCTGTTCATCCCACTTCTCCTCCTTCCAACCCTGTTCCACCCACTTCTACTCCTTCCCACCCTGTTCCTCCCACTTCTCCTCCTTCCCACCCTGTTCCACCCGCTCCTCCTCCTTCCAACCCTGTTCCTCCCATTTTCCTCCCACTTTTATTCCTTCCTACCCTGTTCCACCCAGGTATGGCTATGGCACCACTCCTTCTCCATGTTTGAGGCGAGTGGATGCCGGTTCGGACCATCATTTCCCAAAACGCTCCCCTTTACCCAAGTGCCCCCCTGGTCAAGCAATGCATTAGATACCAATCTGCAACTCATAAGGTTAAATTGTAAAGTGCAGTATAGAGTTGTGGAGCTAAATACATTAATTCAAGGATGTCACCAGAACTCTCCTTTGCTCACTAATCATCTCCCGCCTTGTCTATTGTGACCTCCTTGTGGTAGGATTCTCACTAATTCGTCTCTCTCCAGTTCACTCAATTCAAAACACCATCAAAGTCATTTATCTAAGTCACTGATCCTCAACGGCTGCCTTTTCTCATACGTTTCAGAATCAAATGAACATTCACCTTCTATATCAACTTTATGTATTCTATAAATGCATAACATGTAAATCCGAATTGTCTATGCTTTTTTTATTTATTTTGTTTTTAACCCTTTTGAGTGCCAGAGTGCCTTGGATTTGGGCGTAATTATTTGTAATGCCTTAAAGGGATAGTAATACTTGCAAATTACTAATCCCCATATTGTAGCTTTGTCAAAAAGAAACTTATTGCCCCCCAGTGTCATCTCTCAAACCATAAGCGCTCAAAGTTCCCCCTCCCTCCCCCTTTCCCTGACTGAATGCTGACTGCAGGGGAAGCTGTCGTACCACAGTCTTATGTGCATCTGGCGGCTCTGCAGCTGAGCCGAGATTGTGTTTATAAAAAATAATTCTTTCCCTGAAATGGTCTTCTACATGACCTTGGTTTGCAAACACATGTAGAAGACCATTTTAGTGAAAGATTTCTTTTTTTATAAACGCGATCTCGGCAATGCTGCAGAGCCGCCTGATGCAAGTAATACCGGATATCCCTGCAGTCAGCGTTCAGTCAGGGAAGGGGGAGGGAGGGGGAACTTTGAGCGCTGTCATCTCTCAGACCATAAGGGTTTGAGAGATGACACTGGGGGCAATAAGTTTCTTTTAACAAAGCTACAATATGGGGATTAGTAATTTGCGAGTATTACTATCCCTTTAAAGGTAGGCAGGCAATGTAATAAAGCAGTGGGGAATGCAAGCAGGGTACTGGGTTGTATAGCTAGGGGCATTAGCAGAAAAAGGGAAGTGGTCATGTCACTCTACAGATCTCTGGTTAGACCTCACCTAGAGTATTGTGTACAGTACAGGAGACCCCATCTCCAGAAGGATATAGATACTATAGAGTGTTGTGTACAGTACAGGAGACCCCCATATCCAGAAGGATATAGATACTATAGAGTATTGTGTACAGTACTGGAGACCCCATCTCCAGAAGGATATAGATACTATAGAGTATTGTGTACAGTACCGGAGACCCCAAATTACTAATCCCCATATTGTAGCTTTGTCAAAAAGAAACTTATTGCCCCCCAGTGTCATCTCTCAAACCATAAGCGCTCAAAGTTCCCCCTCCCTCCCCCTTTCCCTGACTGAATGCTGACTGCAGGGGAAGCTGTCGTACCACAGTCTTATGTGCATCTGGCGGCTCTGCAGCTGAGCCGAGATTGTGTTTATAAAAAATAATTCTTTCCCTGAAATGGTCTTCTACATGACCTTGGTTTGCAAACACATGTAGAAGACCATTTTAGTGAAAGATTTCTTTTTTTATAAACGCGATCTCGGCAATGCTGCAGAGCCGCCTGATGCAAGTAATACCGGATATCCCTGCAGTCAGCGTTCAGTCAGGGAAGGGGGAGGGAGGGGGAACTTTGAGCGCTGTCATCTCTCAGACCATAAGGGTTTGAGAGATGACACTGGGGGCAATAAGTTTCTTTTAACAAAGCTACAATATGGGGATTAGTAATTTGCGAGTATTACTATCCCTTTAAAGGTAGGCAGGCAATGTAATAAAGCAGTGGGGAATGCAAGCAGGGTACTGGGTTGTATAGCTAGGGGCATTAGCAGAAAAAGGGAAGTGGTCATGTCACTCTACAGATCTCTGGTTAGACCTCACCTAGAGTATTGTGTACAGTACAGGAGACCCCATCTCCAGAAGGATATAGATACTATAGAGTGTTGTGTACAGTACAGGAGACCCCCATATCCAGAAGGATATAGATACTATAGAGTATTGTGTACAGTACTGGAGACCCCATCTCCAGAAGGATATAGATACTATAGAGTATTGTGTACAGTACCGGAGACCCCATCTCCAGAAGGATATAGATACTATAGAGTATTGTGTACAGTACTGGAGATAGATACAATAGAGAGAGAATTCAGAGAAGGGCTACTAAAATGGTGCCTGGTTTACAGGAAAAGACATATCAGGACAGACTAAAGGATCTGAACATGTATAGCTTGGAAGAGAAGAGAGAGAGGGGATATGATAGACACATTCACATACATGAAGGGATTCAACAAAGTGCAGGAGGGAAGTACATTTCATAGGAGTAAGAATGTTAGGACAAGAGGCCATAGTCTAAAACTAGAGGGACACAGGTTTATACGTAATGTAAGAAAGTTTTACTTCACTGAGAGGGTAGTTGATAGTAGTGGAATAGCCTACCAGCAGAAGTGGCAGATAAGTAGAATTGCCTACCATTAGAAGTGGTAGATAAGTGGAACAGCCTACCAGCAGAAGTGGTAGAGGTTAATACACTGAGGGAATGTAAGCAAGCATGGGATAGGCATAAGCCTGTCCTGAACATAAGACAAGACCAAGGACCAAATAAGTTTTGAGGATTTTACAGTAGGAAAATGGGCGACTAGATGTCCCGAATGGTTCTTTTCTTTCATCAAATTCTATGTTTCAGAGGCATACACAACACAATGCTTTGCAATGCATTGCGTGCCCCTGTGGCACTCAAAGGGTTAACTCAATCCTATTTTTTTAAAAATGTTTATGTGCCTAACAGCAAGCTCCCGTGATATTTTTCTTGTCAGTGACCATCAAAGAAGAACAGTGATACAATGTAACATTATCCCTGCAGCACTGTGTACATGAATACTGTCTTTTCTACATTGTATCATTTCCTGCTCTCAGTCACAGCTTGAAAAAAAATTACAAAGTAAAAATCAATTTGGCTTTAAATGTTCTGTTATTGAAGAATAAGTGAAGTCAAAATAAAATGTTCCTGCACATTCAGAAGCCTGATATTAATCTCCAGTGGCATGTTAACCCTTGGTGTGTCAGAGCAATGCTTTGTACACCACCGTGACACTGCAAGGGTTAATTCCACTCTCCTGTACATTCCTATGCTGTTCTTTAAATATTCCCCAAGGCGTGCCTTAGTGTTCTATCATCCACTATCATAACCTCTTCTCACTCACACTGACAAGACTGCACCCTAGTGGTGTTGCTATGTACTGACGGAGTTTTAAAATTAATACCTAAAATCAATCTGGTTTAATGTTCGCTTAAAAGAGGATTAAAGCAATAGTAATGGTTCATAATAAAAACAGCTCTAATTAATCATCATAGTATTTGGACTTTGGAGAGTGTTATTTCAATTCTGTCAGAGTTGTAGTACAAGAGTAATTGAATGATAAAGTATCCCCCTCCCACCCCTTTTACTGATGTAACACTGCTCAGCCAGATCAGAAGGGAGGTGCCCAGGTAGACTGCAGAGAGGGACAATCTTCAGTGATCAGAAGGAAAAACCTGTCAAGGGGGGCAGGGCTTTCATTGTTCTCATAGGAAGAAGATTGTCCCCTGCTGTTATCTGTCTGGTCTATGGACTGGATTCCACATCTGAGAAGAGATGGCTTACACTAGGTAAAAGGGGCGGGAGGGGAAACTTTACTTGTGAATATCTCTCAAACTATAAAGGTTTGAGAGATAAGACTTATATCATTCTTCATGTTTTTTAATGCCTACAAAATAAAATAAAGATAAAACGAAGTATTACTATCCCTTTAACACCTGTTCATTACCACCCACACTTACCTTTCTAATGAACGCTATGAATGTTGCCTCCTGTGCCTTTGTTCAAAATATATCATCTGCTATCAGTCCTTGATCTCTTGTCTACGGTGGTGTCCATGAGAGGCCAGATTTCCACACCAGGCACCCATGGCCACACCCCAGTCCTCACATGACCCCTTCTGCAGTCCCATCCACTGCTTCCTGGCACAGACAATACCCTTGGTTTTATAACAAGCAAGGAAGAAAAAAAAAACTTTAACCCCTTCGTTGCTTGTGAGAAGTCCAGTGCAGCTGGAGATCTCTGTATCATCCAAGGGATTCATGGATAGCTTGTAATGTGGTATCTACTGGTGCACAGATATTGAGGTTACTTTGACCACACCCACAGTTCAGAATTAGGTATATGGTAGATACATTTAAAAAAGATAAATTGTGCTGATTCGTATCTCTCGAACTGTTATGGTTTGAGAGATATACGAAAATAAAGTTTTCCGCTCCCTCCCCTTTCTCATATGTCAGCTGTATAGCTGACGGCATGAACTCCTTGTCCTTGGACCAGACAGCGGCTCTTCAGCAGCGCTGATATAACGATATCTAAAAATAAATACTTCATCGGAACAGTCTATACACGTGTGCCTGGTTTGCAAGCACACGTTGTAGACCATTCCGATGAAGTATTTATTTTTAGATATTGATATGTCAGCGCTGCTGAAGAGCCACGTATGGTCGCGGGACCAGAATCTGCTTCTGACAGCTTTACAGCTCGTCAAGCAGAAAGGGGAGGGAGCGGAGAACTTTATTTTTCTATATCTCTCAAACCATAACAGTCTGAGAGATACGAATCAGCGCAAATGATCTTTTTAAAATGTATCTACCCTAATACTTTTTTTGGGACATTAATATCTCTTTAAAATAGGTAGAGTGTGCGGGAGTGACCCCTAGTGGTGCACTGTGGGACTGCA
The DNA here is from genome assembly GCA_037306005.1 of Rhinophrynus dorsalis. Taxonomy (NCBI): domain Eukaryota; kingdom Metazoa; phylum Chordata; class Amphibia; order Anura; family Rhinophrynidae; genus Rhinophrynus; species Rhinophrynus dorsalis. Next base: position 560,319,021 of record CM074721.1, read on the forward strand.
TTCCATTTGTGCTAAGCTTTTGAGCTCTTTGTGATTTTGAACTGTTTTATCTGTATTATTTCCAGTACACTGGACCTCATGACTGCCAGCAGAGAGGGGCAAACCCCCTCCCACACCATCATCACCATTGATCTAAATGAGGATTATAACACCTTGAATGCTTTGCAATGTGTTGGAGACGTCTTCTATTTATATCAATGGGGATTTAAAGGGATAGTGATGTTTCACAAAAACTGCAACTCCAATTAATCTTCATAGTATTTGGGCCATGGAGAGTGTTATTTCAATACTGTCAGAGTTGTAGTACAAGAGTAACTGAATGATAAAGTATCCCCCTTCCGCCCCTTTTACCTAGTGTAAGCCACCTCCCCTCGGTTGTGGAATCTGGTCTCTTGTAGATTATGTTAACGTAGTGCACTTATAATCTTAATTTTAGTAATGACAGGAGGCAAGTATTTTGCTTTACTTCCTGTACTGAAACTCCAATAGCAGCACAGTAACCCATACAGTAACAACCAATCAGAAAAAGGATAATCAGGTAATATAAGGCCTGACCCAGCTAAACCGTACCTCTTTCTTTGATTAGAACAACTAGCGAATAAAAAACAAAACATCAGCCAACATAGGACAAACACATCCGGCGTCCAAACATCAGTCCCTCAGAGAACAATGATCCAAAAATCACACTGAAACAGTGAAAGACAACTGCAATAACCTCATGTCTCTCAAAATGCAAAAACAACAAGAAAAACATTCCATTTAAATTGAAATTAAATACAACATAACTGAGAAAAAAAACCCTAGTAACTGAATATTTACCTCAGAATTACAATGAAACAAGGGAGGGAAGGGAGGGAAAATACTCGCCTCCTGTCATTACTAAAATTAAGATTATAAATACACTACGTTAGCATAATCTACAATTTTACTACATGACAGGAGGCTTCATATTTTAACGCTGAGGATAAAGAGAATGAGCCGCATGAGCCGCCGGCCGGAAATAAAAGACACAAAAGGTATCCTCCCTAGACCAGTCAGCAGAGAGTAAAATATCCTCAATAGATGCTCCTGCCGATGCCACACGCGTTGCAGCCGCCCCCCTGACCGAGTGAGCCCCAAAACCTGGGTCTACCACTGACAGGGACAAAACCTAACGAACCCACCTAGCCAAAGTGGTAGAAGAAACCAATCTATGAGGTCTAACATAAGAGACGAGCAGTTGACCAGAAGGAGAAAAATGCAACACCGCCGTAAGTTCAACATAGTGAAGTGAAACCTCCACCACACAGAGCTGAGGATTCTCCCAAAAAAAGGGATAAAAGACTGAAGAAGAATCCGAATTTGTGCGACGGGAAATGGGAAAAGACACCCCTTCTGGGAGAACGGAAAACCCATCGACATTGAACGCCCTGACATCCGAAACCTGCCGAAAGGACACCAAACAAAGTAACAACGTCAGCTTAGCTGAAATCTGATGAAGCGATAACAAATCGTTTGGCGGCCAACTCCGCAGAAAATGCAGCGCCACATCAACGTCCCAAAACCTAGCATACTTAGGTGCCTGAGGCCTGGCCAGTTTAATCCCCCACAGAAGGCGGATCACGACCCACAGGAATACCGGAAACAGGAACATGCGCCGCCAAAATAGCCGATCGCATAACGTTATGAGATCGAAAAGACATCCCCAAAGCAAACCGGGAAGAAAAAAAATTCAAGAGTGCAGCAACAGGTGCTGTAAAGGGATCGAAATTCCTCTCCAAACACCAGTCAGACCAGGCGTTCCACGCGGAAAGATAGCATCTTCTTGTACCAGGGGCCCTGGAGTCCCACAAAAGGTCCCTAGTCTCCTGCAATAACCCAGCGACCGACCAGGAACCCCTGAAATTGCCCAAGACACCAGAGATAGGCGATCCTGAAGAACGAGCGGATGACTATTCCTTCGATGATCCGTGAGAAGGTCTGGACAATATGGAAGTAGAAGAGGATCATCGCAAGCCAATTCGAGAAGGTCTGGGCACCACGGCTGGCTCAGCCACAACGGGGTGATGAGCAGAATGGTCACTTCCTGTCTGCGAACCTAATTAATCACTCTCGCAAGCATCGTGAACGGGTAAAAGCATATGACCCCTGCTTCGGCCAAATCTGAAGAAACACATCCACCACCCTGCATGCCAGATCTGGAAGCCAGCTGAAGTAATCCGGTAGTTGATGATTGGTCCTGGAAGCAAACAGATCCAACCCCAGCGGTCCCCTGAGGAGAGGCAGCTGTTGGAACATTGACACCTCCAGTTTCCAATCACTGCTGTCTCTCCAATGATGGGAAAACCAATCCGCCGTAAAATTGGAAGTCCCCGGCAGGTACTCCACCCTGAGAGAAATGTTACGACTGAAGCAGAACCTGTAAAGCTCTTTCATTGCTTCCGTCAAATATCGAGATCGAGGACCCCCCAGTTGGTTGACATACTGGACCGCGGAGACATTGTCCATCTGTAGTAAGATGCAGCAATCTGACATGTTCCTGGCGAAACTAAGAATGGCGAGCAATCCCGTAATCAACTCCAAACAGTTGATGTGAAGACCGTCTTCTTCCACAGACCAAGGACCTCCCGTGGATGAGTCCACGCAATGTGCCCCCCAACCCCAGAGACTGGCGTCTGACTCCACCACAAAGTCTGGGGTAGGGCCGAAAATGGCTCTGCCGTTCCAAGCCTGCATATGTAGCAGCCACCAATGCAGCTCTGTCCGAACCTCCGGAGAGAGATCCAACAAGTGATCGTAAGACCAACCAGAATGAAGATGATGAGCCTTCAGCCTCTGCATCTCTCGGTAATGTAGAGGTCCAAGAAAAATCACCTGAATCGAAGAAGACTGAAGTCCCACGACGCGAGCTAGAAGGAGCAAAGGAATGCGATTGAGATGCAGAACCCGACGAAGCTCCTTGCGAATCGCTGTGACCTTGGGCAAAGGGAGACGAAGTAGGCGATGAAAAGAGTCGATCTCAAACCCTAAGAACTGGACCAACCGAGAAGGGTCCAGCACCGACTTCTCCCTGTTGACAATGAAACACAGCGATTCAATGAAGAGCACCACAAAGCGAGTCTGAAATCAAATACTGGAGATATCATTGCAAAACAGCAACAAATTGTCGAGGTAAATCAGACAGCGAATACCTAGAGTTTTAAAATGCAACACTACCAGCTTCAGGAGCTTTGTGAAACATCACGGAGCCGAACTGAGACCGAAAGGGAGGCAAGTAAATTGGCATGGATGGCTGTGCCAACGAAAACAAAGGAACCTTCAAAACTCCAGATCTACCGGAACGGAAAGGTAAGCGTCCTTGAGACTGAGACGCATAAACCAATCCCCTGAAATCAGGAGATCTCTCAGATGATGGATACCCTCCATCTTGAAATGCCTGTACACCACAAAATGATTGAGATCCCGCAAGTTGATGACCTGTCGAAAATCTCCCGTCTTCTTCCGGACGAGGAAAATATTGCTGAAAAATCCGGTCTCGTCGTGCGCAAACTGCACCGCACCTTTGGAAAACAGGGACTGAATTTCGGCATTGATCAGGCTCTGGTCTGAGACAGAAACCACCGCCACCGGAGGAGGATCCTGCTGGAAAGGAGGAGAGTGGAAATCTATGACGTAAACCCTCACGGTCTGCAGCACCCAGACATCCGAGGTTATGGTCCCCCACTCCTGTAAATGAAAGGAAATTTGCCTGCCAGAAACACATTGTGGGGTACGTGCAAATTAGGAATGCTTACCCAGAGTAAATCGGGAGCGGCCTCGACCCCGGACATTCCTGACTCTGTCTGTGCCCCTGGCGAAGGAGGGATTCCGATATGGTGTATTGGGGAAGAAGCTTGCTTGAGGTGGAGGAGCTTGGGAGCCTGATGACCAAAATCTGCTGGCGCCACTGCCCCGCTGCCAACCAGCTCTCCCAAAAACACCTCTGGCCAATGTAGGTCGAAAAACTTGCTTCAGAGATGGTTGGGCCTTATTCAGCGTAGTGCGTTTAAGTTCATCATTAAAGGGTTCCCCGAACAACAAGCATTAGCAGACAGTCCCAGCTTCTTGGAGCCTAACTCCGCCAGCTTGGCATTGATCCTCAGCAACGTCGCCTTCCTCCTCTCAGCAGATAGTGCTGCATTTGCGTTGCCTAGAAGACAGACGGATCTCTGAGCCCATTCCCTAATGGCATTAGGAGCAAGAGCTTCTCCCTGGGCTAACGCCTGATCCAGAAATACAAGATCTTCGCCAATGGACCCAGGACATCCAGGAGCTTGTCTTGTGCGGACTTCAACCCCTTCTCTATATCCTTCCTAGGGTCGTGACCAGACAGTGCCATAAAAGTAAGGACGGTTGGATCAAAGTTCGGAGTAACTACAACTTTATCCTTGATTAACGGTCTGGGGCATTCAGAACGGAGGCGACTCCTCACCTCCAAATCCAGAGGCTGACGAATCCAAAAATGGACAAACCGGGCAAAATGGTATAGGAGGCTCCATTCGGAAGATCAAGGATGTTGGATGGAGCAAGGACCGAACAATGGAGAACCACATGTATCGTAAAACCGTCCTTCCTCCTGAAATCCTGATGCGTACGTTGAAGGACCCAGACACGGATCATCCACCACAGACCCCTTAACATACTGAGAGGTTGAGCCACAGGGATCATCACAGAACGCCTCCTTCTCGGAAACTGGGTCACACCACTCGTCCACAACTGCCAATGGAGGAGGCAGGGAGAAGGCTTCGTCATCCCACGAATTGACCACAGGGTGTAGAGGAGAGCCCAACTCTTCGTCTCGCCGAGCCCGCTTCAGCGGAGCCTTGCCTTTGACACCTTGAGTGCCGGAGGTCTGTCCTTTCCAACTCCGTTGGACACCAGCAAAGCAGTATCTGGAACACCAGTAGACCCCAGAGAACCTTCATCCCGAACAGGAGCAGTTGGGCAATGTCCTGAAGGATCGTCCGAAGGACAATGAGACAGTACCCTGGCCAATGCCTTTTCAACTGAAGTGGTCACTGCCACATCTATTAAAGCTTGAAAGTCTGGAGACTCACTCATCACTGCTACTGGGCGTTAACCTGCAGATGAACAAAAGAAGGCAGAGTAAGTAAACCCAAAGCCAACAGTAAATAAGGGGTAAGCTCCTGCAATCTGCAAACTGGGGCTCACCCAGCCTGAGTAGGCAGAACCAGTAATGCAAGGATAAGGTCCAATAGACCCTAACCAGGTGGGGAGTGTGACCACAGCCCAAAGAGATTCCAATGATGAACTGGGCAAAAAAGGAAAATAATTCACCAGGAAGAGAGGGGGCTCACCCCAATAAAGAGGTATCCAGATAGGTAAAACCTCTTAGAAATCCATGCAAGGCATGTAAATAAACCAGCCCAAAGGGCAGGAAATTATGGGGGCTCACCCTAGAAGGAATTAATCTAGCCCAGAAGGCAGTAAAACAAGGTGCTCACCAAGTAATAATAGGGAAAAAATTAATCGTGGGGCTCACCCCTGTTGCATGGCAGGGGCTCACCCTAAGAACACAAATAAGGGGGCTCACCCTAGGTGCATGGCAGGGGCTCACCCTGAAACACAGTGTAAAGTCTGGTATAGGAAATGGGGGCTCACCCCAAATTAAAAGCACCGAACTACAACCACCCTCTGAAGGTGTATCCCATGTAAACCCTGTGGGAAACGAAACCAAACTTTAATAAACAGACAGAAAAACACAGTGTGTAGTGTGCGTAACGGAATTTTGAATTATGGACAATAGAAGGACCAATCCGAAGTAAGGAGTGCACTGAACGCCTCGGAACCAACCCCAATCTGATAGGAGAAGCTCCAGAACGCTCAACACAAACCCAGATGGAAATCCAAAATGGCTGCCAAAATCCAAGATGGCCGCCGGAGGTCACAAAAAAAAAAAAAAAAGGATTTTAAGGATTTTAAGGCCGCAGTCACCCCGAACCGCGCCAGGCAGTGAAAGAAACGCAACCTCCACACGCACCACGTCACAAAGGAAAATGACGCATTGCAGAGGCAGCACAATCGGAGAATGGTGAAAACAAAAAACACTAAAGGGAGAAAAAGAAAACAGGGAACAAGATGAACAGGACCCAAAACCCTCAACAGTACAGGTACAAAAAAGAACATTAGCCAAAAGGAAAAACGGATCAGAAAACCATGCATCAAACATTAACCCCTTAACTACCCTGGACAGTCATAGCACGTCATGGGTCGATCTGACTGAACGACCCACAACGTACTATGACCATCATGGAGTTCCGGGCTCCCTCCGTGGCTGCACGGCATTCGGGGAGTCCGGAACCGGAGATATAAAAAAAAAATGCTCCGTGGTCCTTAACTGACTGTGCGGTGCCGATCGTCCATTCTTTAAGGGGTTAATTAAATAATACAGAAAGAGATGACTAGGAAAAACACTCTGACCTGTGCCTAGTTGGAGCAGCAAAGAAAGAGGAGTGGTTTAGCTGGGTCAGGCCTTATATTACCTGATTATCCTTTTTCTGATTGGTTGTTACTGTATGGGTTACTGTGCTGCTATTGGAGTTTCAGTACAGGAAGTAAAGCAAAATATGAAGCCTCCTGTCATGTAGTAAAATTTGGATCGATTAGCAGCCTAAAAGCAACAGCGTGCCAAAGCAGAGCGGTTAAGTAAACCGTTATGATGCCCAGGCCCAGACTGGGACAAAAAATAGGCCCGGGCATTTAAAGCTGAGCAGCCCATTTTTATTTTTTGAGCAGCCCATGGGGGGGGGGGGCGTTCGCCGGTGCAAGGATTTATGCCCCCGCCCACATATTCACCTCCACACTCTGCCCACCCCATCCTCCTCCCCACACTGTTCACCTCCACAATGCCCCCTTCATCTCCACATTGCCCCTTCCACAATGCCCCCTTCATCTCCACATTGCCCCTTCCACAATGTCCCCTTCATCTCCACAATGTCCCTTCCACAATACCCCTTCCACAATGCACCCTTCCACTCCACAATGCCCCCTTCATCTCCACAATGCCCCTTCCACAATGCACCCTTCCACTCCACAATGCCCCCTTCATCTCCACAATGCCCCTTCCACAATGCACCCTTCCACTCCACAATGCCCCCTTCCACAATGCCCCTTCCACTCCACAATGCCCCTTCCACAACGCCCCCTTCATCAACTGCCCCTTCATCTCCGCAATGCCCCTTGATCCCCTAACTTAAATCCCTGGTGATCTAGCGGCGACGCGGCGTACCATCAATGTGATCTGTGCCTCCTTCGGCACAGAGCTGCATCTCCCGCGCGCAGTTCGTAATAATGCAGAGCGCTGGGAGATGATGTCATCTCCCAGCGCTCTGTATTACTACGGAGACTGGGTCACCGGACCGGCCCACCGGGCAAATGCCCGGTGTGCCCGATGGCCAGTCCGGGCCTGATGATGCCAACACTGATGTAGAGGAAGTCCGGCAAAGTCAGTCTGATATGGATCATATGGGATGTGGATGTGAAGAAAGAAGATATTGAAAGCGGTGAGATTGTTTCATATCAAAATACTCATCCCGCTGTTACCCTGTAATTATTGTCAGACCTGTTTTGGAGGACTGATCTTGATTATGTTGTAGAGAAAGAAGAATGGGAGAAGGACAACGGGGCGCCGTTGATCAATTAATCACAACCTTCACCGAAAATGCACCCTTGTGGACACACACTCACATTAAATAATGTGTTGGATGAGACATATATCTGATCCAACTTATAAGACTTCTGGAGTTTTCTTACTGCCCCCATCAACAGTGTCTGGTCACGGCCGCTCTCAACCCAAGATGACTCGCCTCCCAAGCGGTATAAACATACAAAAACAAAACAGAAGGAGCGCCAATGGTGCAATAAAGTTGATGGATAATCAGAAATATTAAAACAAAATCAAATGTACTCACATTTAGTATATGCCAGTAAATTTGATACCAAAAATACCGGCTTCAGAGGCTTATGGAGACCATAACCCCGTCTCCACTCGGGTATACGCCGGATTCAGCTGGATATTGACAGGCGGAGGCTCAAAGATCCATTAATAATATATTTAATAAAAAATACATATATCTAAAAGATACACAGGTATATAGTACAAATGTACACTTTAAAAATGCTACGCGTTTCGCGGATCAAAACCGCTTTATCACAGCAACAAAATAACAACCTGTTGTAACATTTAAAATGAACAAACAGAACAAAGAACAAAGTCTTTTAATATTTCTGATTATCCATCAACTTTATTGCACCATTGGCGCTCCTTCTGTTTTGTTTTTGTATATTGATTATGTTGTAGTTACTCTGAGTACTTCCTTGACTTGTCGTCAAGTCGTTGCGGACCGGACGCTTTCTTGTAATACTGAAAGGTACCTCTCTCCCCTCGTCTCTTCACCATTGCTGGCTCTTCGGTGTCTGAAACACTTCTCTGGACAAGTATTCTTAAGAGATTGTTACTGTCAAGTTAGACATCTGACAGATTATATGGGCATGACTTACAAGAATATATTCTGAGGATTTATAGAATGATGACCACCATCTTCTGGAGGGATGTTACTGTCACTGTCTGTTCTCACTACTGCTAAAACTTACTATTCTATGGAAACAAAACTAGAACACTTATGATTCCTGCATGAAATACAGTAAACAATTACATTGAAAGCCGATCAGTATTTTTACTTCAAGACCCGCACCACTATCAAGTTAATACAAGACCTCTTTGACGCCTTTATCTATCTGAGACCTTATTAACATGACTGGGAATATTGATTGACTATCTATCCCTTGGACATTGGCTAGTTGGCGCTCAATCTTCTTTTGTTGTATATTATACATGATAGGTGGCACCAAGAACACCTTGATCTGAGCAGCCCTCGAGTAAGCCCTTTCTTGGGATATTTATTTTATTTAATCTTTTCATTTATTTGATTTGACAGAGACTACTTAGGAGCGCTTTTTTTGGTGTCTGTTTCGTATGCTAAATGCATATCTCCCAACATTTGAGATGGCCAAAGAGGGACACTTATTTTACGCAACCGTCCCCCCACCCCCATTTCAAAGAAACCTCAATTATGCAAATTAGAAAATTGAGAATTCTCCACTTGATGCCTGGGTATAAGTCCCCCACCACGCACGGCAATTCACTCTTTACTGTGCATCAATGTAACTCTGCAACTGCCTGGTGAAGATAAATTAAATTCGTACCTTTGTTCTGCTCATACAAGTCATACTCAGCACCGTCCGCACCTTGTGCCGAGTGCTCTGCTCGATGATTCTCCGACTAACCAGAGGCGGGCATGGATTGTATCGCGGCGCATGCTACATGCGTGTGCATATTATTATGCGTGCCGCACATGCGCAGTCCAGGTTTTGATGTGTGTCCACTACAAGGATTCATAAGAGGCCAGGCAGTGACTGGAAAGCAAGGCAGAAGCCTGGGAAGCTGGGGCATTCTATTAATGCGGCGGGACAGCGGGATTCAGCCCCAAAATCTGGGCTGTTCCGCGTAAATCGGGACAGTTGGCTGCTATGCTAAATGTGACACTGTTATATGGAATATTGTTGGGACTGATATCGCTTTGCTGTCTTTGATATTAACCCTTGCATGGCTGGGCTTATTGCCGCTTATGCTGCTATGTGAAATCCCTTGCATAACTAGACCCAAGATATCTGACGGTGCAATGAATGACAAAGTATAAACTAGAAGTGACTATATTAAGACATCTCTGGAGAGTTTGTGTTTTTTTGCCACAATGTAGCTTTGCTAGCAGAAGAATTTTTTTTTTTACCTGGATATCTGCCCCAGTATATACTTTATAGGCATGTCTAGTGTGTCTTCAGATTGTAGGCAGTTGTTTTTAGGGAGATCAATAGGGGGTGGGGATAATTTCTTTTGGGGGGGAGCTGTGGGCTTTGATTTATATATGTGATTATTTATTTTGATGTATCACTATGATTTTTATATAAATCAATAAATTAATTTTTATACTGGTTTTGAGCGCCTATGGGAGATAAGTGGTATAGCCTACCAGCAGAAGTGGTAGATGAGTGGAATAGCCTACTAGCAGAAGTGGTAGATAAGTGGAATAGCATACCAGCAGAAGTGGTAGATAAATGAAATAGCTTACCAGCAGAAATGGTAGATAAGTGGAATAGCCTACCAGCAGAAGTGGTAGATGAGTGGAATAGTCTACCAGCAGAAGTGGTAGATAAGTGGAATAGCCTACCAGCAGAAGTGGTAGATGAGTGGAATAGCCTACTAGCAGAAGTGGTAGATAAGTGGAATAGCTTACCAGCAGAAGTGGTAGATAAATGAAATAGCTTACCAGCAGAAATGGTAGATAAGTGGAATAGCCTACCAGCAGAAGTGGTAGATGAGTGGAATAGTCTACCAGCAGAAGTGGTAGATAAGTGGAATAGCCTACCAGCAGAAGTGGTAGGTAAGTGGAATAGCCTACCAGTAGAAGTAGTAGATAAGTGGAATAGCCTACCAGCAGAAGTGGTAGATAAGTGGAATAGCCTACCAGCAGAAGTGGTAGAGGTTAATACAGTGAGGGGATGTCACCAGGCATGGGATAGGCATAAGACTGTCCTGAATATAAGAAAAGACCAAGGACCAAATAAGGTTTGAGGTTTTTACAGTATGATAAATGGGCGACTAGATGGGCCGATTGGTTCTTATCTGCCGTCAGAGTCGATGTTTCTGTTAAACACAGAGGCAGATGCACTATGTAGAACAGGAGTAATTACAGGGGGCGAACCAACTGCAGCGTAGGGATAAAATATTGACTTCAATGTTGCCTGGCTTTAACCCCTTAAATGCTAGATTGGAGTTCACTCTAGCATTTAAGCGGTTGCAATCTCCACTTAACTCAATGTGAATGTGTATTTAACCCTGCGGGGAAGTTGGTTTGCCCCAAAATTGCCGCTGTTATTGTGTTTATCCCTAGTAATGTGAGATATGCGTGGGAAACACATGACCTAACAGGAGGGCACTGACAACTATCTTTCACCCAAAAGATCAAAGCACTGATTCACCTGCACCTGTGGATGAGGACAGCTTACACGGACTCCAAAGAGCGACATCAAATCAAAACAAATTTGTGATAAATACTGTTTATACAAGATCAAAGTCCAGTACCCACCCTGCCTGCTCCTAATCAAGATTAATTTAGGAGAAGCCTATAGTCCCCTATCTACTAAGACCAGAGATGAATCCACATGAGGCTGTCACCTTTAGTAGGAAATAATAAATGACGTCACAGTCTGTACCACTGACTTATTCTGATGGAATGTGTGTCAGAGTATGTCTCTCGGTGTGTGTGTGTGTGTATGTCTGTGTATATGTGTGCCTGTATGTATGTCTGTGTGTATGTGTCTGTGTGCCTGTATATATGTCTGTGTGTGTGTCTGTCTGTGCTTGTACTGTGTATATGTGTGTGTCTCTGTGTATATATCTGTGTATACGTGAGTATGTCCTTGTATATGTGTGTCTATATGTGTGTGTGTGTATGTCTGTGTATATGTGTTTGTATGTGTATGTATGTCTGCGTATATGTGTGTGTCTGTTTATGTGTGTGTTTGTATGAGTGAATACATGTGTGTATATGTGTGTGTTAATGTCTGTACTCGCGAGGCTACCATCACTTCCCCATTCATACATAATGACAATGAGGGGACCAGGCGTTTTCTGAAAATGAGGCAAAGGTCAGCGGATACCATCAGTTCTAGCTACCAAGGACCTGACACATAGGGCCGTATGTTCAAAGGGATAACGACAAAAAAATGTTGTATGAAAGACAAAAATAAGCCATTGAATGCATGAACTACATATTTTCAATAGAGTATACGACAAAAAAACTAGTAATGTCCGTTGTGTACGACACAACTCCAGAACTGATGGGTAAAGGGGCGGGGCTAGGGCGGGGAAAAACTATTCTCCAGAGTCGTAACAAGAGGTCATCCATTAAGACTTGAGGAAAGGCGCTTTCGACTAAAACACAGGCAGGGATTCTTTACAGTAAGGGCAGTAAGGCTATGGAATTCTTTGCCTCGGGATGCTGTGCTTGCAGATAATGTAACTGCATTCAAAAAAGCAATGGATGCCTATCTAGCACAGAACAATATTGACAGTTATGACAGATGGCTTCAAAGCAAATAGGATATTGAGCCGGGGAACTATTTGACACACTCACACACACACACACACACACACACACACACACACACACACACACACACACACACACACACACACACACACACACACACACACACACACACACACACACACACACACACACACACCTACATTGGAAATTGCTCCAGAGGGCTTTTTTGTTGCCTTCCTCTGGATCAACAGGGCTGTTATTGGCATGGGCTGGACTTGATGGACGCATGTCTTTTTTCAGCCTTATCTACTATGTTACTATGTTACTATGTATAGAGGAAAAGAAAATTTGTCATAACTAACGACAAAAAAATGTCTTTCAAAAGACATAATTTGTACATTAAGAAAAAAGTGGAGGGAATGTGTTCTGAATGTGAGAATTTTTGTCTTTACTTAAGACATTTTTGTTGTTAAGACATTTTTTTGGTCGTTCCATACGACAATTTCAGTCAGGACAAACGACATATTTCCGATCACAACCGACACTCTGTGAAAATATTAACCCCTTAAGGACCGGGAAAATCTGAGGTCGTTTTCCCTTAAGGACCGGAGCAATTATGACCTTTTTGACTATGTCTTTGTTCAACAGTGTTTTCCCTCTAAGTCTTTTATCCCACCCACATAAATTATTTATTGTTTTTTTAAGCATAAATAGGGCTTTTATTTGATACCCTTTTTATATGGATAACCCACCATTCACTTTATTAAAATTAAAAAAAAAAGGTAAAAAAATGTAAAAAAAACACCATTTTTGATTTTTCTCTTAGGATCAATTGGCCACAAAGGGTTAAATTTTTATGGAGACTGCATGAAAGGTATGACCGGTCAGTCATACCTACAAAATGTGCAGTTTAATGTGGCCACTGTCCCCCCTGGGTGAAAATCCCCATGTCCCTTTTTCCCACCCTATTTTGACACTTTTTTGTCCCTGGCATTTGGTGGTGTATATAAGTGTATTACATGGCTCCACAACAATCACACTTGTAATATTGTTTAATTATATATATTTTTTTAAAATAAAAATGTTTTTGAAGAAAAAAAAAAAAAGTGTGTTGTGTTTAAAAAAAAAAAAAAAAAAAGTGTAAAATTGCAGGTAAAAAATTGACCTGCATTTAGCCAGCCTCCTGCACCAGCAGTGAAGGGGTTAATACCCCCAACTGCTGTATTTTTTTTAACCACTAGGTGTCTCCCGTCTACTTCTGTCTCCCTTACTTTGATAGCAAGGGAGACAGAGGCAGACGAGACAGGCACAGACAGCATGCTTTGCATGCTGCCTCTGTCTGTCACTATGCCGGTACATGTGATCGCTGATACGGCGATCGCATGAACCGGAGGAAGGAAGAAAGTCTGAGACTGAATGCCCCGGTCTCAGAGCGCTCAGTCTCAGCCTGGATTAGTGATAGCAGCGTGCACGGAGGCACGCTGCTATCATTTAAGCCATGATGGTCCTGAACCGTCATGGGTCGTTAAGGGTATAACAACCCATGACGGTGCAGGACCGTCATGGGTACTTAAGGGGTTAATGATCCCAACGACACTGTACTTTGAAAAGTCATTACAAACGACAAAAGCTATTTCGCTACTTCTTTGAACATACGGCCCATAGAGGTCACGGATGGGGACAAAGCACAACGTAAACCTTATCCCACTAACCAGCTGTGACTAAAACCTCTCGTCTGTATATAGATTGGTTAAAGGGTACGCCTGGAATATCCCAGCAGAAAGGGCGGACCTTAGGGGCTTAGGTAAGTAAGGGACATGGGGACAGGGTAACACTCAAACTAGATAAAAGGCCTCTGGACGGAATTACACCTCGAGGGCCCCTAGATGCCCGGATGACTAAACCCACTGCCACAGAAATCACCCCTAACCTATCACATACAGGCTCAAAACCATTTTAACTGTTTGGCTGCTAGAGAAGTCTCCAACACACCGCAAATCAATGCGTCGGAGTCCTCACTAGCAAGCGAGGGGTTAAACAAATGGCTGATAAAAATATAGATTAACTGTTAAAGGAACACTAGCACCCAAAATGAAATTGGGTGATATCATTTTAAATAAGATCTCCTTCCAGCGGGCGTCCAGTAACGTTATGTCAGATCCCTAAAATCTACTCCTACACTTGCATTTGGGATGCCCGTGCAGACTGTCCCACGCAGACACAGTGTGATTAACCTTTTGAGTGCCAAAGGAATTCCAACGCATTGCACAGAACTGCATTGCATAGACTCTTCAGTGGCACTGAAAGAGTTAACTGTGTTGGTACTCTTTGTAATTAGCAAACTTGGGAATGCTCAGGGGTTTAACCCGAATCTCAAAGTTAACCCTTTGAGTGCCCGAGGGGTATGCAATGCATTGCATACCCCTCTGGCACTCAAAGGATTAAAAGCGAGAGTAAGAGAGACGTGTGACACCCACAGAAAATATAGACGTTATCTGGGTATGCAGAGTATTTAAGTGTGAATTACCCCAGATAACACTTAGGTGTTCATATTCCTTTAAATAAATTGGGTATTAAAGCAGGAGCTGATGTCTGCTGTTCTGGGACTGCTCTGGTCACACCCACAACAGAATGTGGGTGGGGCCAATACAGCTGAGGTGCATTTCAAAATGGGCCATGGGCACTGTGCTGACCACACCCACAATTAGATTGTGGGCGTGACCATCCCAGCTGAGGTTCCACCCCACAACATGTGCCGATTTATAGCTACTCTTCTTAATGGTAGATATCACCCTGTAAAGATCGCTCCAGCATACACAGGGTTAAGGAGGGGTTATGAAAGAGGTATTTAACCCTTTGAATGCAACGTAACATCTTATTCTGCACCCAAAGGGGTCAGACAGAGTGTACGACACACAGGAGGAGAGTGGCAGCGGATGGGTTAAGTGCGAGGCAGGTGCAGCCAGTTATATTTATATACCACTTTAAGGTCATGGTACAGGGCCCCCCTCCTCCTTCCTGATTCCTGAGCACGTCTAAAGGACAGCGGTAACAGGAGATACAGCCGACCTCTGCCAAGGTCACACAAAGCTCAGAGGGGAAATGTCACCAGAGTCAAGGAATGGGTGGATGGAGGAACAGGAGATGCAGAAAGACATAGATGATAGACAGACAGACAAATATGAGATCTATCTATCTATCTATCTATCTATCTATCTTTCAGTATATCTATCCATCTAACAGACAGACCAATACCTCCCAAGTCTCCCTCTTTATGAGATATTAGGGATCAATAGCTCCCAAATGTCCCTCTTTAGCAGATATTAGGGATCCGTACCTCCCAAGTGTCCCTCTTTAAGAGATATTAGGATCCATACCTGTCAAGCGTCCCTCTTTAGGAAATCTTAGGATCCAAACCTCCCGTGTCCCTCATTAGGAGAAATTAGGGCTCCATACTTCCAGTGTCCCTGTTTAGGAGATATTAGGGTCCATACCTCCCAAGTGTCCCTCTTTAGGAGATATTAGGGGTCCGTACCTCCCAAGTGTCCCTCTTTAGGAGGGACAGTCACTCTTTGAGACCCAGCTCCCTCTGTTCCTCTTTCCCACCCTGATGTCCCAGTGTTCAGACTGTGTGGTGTGTATATAAGTGTATCACCCTGGTGTCCCTGTGTTTAGGAGATCAGACTGTGTGGTGTGTATAGAAGTGTATCACCCTGGTGTCCCTGTGTTTAGGAGATCAGACTGTGTGGTGTGTATATAAGTGTATCACCCTGGTGTCTCTGTGTTTAGGAGATCAGACTGTGTGGTGTGCATATAAGTGTATCACCCTGGTGTCCCTGTGTTTAGGAGATCAGACTGTGTGGTGTGTATATAAGTGTATCACCCTGGGGTCCCTGTGTTTAGGAGATCAGACTGTGTGGTGTGTATATAAGTGTATCATCACCCTGGTGTCCCTGTGTGTAGGAGATCAGACTGTGTGGTGTGTATATATAAGTGTATCACCCTGGTGTCCCTGCGTTTAGGAGATCAGACTGTGTGATGTGTATATAAGTGTATCACCCTGGTGTCCCTGTGTTTAGGAGATCAGACTGTGTGATGTATATATAAGTGTATCACCCTGGTGTCCCTGTGTTTAGGAGATCAGACTGTGTGGTGTGTATAGAAGTGTATCACCCTGGTGTCCCTGTGTTTAGGAGATCAGACTGTGTGATGTGTATATAAGTGTATCACCCTGGTGTCCCTGTGTTTAGGAGATCAGACTGTGTGATGTGTATATAAGTGTATCACCCTGGTGTCCCTGTGTTTAGGAGATCAGACTGTGCGGTGTGTATAGAAGTGTATCACCCTGGTGTCCCTGCGTTTAGGAGATCAGACTGTGTGGTGTGTATAGAAGTGTATCACCCTGGTGTCCCTGTGTTTAGGAGATCAGACTGTGTGATGTGTATATAAGTGTATCACCCTGGTGTCCCTGTGTTTAGGAGATCAGATTGTGTGGTGTACACACAGACCAAATCCAGGTAATCTGCAGTAATATTATCTGTGTGTGTGGAGCTGTGCGATCAGTCTGAACGCCTGTGGGGAAATGCACTAAGTGGTGATAAAGAAGTGATAAAGTGGAGATAACTTTTCCACTGATAACGCTTCTCCAGTTGCTATGTTATTCTATGGATCCTATGCACTAAGATTTCTCCAACTTTGGAGATCTTAGTGCATTGGCTCTATAAAATAACATAGGAACTGGAGAAGTGATATCACCAGAGAAGTCATATCTGCTTTATCACCTCTTTATCACGCGGTAGTGCATAACCCCGCCCTGGGGGGGAGATTCTCTAAACGGTGATAAAGTGAAGATGACTTCTCCAGTTTATCACTTCTCCAGTCCCTACATGGAGCCTGTTCACCAAGATGTCCAAAGTTGAAGAAATCTTAGTGCATAGGGGCCATAGAATGAAAAAGGAATTGGAGAAGTGATAAACTGGAGAAGTTATCACCGATTTATCACCTCTTTTTCACCCCTCAGTGAATTTTCCCCCAGGTGTCATAGCCCCATGCAGGGTCTCTGTTGATTGGTCTATTGAGGTCACACACACAGAGATCAATGGCTGGATTAAAATGCAGGAGATTAATGTTACCTCCCATTTTATGAAAAACTAGTTGAACAGCCCGTTACACGGGCCACAGTGCCTCTGGCAGCCGGTCGCGGGGCAGTCACACGCAGTGGAGACTGCCCGCGCCTCGGCTGATACAGAGCTGGACGCTCCTTCGGAGCGCCCAGCTCTGTATCAGCTGCGGCGCGGGCAGTCTCTACTGCGCATGACTGCTGCACGTGCAGCAGTGTCTACTGCGCATGTCGGGCGTTACACACAACTTGGCGAATTATTATATAGGATGTTCCTTTTGAAGTCTATGGGGAAACCTGGAGATAAAATTAGCACCTGCATCTGAATCCAGCCCCAAATCTGCAAACCAGACCGACCAACCAAAAATGCCAATTTTTTTGTTTGGATGACACTGTTGTTGGTCGCACACACACACACACAGATATATGTCCAATCTGGTCGATGAAGTGGGTTGATGAAATGTATGGGCACCTTAGTGAAACATTTTAATTGCCGTTTATAATGGCCAGATAGGGCCTTATTCACCAGGCTACAAAGGAGCAGTTCTGGAGCAAACCATCTGTGCCGGGGGGGTGGAAATGAAAATCCCCAAATTTTTCATTGTTTTAAATGCGTTGGAGATCTCGCTAGCATTTAAAGGGATAGTAATGTTTCATAATAAAAGCAGCTCTAATTAATCATCATAGTATATGGACTTTGGAGAGTGTTATTTCAATACTGTCAGAGTTGTAGTACAAGAGTAATTGAATGATAAAGTGTCCCCCTCCCGCCCCTTTTACTGATGTAACACTGCTCAGCCAGATCAGAAGGGAGGTGCCCAGGTAGACTGCAGAGAGGGACAATCTTCAATTAAGATAAGGGAAAAACCTGAAAAACTTGTCAAGGGGGGCAGGGATTTCATTGTTCTCATAGGAAGAAGACTGTCCCCTTCTGTTATCTGTCTGGTCTATGGACTGGATTCCACATCTGAGAAGAGATTGTTTACACTAGGTAAAAGGGGCGGGAGGGGGAAACTTTGCTTGTGGATATCTCTCAAATCATAAAGGTTTGAGAGATAAGACATATCGTTTTTCATGTTTTTTTAATGCCTACAAAATAAAATAAAGATAAAACGAAGTATTACTATCCCTTTAAGGAGAATCATTTCCCATGTAACTCAATGGGAATTTGAATTTCTTGCTACGGAGCAAGTGGTTTGCCCAAAACTGAGCCTGTTCATCATAATGAATTACGATCTTACGTCTACACTGTCTGAGCAAATGAGATGAGGGGCGAGGCAGTGGGTGGACAGCTCATTAGCATATGGTCATGCACTGATGAGGTCTGGGGTGAGTGGGTCCGGCAGATGGTATCCAGGAGCTGTAAGACTGCCGTGACCCTCAACGCCCTCCCAGAAAGTTAACTATGTCGCCTCATGACCCCAATTATTATTTTAAAGGCCTGCTTTAGGGAACGTTTGCCATTTGGCAACGGAAGCGTTAAAGTTAAATAAATAAATGAAATCCCCCCTGACACCCGCCAATCAGATACACTATTTTAAAATTACCCTTCTGCTACCAGAGGGAACAGCAGGGCATCTCAAAGCAGGAACCGAGGAGTTAATTTCATTGCAGGAAGATAAAATTTAATTTAAAAAAACAATTCCCCTGATTAAACCTATGAGTGTCACAGGGGTACCCATTGAATTGACCCTTTGGATGCCCGAAAGGGGTCCAGCAAGAGCATGACAGGGACCTGCACAGACATTTTGGGGGCAGGGGCTCAAATGAAAAAAGGGCACTTCTCATAATTATTTATTCAAAATATATATTTAAAAAAAAGAAAAGAATTTACATCTCAAGAGCATGTAGGCACAGAAATCTGAAGCGCCCCCACTGGACACCTTCACAATGCTCCAAATCTCCACATTGTCCCCCGTCATCTCCATATTGCCCCCATTATCTCCATATTGCCCCCAACAGCTCCAACTTATCCTCACATTGCCCTCATCAGCTCCATATTGCCCTATCAGCTGCATATTGCCCCATCAGCTCTAACTTACACTCACATTGCCCCCATCAGCTCCATATTGCCCCCATCAGCTCCAAATTGCCCCCATCAGCTCCAACTTATCCTCACATTGCCCCCATCAGCTCCATATTGCCCCATCAGCTCCAACTAACCCTCATATTGCCCCCATCAGCTCCATATTGTCCTAATCAGCTGCAACTTACTCTCACATTGCCCCCTTCATCTCCAAATTGCCCCCCATCAACTCCATATTGCCATCATCTCCAACTTACCCTCACATACATTGCCCCATCATCTCTACATTGCCATCATCTCCATCTTGCCCCCATCAGATCCATATTGCCCCATGATTTCCACATTGCCCCCCAGTGTCTGTTTCCTACCTCTTCCCTGGTGGTCCAGCGGCAGGAGAGGTCTGTATGTGCCTCCTTTGGCACAGACCTGTAGCTGCAGGAGCTCCCGCGCGGTCTTCTCTTCATGCAGAGCGCTGGGAGATGATGTCATCCCCCAGCGCTCTGTAATACTAAAGAGCCGACGAGGGAGCGCAGCATCTACAGGTCTGTCCTGAAGGAGGGGGGGTTAGTGCAGGCAGCGAGGCAACTTTTTTTTTTTTTTCTTGTTAAAAGGGCACGAGTGCACTGTGGACAAAAAGGGCAGGTGCTCAAGCCCCCCTTGGTGTCTATGTGTGCACGTGCCTGTGCTGAGATGTGTTTTATTGAAAACTTATTGCAGCTCAAACTTGCATGCTCTTTGTGCTGCATCACAGTAGTCTTAAATATTAGAGTGTCGCTGTTGCTACACCATCTTATAGACTGCTCTGATCAGTTGACCATAAACCTCCATAGGATGCTGTAGAAACAGCGCCACTGTAAGTTTTCAGGCCCCTGTGATACTGCACCTGAAGAAAGCAAGTGTGAGTCATAATAATTTTTCTATAAAACACCTCTCAGCAGTGAGAATGACCTTTTTTAATTAGGAAGATAAACACAACAGTATATACTCTTTTACATATTAAGTGTTACTCTCCCTTTAAAACATGAAACTGTATACAAATGCTAATGTGCGCATTTTATTTTCTTGATTGTACAGGGGTATAAAATGTGTAAATCTGCATTATCCGTGTAACCCAAAATGGGCTTTCACCCTTTGGGTACCAGAGAGATATTCAACGCATCGTGCTGATTCTTCCTAACAGAAGACAAAATAAATAAGTTTGCAGTGTATTTAAAGGGATAGTAATACTTCGTTTTATCTTTATTTTATTTTGTAGGCATTAAAAAAAACCTGAAGAACGATATAAGTCTTATCTCTCAAACCTTTATGGTTTGAGAGATATTCACAAGCAAAGTTTCCCCTCACTGACCAAAACGGTCAAGTCTGCCATCTAGCTGTCAGATTTGGAATCCGGTCTGCGGACCAGCCGTGGCTCTACAGCATTTAAATAAGGCAGAGTAGGCATCTGCTAACAGGCCCACCCCACAGAGGGGAGCCTGTCATTGGGATTGTTTTTTTTTGTTTTGTTTTTTTTAAAGTTAGCCAGCCTTGTGATGCACGGCTAGCACATATTTTGCATCTACCACCCTCACTCCAGTCTATCTGCATGACTGAGTGCACCAGCAGCCAGCCCGGGTGAGTGCACAGCAGCAGCCAGCCCGGGTGAGTGCACAGCAGCAGCCAGCCCGGGTGAGTGCACAGCAGCAGCCAGCCCGGGTGAGTGCACAGCAGCAGCCAGCCCGGGTGAGTGCACAACAGCCAGCCCGGGTGATTGCACAGCAGCCAGCCCGGGTGAGTGCACCAGCAGCCAGCCCGGGTGAGTGCACCAGCAGCTAGCCCGGGTGTGTGCACAGCAACCAGCCCAGGTGAGTGCACCAGCAGCCAGTCCAGGTGAGTGCACCAGCAGCCAGCCCAGGTGAGTGCACCAGCAGCCAGCCCAGGTGAGTGCACCAACAGCTAGCCCAGGTGAGTGCACCAGCAGCCAGTCCAGGTGAGTGCACAGCACCAGCCCGGGTGTGTGCACAGCAACCAGCCCAGGTGAGTGCACCAGCAGCCAGCCCAGGGGAGTGCACAGCAGCCAGCCCAGGGGAGTGCACAGCAGCCAGCCCAGGTGAGTGCACCAGCAGCCAGTCCAGGTGAGTGCACCAGCAGCCAGCCCAGGGGAGTGCACAGCAGCCAGCCCAGGGGAGTGCACAGCAGCCAGCCTAGGTGAGTGCACCAGCAGCCAGTCCAGGTGAGTGCACCAGCAGCCAGCCCAGGTGAGTGCACCAGCAGCCAGCCCAGGGGAGTGCACAGCAGCCAGCCCAGGGGAGTGCACAGCAGCCAGCCCGGGTTTGAGAGATAAGACTTATATCGTTCTTCATGTTTTTTAATGCCTACAAAATAAAATAAAGATTAAATGAAGTATTACTATCCCTTTAAGAGCAATGTGTTAAAGCCAATTTACTTACCTAATGAGTTAATAAATAGATAGATAAATAACACTACTCATTATTAACCCCTCCGCTGCTTTCACTGTTGTCTCTCACTGGCAACAGCATAACCAGCGCTGCTGCTCTGAGACGGGATTTCACACGGAATATCGGCTCCAAGCAGACTCCTTTCTTCTTTCATGGTAATGTTAACCCTTTAATTAGGCTCCTGCACTGTGCCTGCTTGTCTGGAATAAAACTGCCAGCCGCTGTCATGTCTGCCTACATGGACATGACATTCGGGACTGACTGAAGATGTCGTCCTTTAAAAAAAAAAAAAAAAAAATCATAGGGGCCATTGGGATTTTCTAGCCAAACAAAGCAAGGGTTCTCCTGCCTGGGTAGTTTCGCTTCCCCCAGCAGGGAATCCTGAAGCTCTGTTTGCGAGCTGTTAGGATGGGTTTGGGATTCAGTGGGTTAATAAGAATCCCCTCTCCAGTCCAATCAGTGCGGGTGTTCAGGATCTCCTCACATGGACACAGGAGGACCAATCAGAGGAGGAGGTACTCTGACACACCCACCAATGCTAATGATATTCACCTGGAGCTGGGAAAACCTGTGATAGGTGAGGTCTCTGCCAGGGTATAAGCACCTCCCACCTCTGCACTGCTGTCAATCACTAGCAATGGCTGTCCCCTGTCAATCACTAGCAGTGCCCACCTCTCTCAATCTCTAGCACTACCCAATCCCTGTCAATCAGTATCAGTCCCTGCCCCCAGGGTATATAAACAGGGACACAGAGCTTCAGGCACACTCTGCCAGTCTTAGACACACAGGTAAGGGATGATATAATGCTGTGCATGATAGAGGCAAGTAAAGGCTTAGATTTGTGCAAATGGCCTTCTGATGTGATTGCTGTGGATGAGCTGGATACTTAGAGACTGTAAATTCATAAAACCTGTTTTGTGATACAAGATCCTTTTGCATTTGAAACTGTCACCATTGTCTGTAACATCAGTACTGTCAGTGAATGTTAAATATTAACCCTGTGATTACCAGAGACATGTGATGCATTGGATACCTTTCTGGGGCTCTGAACACTAAAATGCTGGTGTGGGAGTTGTGTGACAGCTGCAGGTATGTGTTCTCCCTGCAGATCTAGTGTATATGTACCAGAGGGGTGTACAATGCACTGCAATTGTCCTGTCTAGTGTGTGTTCTGTACCCACCTCATGTAGACTGAGAAGAGACTTTAGTTATGCTGTGTATACATGTCATGGTGTAGTAGTGTGTGTGTGAGGAGACTGGCACTGCCACTGCCTGCACTGTACCTGTGCTGTGTAAACCTGTCATGGTGTAGTAGTGTGTGTGTGAGGAGACTGGCACTACCACTGCCTGTACTGTACCTGTGCTGTGTAAACCTGTCATGGTGTAGTAGTGTGTGTGTGAGGAGACTGGCACTGCCACTGCCTGCACTGTACCTGTGCTGTGTATACATGTCATGGTGTAGTAGTGTGTGTGTGTGGAGACTGGCACTGCCACTGCCTACACTGTACCTGTGCTGTGTATACATGTCATGGTGTAGTAGTGTGTGTGTGTGGAGACTGGCACTGCCACTGCCTACACTGTACCTGTGCTGTGTATACATGTCATGGTGTAGTATTGTGTGTGTGTGTGGAGACTGGCACTGCCAATGCCTACACTGTACCTGTGCTGTGTATACATGTCATGGTGTAGTAATGTGTGTGAGGAGGAGACTGGCACTGTACCTGTGCTGTGTATACAGGTCATGGTGTAGTAGTGTGTGAGGAGACTAGCACTGCCACTGCCTGTACTGTACCTGTGCTGTGTATACATGTCATGGTGTAGTAATGTGTGTGAGGAGGAGACTGGCACTACCACTGCCTGCACTGTACCTGTGCGGTGTATACATGTCATGGTGTAGTATTGTGTGTGTGAGGAGACTGGCACTGCCTGCACTGTACCTGTGCTGTGTATACATGTCATGGTGTAGTAGTGTGTGAGGAGGAGACTGGCACTACCACTGCCTGCACTGTACCTGTGCTGTGTATTCATGTCATGGTGTAGTAGTGTGTGTGTGAGGAGGAGACTGGCACTGCCTGCACTGTACCTGTGCTGTGTATACATGTCATGGTGTAGCAGTGTGTGTATGTGAGGAGACTGGCACTGCCTGCACTGTACCTGTGATGTGTAGTAGTGTGTGAGGAGACTGGCACTGCCACTACCTGCACTGTACATGTCATGGTGTAGTAGTGTGTGAGGAGACTGGCACTGCCACTACCTGCACTGTACATGTCATGGTGTAGTAGTGTGTGTGTGGAGACTGGCACTGCCACTGCCTGCACTTTACCTGTACTGTGTATACATGTCATGGTGTAGTAGTGTGTGAGGAGACTGGCACTGCCACTGCCTGCACTGTACCTGTGCTGTGTATACATGTCATGGAGTAGTAGTGTGTGTGGACTGCCACTGCCTGCACTGTACCTGTGCTGTGTATACATGTCATGGTGTAGTAGTGTGTGTATGTGAGGAGACTGGCACTGCCACTGCCTGCACTGTACCTGTGCTGTGTATACATGTCATGGTGTAGTAGTGTGTATGTGAGGAGACTGGCACTGCCACTGCCTGCACTGTACCTGTGCTGTGTATACATGTCATGGTGTAGTAGTGTGTGTGTGTGTGAGGAGACTGGCACTGCCACTGCCTGCACTGTACCTGTGCTGTGTATACATGTCATGGTGTAGTAGTGTGTAAGGAGGAGACTGGCACTGCCTGCACTGTACCACTGTGATGGTGGGGGTTGTATATACACGTTGTTGCTGCCTGCACTGTACTGTCTGGATCTGCCTGTTAACCTCTATTGTGGGAGAGGCTGGCTCTGCTGCCTGGTGTACGTGCTGATACTGCCAGCTTTGACCTCATTACCTTGTGCTATTAGTGTCTTGCCCTTTCTGTGCCCCCCTTGGCCTTTACAGTAGTCTATTTTTAAACCCTATTCAGATAACGCTAGATTGGAGAGCTGCAGTCTGTGAAGACTGTTTTTAAGCATTGTTGTACAGTAACGTGTACAACATCTTCATACACTATCTACTGGTAGTGAACATGCTGCACTATATATAGATACTTTGCATCCCTATTCAGTGAATACAGCTTCTCTTGCAGGCACCATGTCCATCAAGAAGATCCATGCTAGAGAGATCCTGGACTCCAGGGGTAACCCCACAGTAGAGGTTGACCTGTATACTGACAAAGGTGAGTGACCTCCATGTTGGGATCGTGTGAGTGGCTGTGTGGGGACATGGTTTGACCTCTCCTCTGTCCATCAGGTCTCTTCCGGGCAGCTGTACCCAGCGGAGCGTCCACAGGAATATATGAAGCTCTTGAGCTTAGGGATGGAGACAAAAGCCGCTATCTGGGCAAAGGTTAGACTTGGATCAATATGTAACCAGTCCCTTAATATGTTTTAAGACTAAGACTTATTCACCAATCCTTCAACACCTCTTCATTGTGCCTTTATCTGACTGACCCTTCAATCATGGGTGGCCACCTAAAGGAACTGGACCCAAACTCTAAACTAGCCTAATTAAAAGGGTGTGTAACCCTGACTAACACTGCCCTGGGCACTTAAGTGATACTTGACCAGTTACCCAGTCACATGCCAATGACTACAATCTTGGGTGAACCTTCCAGCTTATGAGATTGGTACATGGGCCAAGGTTGTAACTTCAACCCAATATTACTACAGCATGTGCAAAGACAAAAGCTGCACTTTATGTACGAGCAGTAATACTAAGTTTGAGCTCAGACCCAAATACTAGTAACTACTCCTGCAACAGTAACTTGTTCTGGCAACATCATTTGAGAAACTTCAAAGTTTGAGTGACATAATCCTGGTACTAGTCAGGTTAACATGGCCCTTCTGATCTTTCTGTAACTCTGCTAATGGACACTCTTCATCCAACTGCTTAGCTTCCACCTATCCTCCATTCCTTTACAGGTGTCCAGAAGGCTGTAGACCATATCAACAAAACCATTGCCCCAGCTCTACTGGAGAAGGTAACTGATCACCTAAGGGACACCTGCTTACCTACTATGACCTTAGACTCCTAATGTCCCTAGGACTTGTCCCCCCACCTTGTTTGAGAAGTCAATATTTCTTTGATCTTCTCTCAAGGAGAACAATTGACAAATGGACCATTGATCTTAACTCTCTAGGAACAGAGGGTTATGCAATGCAGTGGTACTCTAGTCCTTAAAGGGATAGTAATTACTTGGGATGAATGTAACCTCAATTCTTCTAAACACTATTGCATAACATAAACTCCATAAAGTAAGAGAAAAGCACCTGATAGTGTAGTGTATATATAAAACAGAAATAATTCTTCAATAAATACTCACAATATTTTGTGGTCAGGATCTTAATACTAAGTATCTCTGACAATGCATACGGAGAGACTAGTCCAGTCTCCGTTTAGGGAAAGACTCACGGTCGGCACTGTGTCAATCTTCTAATGAAGTAAAGCAGGTGGAAGCTCCTTTCGTAAACTCTTTAATTCGTAAAAACATATAAAGCTGTACCATTTGACGCTTTAGTCGTGAAATGCGTACTTTATCAAAACAACCCGTTTCACTTTAGTCGTGAAATGCATAAACAGTACAGCCTTTTATGTTTTTACGAGTTAGAGTTTACGAAAGGAGCTTCCGCCTGCTTTACTTCATTCGAAGACTGACACAGTGCCGGCCGTGAGTCTTTCCCTGAACGGAGACTGGACTAGTCTCTCCGTATGCATTGTCAGAGATACTTAGTATTAAGATCCTGACCACAAAATATTGTGAGTGTATTTATTGAAGAATTATTTATTATATTTTTATACATACTACACTATCAGGCGCTTTTTTTTTTTTTTTTTTTTTTTTTTTTTTCTCCTCTTTATGGAGTTGATTGCCTACCGCTAAGGGAGAACGTGTTCCGTTTTGAGAGCAGCCTATTACAGCACCAAGTAATCAACAGGCTTCTGAATCTGGAGACAGCTTACTACTCCAGCCGTCTAGGTAGTTGGAGTCTGGTTTAAGCCACCTCCAACATCGACACATTGTGAGTGTGCACTTTTGGGGTGTTGGGTGACAGTCCCATTTTTCTTGATTGATATACACGGGGGCGCCCCTGTTTTTTCTACCCTCCCTTCTTTTTTCCATTCCATAGTTACTATTGCATAATGTTGCTCTTTGCTTCTATATTAGCAATATAGGCCTTGCTTTGCCTGTGCAGTTTATAAAATACACCCCCCCATATTAAAAACACAAGTCTCATGCAGTTGTATGCATAACTAAACATAGAATATGATGTGTCTGGTAGTAATAGGGTTAACTTACATGGATTTATGTGTAGAACTCTTCCCCCTGACATCCAGGTAAATCCAGAAAGTCAGTAGTCTTAATGACTGGATTGTTGAATTATCAGTGGCCTTTTCAACTCCAAACATGGTATGCAACACACTGCATTACACAACTCTCCATCAGTGAGTGTATTGTCTAAAACATTTGTGTATATTGTACTGCACATAGCATAGTGTATAAAATGTAATGCATACAGTGGTTTGTAGAGATTGTGTACTGTGTATTCAAAGCCCCTGCAATTCCTTGCAGAGATTTCCACATGAGTGGCAGGGGGTGGAAAGGCCATTTTGTGGTTATTTGGAGTGAGCCAACTCCTTGTCCTGTCAAAATCACTCCCTGTATGTCCTGGACAGGCGGTATAAAGAAGACTTTAATAATCCCCTTCTTACTGCAGCCCCTGAATGTGTGGCAGATGCAGCTTTTTTTTTTTTTATATATAATATTTTAGTTTGGTGTCCCTCTTCCATATGTCATGATGCACCCCTCTAGGAGCTGCAAGCTCTGTACCTCTTCACAATCCATCTGGACCAATGTCTGCATAAAGGAAAAACCTGACCTTTCCTCAAGGGGGGGCGGCAGCTAGGCTTTCTCATTCTAATAAGACACCAATATTGTCCCTCATTGCAATCTGTACAGCTTGCTGACTGGATTCCAGATCTGAGGGTATAGTTTGATGTATTGAAGGGGAAAAGGATTTTTTTTTATAAAGAATTGGAACATCATTATGTGAGATTACAAATGGGGAAAAATCATTGTTAAATATGTATAAATCTGTTCATACAATACTATCCCTTTAAAGGGATAGTAATGTTTCACAAAAACAGCAGCCCCAATTGTCATAGCAACTGAGCCATAGTTATTTCAATGCTGTGAGTGTTGTAGTACAAGAGTAATTGATAGTTTCCCCTCCCGCCCCTTTTACCTAGTGTAATCCCCCACTCCTCAGATGGAATCCAGTCCATAGACCAGACAGCTCACATCAAGGGACAATCTTCTTACTGTGGGAACAATGAAAGCCCTGCCGCCCTTGACAGGTTGAACTTTTTCCCTCTTCTTAATTGTCCCTCTCTGCAATCTTCAATCCACCTGGACACTCCCTGATGCTCTAAGCTGAGCAGTGTTAAATCGGTAGACGGGGCGGGAGGAGGATACTTTATCATTCAGTTACTCTTGTACTACAACTCTGACAGTAGTGATATAACTCAAAGGTCCAAATACTAAAGATTAATTAGAGCTGCTTTTTTTACAAAACACTACCATTCCTTTTAAGCTTCTGATGGCAGAGGGGTTGAAGTGTGCAGATTCATGCAGTGTCTGCTTTCGGGGGGGGGGGGGTGTATGACTGCCAGCAACTCTGTCAATTGGTCCTGAATTCTAAATGCATGGAGGCACATGTTATCTGGTGAAAGAACTGAAAATTCTAAGGTTCCCTTTGTTCTGGCTATTGTAAAACGGGGGGCTGTTCTCTACTAAAAGTGGACCATTCACAGAAGTTTGTGTATTTAAACTGCCTATGTGTTTTGCATAAGAACATCAGATGTACAGTTAAGGAGATATTTACATGTTCTCATATGCTAACTGCAGTACCAGTGACACTTAATATGCTAATTTAAGTTTTTAAGTGTGATATTATAGCACAAAAAAGTTAGAATGTTTGTTTGTCCAATGCAGCCATGCTCAGTAGAGACTGTCTGAAAGCACGGAATGCTGGGAGTTCTGTGCTGGGTGCGTTCAGGCAGTCAAAGTGCATGACTGCATCACGTGTGCCACCAGTTCAGAGCAGGACCGGCCTCTTAACCCTTTGAGAGCCAGAGGGGTATGCAATGTGTTGCATACCCCTCTGGCACTCAAAGGGTTAACATCACCTGGACTCTGGACCATGTACACAGCATAATGAAGCTCTGTGCTATACCAGGAAATCTTCACTTTACCCAGGAACCTGTATCTGCCAAACCTTTTCTAGATAAAATGGCGCATAGGCAGACTTTTAATACAGCTTTCAAATAGGCAAACTTGACTTTAGGGGACTTGCATTCTAAGGCTGCTGGGATATTCGGGTGAGGAGCAGGCTAGCTGAACATCCTTTAAAGGGATAGTAATACCTGAATGAATGAATATGTTTATTTATATAGCGCCACAAGTGTACGCAGCGCTTTACAATCTCAGAATTTAAACAATACAGGGTTACAGGTGCTTTTTGTAGAGTGAAACATTGGGTGCGAGGTCCCTGCCCGAAAGCTTACAATCTAAAGTGGTAATGGGAGACATACAGAGTACATTAGGGTCAAGTGCTGAATACAGTGCTAGTTTTCATGATAATAGAGGACATCAGTAATGTAAATAATTTATAAGAACATTCATTGTACAACATCAGTGCCTTCTAGCATGTTGAGATTTTATCCAAGAGGTGCATTTTCAAGTGAGATTTGAAGGTTGTCAGAGAGGTGCAGTGGCGTAGGTGTTTTATCTTTTACCTGTACCTGTTTTATCTTTTATTTTGTAGGCATTAAAAACATAGAATGATATGTCTTATCTCTCAAACCTTTATGGTTTGAGAGATATTCACAAGCAAAGTTCCCCTCCTGCCCCTTTTACCTAGTGTAAGCCATCTCTTCTCAGATGTGGAATGCAGTCCATAGACCAGACAGATAACAGAGGGGACAATCTTCTTCCTATGAGAACAATGAAAGTCCTGCCCCCTTGACAAGTTTTTCAGGTTTTTCCCTTATCTTGATTGAAGATTCTCCCTCTCTGCAGTCTACCTGGGCACCTCCCTTCTGATCTGGCTGAACAGTGTTACATCAGTAAAAGGGGCAGGAGGGGGATACTTTGTCATTGAATTACTCTTGTACTACAGCTCTGACAGAATTGAAATAACACTCTCCAAAGTCCAAATACTATGATGATTAATTAGAGCTGTTTTTATTATGAAACATTACTATCCCTTTAATGTTAGAAATGGCTTTAAGCCTCAGGCCAGGGGTGGATGCCTCGTTGTGGACTACAAGAACCATCCCCTACCAACAGCTGGCTCTCATGATGAGAGTTGTAGTCTGCATGTGAACACTCTCCCTATGGGGTCATCAGATGTGGACATCTGCTTTGGTCAGTGAAAATAGTTGCATGTAACTGACAAGGCTCAGAGGCAGAAATCTACTTGTGCAGAGATCTGCCTGTTTTGGGGTGGTACCAGTGTCATGGCCATGAAGCTTCCTCTCATGACACATGAACAGGTGCTAAAGTGACTGTGATGTTTCATAAAAACAGCTCCAATTAACCTTCATAGTATTTGGGCCATGGAGTGTTATTTCAATACTGTCATAGTTGTAGTACAAGAGTAATTGAATGATAAAGTATCCCCCTCCTGTGCCTTTTACCTAATGTAAACTGCTTCCCCTCAAATGTGGACTCTGGTCTCTTGACTGGACAGATCCCAACAAGGGACAATCTTCTTACCATGATCATAAGGAAAACCCTGCCTCACTTGACAGTTTTTTCCTTATGATCACTGAAGATTGTCCCTCTCTGTGATCCATCCGGACAGTCTTGCTGCTCTGAGGTGAGCAGTGTTACATCAGTAAAAGGGGTGGGAAGGGGGGATACTTTTGAATTACCCCTGACAGTATTGCACTCCATGGCCCAAATACTATGACTAACTGGAGCGGTTTTAGTGAAACTTTACTATCCCTTTTAACCCAGGGTTTCCATGAGCCATTCAAAATACTGCAAACCTACTGTGTACTCCTGAATCCCAAATCCATTCCAGTTTCTTGCACATAGACCTGGGAAGGCAATCTGAAACCCCACCAGCTGACTACAAATTTCCTTCCACTTAAGCCAGCTGAAGATGATGGGATTCCAACTACAGGTTTCCTACAACTGGAAAATGTGCCCAAGAACACAAAATTACTATTGGCAGGGTCACCACACCTGTGTTCTAGCAGAAAAATCCCTAAGTCCTGGCCTGTTAGTGGGTCCAAGGACCAGAGCTGAGAACCAATGGCCTAGTAGAAGGCTTTCGAGGCAGTTTAATATTAAAGAGAAATAGTGGGTCAAACCAGGGAGGCTTGAAGACTTAGAAGTTCTAGTGGAATGAAATCGTCAACTACGAGTCTAAAGTCAGAGACAGGCCTTCACTGGACAGGGTTGTCAACTTGGTGGGAAGGTCGATGTACTACCAATGCCCTCAACTAGTCAGAGGTTTTAGGAGGAGTCTACCAGATTCGGGTACGACCCCCGTTGATTAGTTGGACAGGTGGG
Organism: Rhinophrynus dorsalis; assembly: GCA_037306005.1. Classification (NCBI taxonomy): domain Eukaryota; kingdom Metazoa; phylum Chordata; class Amphibia; order Anura; family Rhinophrynidae; genus Rhinophrynus; species Rhinophrynus dorsalis. The sequence continues at coordinate 560,350,383 of CM074721.1, forward strand.
ATGCAGGGAGTTGTCGAGTACCTACACCCTCGACTGGCCAGGGCAGTCACCGGAGCAACCAGAGTTGGCAACCCAACTCAGAGCCTGTGGTGTAGGGCCGATCCGACTGGAGTCAGACAATAGACTGAGAAGCATGAGTCTAATCCAGACGATTAGATGAGTCTGAGTCAGAGCCTGGGAACAGCTGAAGGGACTCCTGTTGCGCAAGAAGAAGCATGGTCAAGGATAGCGGAGATCAAGCCAATTCAGAGACAAGAAGCTAGTTATATGGAGACGTAGTCAGGTGGGAAGCCGGATCGAGACATAAGGCAGGAGACAAGGTCTAATCAAGGTAATGGTTCGGTACACTGATTCTGAAACGCTGCGACAAACACTCAGGATTTTGGCTCTAAAATCAAGCAAGACTAGGCTGACCCAGGTAGATAAAGCCTGCAGCAGCCAATAGGAATGATGGTGGGAGGAGTGATCTGAATAAGTGACAGATGCCTTGTAAAAGGACCAGATTCTCCAGACTTCAGTCAGGCTGTTATTTATTGCTGGACTCCTAACCTCAACAGACATCAAACCCAAATATTTTTTTGGGAGACTCTGTACACAATTGATGGTCACTAAACATCTCATTTAGACTAAGATTTGTCAGAACTACAACACCTCAGTCCTACTGCAAAAAATATCACTGCTGGCTCACTGCATTGTATAAAGTGTTCTGTGACAACTCTCTTTTAAATCCAGAAGCTTTTTCTCTGCTAGTCGACTAATAGTCAGACACTAGGACCAGATTAAACTGGCTGCAGGTCCATATATCTCCCATATTTGCTCTCATCTGGCCCTCAGGATGGAGACTAAACTAACATAACTAATCAGCTATACTTCAACACCTGCAGGTCCAAACAATGAGTAACTTTAGCCTAACATTAAGGCACAACCACACTTCTGCATCCTACAGCTGGTGCAAATACCGCACTGCAGTTTAACCAGCTTAAAGACAAGTTGCATAAACAGACTGGTGGGGGGAGAAACAAGGCAGTTATAAAGGCTTTTTCAAAGTAAACTAGTCTTAAGTTTAGATGCATAGATAATGGAAACAAAAGCATGCAATGCAGGAGGCACTTGGCCCTACACTACCTCCCTGCTTACTGACACTTGTCACTTTCAGTCCTAGGGGAGATGTGTAATTCATTACTGAGCAGTGTCAGTGAGTGGAGGAGGTAATACAGGGATAAGACAGGAAGTCAGTCCTAGGGGAGGAGGGTAATGCATTGCTGAGCAGTGTCAGTGAATGGGGAGGTAATGTAGGGATAAGACAGGAAGTCAGTGCTAGGGGAGGTGAGTGGGGGAGGTAATGTAGGGATAAAACAGGACATCAGTGCTAGGGGAGGTGAGTGGGGGAGGTAATGTAGGGATAAGACAGGAAGTCAGTGCTAGGGGAGGTGGGTAATGCATTACTGAGCAGTGTCAGTGAGTGGGGAGGTAATGTTGGGATAAGACAGGAAGTCAGTGGTAGGGGAGGTGGGTAATACATTGCTGAGCAGTGTCAGTGAGTGGAGGAGGTAATGTAGGTATAATACAGGAAGTCAGTGATAGGGGAGATGGGTAATGCATTGCTGAGCAGTGTCAGTAAGTGGGGAGGCAATGTAGGGATAAGACAGGAAGTCAGTGTTAGGGGAGGTGGGTAATGCATTACTGAGCAGTGTCACTAAGTGGGGAGGCAATGTAGGGATAAGACAGGAAGTCAGTGTTAGAGGAGGTGGGTAATGCATTACTGAGCAGTGTCAGTAAGTGGGGAGGCAATGTAGGGATAAGACAGGAAGTCAGTACTAGGGGAGGGGGGTAATGCATTACTGAGCAGTGTCAGTGAGTGGGGGAGGTAATGTAGGGATAAGACAGGAAGTCAGTGCTAGGGGAGGTGGGTAATGCATTGCTGAGTGGGGGAGGTAATGTAGAGATGAGACAGGAAGTCAGTGCTAGGGGAGGTGGGTAATGCATTACTGAGCAGTGTCAGTGAGTGGGGAGGTAATGTAGGGATAAGACAGGAAGTCAGTACTACGGGAGGTGGGTAATGCATTGCTGAGCAGTGTCAGTGAGTGGGGAGGTAATGTAGGGATAAGACAGGAAGTCAGTGCTAGGGGAGGTGGGTAATGCATTGCTGAGCAGTGTCAGTGAGTGGGGGAGGTAATGTAGGGATAAAACAGGACATCAGAGCTATGGGAGGTGGGTAATGCATTACTGAGCAGTGTCAGTGAGTGGGGGAGGTAATGTAGGGATAAAACAGGACATCAGGGCTATGGGAGGTGGGTAATGCATTACTGAGCAGTGTCAGTGAGTGGAGGAGGTAATGTAGGGATAAGACAGGAAGTCAGTGCTAGGGGAGGTGGGTAATGTATTACTGAGCAGTGTCAGTGAGTGGGGGGGGTAATGTAGGGATAAGACAGGAAGTCAGTGCTGGGGAAGTGGTAATGCATTACTGAGCAGTGTCAGTGAGTGGGGAGGTAATGTAGGGATAAGACAGGAAGTCAGTGCTAGGGGTGGTAGGTAATGCATTACTGAGCAGTGTCAGTGAGTGGGGAGGTAATGTAGGGATAAGACAGGAAGTCAGTGCTAGGGGAGGTGGGTAATGCATTACTGAGCAGTGTCAGTGAGTGGAGAGGTAATGTAGGGATAAAACAGGACATCAGGGCTATGGGATGTGGGTAATGTATTGCTGAGCAGTGTCAGTGAGTGGAGAGGTAATGTAGGGATAAAACAGGACATCAGGGCTATGGGATGTGGGTAATGTATTGCTGAGCAGTGTCAGTGAGTTGGGGAGGTAATGTAGGGATAAGACAGGAAGTCAGTGCTAGGGGAGGTGGGTAATGCATTGCTGAGCAGTGTCAGTGAGTGGGGGAGGTAATGTAGGGATAAGACAGGAAGTCAGTGCTAGGGGAGGTGGGTAATGCATTACTGAGTAGTGTCACTGAGTGGGGGAGGTAATGTAGAGATGAGACAGGAAGTCAGTGCTAGGGGAGGTGGGTAATGCATTACTGAGTAGTGTCACTGAGTGGGGGAGGTAATGTAGAGATGAGACAGGAAGTCAGTGCTAGGGGAGGTGGGTAATGCATTGCTGAGTGGGGGACGTAATGTAGGGATAAGACGGAGTGCCTGTATGACCTGACACTTGGCGCCAGAGGTATGAAAGCAATGCACTTGATGCCTTTTAAAAGGGTTTAAATGCCAGAATCTAAATAGCCCAAACATAAGGGTGGCCACATTTCCATTCTGCCATTCAGGGACACTGCAGAGATGAGAACAGTAGAGTACATATCCTCAGCTCTAATGCAGCTATGTGGGAGGGGTCACTATACTTCACTGGACATCAGTGGGCAAACCTCTGTTTCCATTACACTGCAACAAAATTGCACTGCAGCTCCTGTTTGATGTCAGGATCAAAGCTTTCTGTCTAGTGTGTAGAGCTCTGCCTGGAAGCCATTTCCTTGTAGCCCAGCAGAGGCAGCACTTCCTGTCAGAGTAGGCAATGGGCAGATCTTAGTGATTAGAACTCTGTGCTCTGGAATCTAAATTCAGGGACTTTATATTGTCCCTGAAGGAGGCTGCCAGGGACATGGGACACATATTTGAAATCAGGGACTGTCCCTGACAATCAGGGACATGTGGTCACCCTACCCAAACACTATTCAAAAAGCAATACATAGGGTTTTCAAAGAACTTTCAAAATGACAAGTGTTAAAATGATGGAGGTCCCTTTAAAACTACAGTGGCAGAACTTAGTGAGTAAATCTAACTCGAGTGGTCTCATCAGACTGGAGGATCCTATCTAGCTCCAACAGTGGTTCTTAAATTTCCCCCACATCTCTAACATTCAGGACTTTGGACTTTCCCTGCTCAGCATGGGAGCTAACCAGAATGACCAGACCTGTTATGTATTTCTTACCTGCAATTTAAACTGGGAAATCTCAAGTACTGGGCTGTTAGTAGAGCTCTGAGGGTGCAGGGTGAATGACCACTTGGTCCTATAGGACCAGGGTAGACAAAGTTGATAACTTGGTCTGATTTTCTCTGTAATCCAATCAGTCACTTAATCCGTTTACTTGTAAATCAGTCATAACCTAAAATATCAGTGCCAGCCCCAGACAGCTCTCCAAATGAGGAATCTCCCAAGAATCCACACTCCATATGGGTGATGCTGCTAGGCAGGGCACTGGATCTAAAGCAGAACCCCTTTTGGCTGCTCAGCATGAAACTTTGAGGCCTGATTGAAAGATCCACAATGGGGTGGATAACCTGAAGAGATCAGCTAGTGGGCCTTGAACTCCCATCATCCAAGAGTGTACTCTAGCTATATAGCAGAGTCCTCAAGTCCAGTCCTCAAGGGCCACCAACAGGTGATTCAGGCAAAATGAATGCACCACTGATTAAGAACAAGCGAGTTAATCAGGGAAATTCTTATATCCAGGCCTGTTGGTGGCCCTTGAGGACTGAACTTGGACATCCCTGAGCTGATGGTGTTAAACTTGATGGGCTCTCGCCCTTCCCCCTCCTTCTGCTTGACTTAAAGCATTAGTCTATTGGCACTACCTTAATTGTATGGAATACATACCTGACTCTCACACACATAGAGATGACTATGGACAAGATTGTGATGTGACGGATTGGACTGACCTCTCCTAACTTCTCCCTAGAAACTCAGTGTGGTGGATCAAGAGAAGATTGACCATCTGATGCTGGAACTTGATGGAACAGAGAACAAGTGTGAGTTAAGGAGGGGTAGGGAAATGGCTGTTATGTTAAGATTGTGAAGGGCTGTAGGAAAGAACCAAGGTTGGGATCCCTACAGATGAGGGGTGGACAGATTGTATGCACTTTAGTGTGGGGAAGCTGGCTTGGTTGAATGGGCTTAAGACTTTGTATAACATCTTGGATCCTCTCTCTACAGCCAAGTTTGGTGCCAATGCCATCCTGGGTGTGTCGCTGGCAGTGTGCAAGGCTGGAGCAGCAGAGAAAGGTGTCCCCCTCTACAGACACATAGCTGACCTGGCTGGGAATCCAGACCTTATCCTTCCCGTGCCTGTAAGTGGTGGCTGACCCTTGTCATGGTCTCCTCCTGTCAGAGTTAACATCCTGGTGTGCGCTTAATTAGCTTAACCTAGAATGCTTCTTCTGTTGGTGCTTTGTGGCAATAACTAATGTCCATTCCTAGGCCTTCAATGTCATCAATGGTGGCTCCCATGCAGGGAACAAGCTGGCCATGCAGGAGTTCATGATCCTGCCTGTTGGTGCCAGTACCTTCCGTGAGGCAATGCGCATTGGGGCAGAGGTCTACCATAATCTAAAAGCTGTCATCAAGGCCAAGTATGGCAAGGATGCTACCAATGTAGGAGACGAAGGGGGATTTGCTCCCAACATTCTGGAGAACAATGAAGGTAAGAAACAAATTTGCCTTGTAAACAAAAGGACAAGTGAGTAGATGGCTTAGTGCCTAAATCAATCCATGAGGTGAATATGTAACAGATAACCAATGCCTTTCTTGCAGCCCTGGAACTTTTGAAAGCTGCCATTGAGAAGGCTGGATATCCTGACAAGATTGTTATTGGAATGGATGTTGCTGCATCAGAGTTCTTCCGTAAAGGGCAATATGACCTGGACTTCAAGTCTCCTGATGACCCAAGTCGGTACATCTCTGGGGAGAAGCTGGGAGACCTGTACAAGAGCTTCATCAAATCCTATCCTGGTCAGTGGCCCCTTAAGACCAAAAGAACTCAGCCTAATCTTCTCTGCACACCCTCGCATGATGTCACTTAATATGGTCTCTCTCTCCTCAGTGGTCTCCATTGAGGACCCATTTGATCAGGATGACTGGGACACCTGGAAGAGTTTTCTGGCCACTGTAGACATCCAGATAGTCGGAGATGACTTGACTGTCACCAACCCAAAGAGAATCCAGAAGGCAGTGGAGCAGAAAGCCTGTAACTGTCTGCTCCTTAAGGTCAACCAGATCGGATCAGTCACAGAATCCATCCAGGCGTAAGTACTGCATCCCTTAGACTCCCATTACTTTCCAATAATCTCTGCAAACCCGCAGAGAACTAAGTGGTGATAGAGGAACTTGCCCAGCATAAACACCAGTGCTACTGTTCTGTGGTACCTATTCATTAGGATATAAATTTGGACATACCTCTGTGTATAGGATCCATAAAACATGACATTGAGAAGTTGTGCATCAATGTGAGGGAACCACCTCCTAGAGTACATGGTGGTATCTCTAGCATTCTTAACTTGGTATTACCAGCACCCACTACTTCATATGGTACCATGGAGAGCCAGGGCTGATGTTAAAACATGGTGCAAAATTTTAAAGGGGTATAGGTTGGTGTCTGTCTTAAAACTTAAAAAAGCAACATGCAAGTTATTGAAGTCACCAGTTTACTCCAGACAAGTTTCAGATCTGAATCTGATATCCATGGACTGCTTGGCTTTGTCTTGTAGGTGTAAACTGGCCCAGTCTAACGGGTGGGGAGTGATGGTCAGTCACCGCTCTGGAGAGACTGAAGACACCTTTATTGCTGACTTGGTGGTGGGCCTGTGTACAGGACAGGTGAGTGCAGAAGTGACATCTGTCTTGTGGAGGACAGTGTATTGGATCAAAGGTCTGAAAATGAAGGGTTATTTGGTATGGTCTGCTGTAATTGATAATATTAGCTTGGAGAAGAGGAAATCTAATCTGCCACTAATACAAATTCAGACATGTAGAATGTCTTTGAATAACTTTTCAAGTGTGTTTATGCTCTAAAACAGTGGTTCTCAACTCCGGTCCTCAGGACCCATTAACAGGCCAGGATTTGATTTCCTTGTTAGAGCACAGGTGAGTTAATCAATGTAAATGAGTCTCTGATCACCACACCTGTGCTCTAGCAGAGAAATCCCTAAGTCCTGGCCTGTTAGTGGGTCCTGAGGGCAGGAGTTGAGAAACGCTGATCTAAAACCAGGCATTAAAGGGATGGTAACAATTAAAATATAAACATAGGGTTTATCATCCTGGGTAAAACAGGGGTACTAGCACTGCTGTCAAATGTTATAGCGGCTCATACTCTAGGGAATTTTATATAACTTTTTTTTTTTTTTTTTTTTTTTTTTTCTCTCTGCAGAATATTAATGGCCTGAAATGGTGCTTTTTCTGCACCTTCCTTGGATGGTGTAACAGTGCCACTAACACTTCAGGCCACTGCAATTGCACCCAGAACTTAAACTACATTCCTCTTGAATAAGACCACTTAAAGGGATAGTAACACTTCGTTTTAACTTTATTTTATTTTGTAGGCATTAAAAAAACATGAAGAATGATATAAGTCTTATCTCTCAAACCTTTATGGTTTATGAGATATTCACAAGCAAAGTTCCCCTCCCCGCCCCTTTTACCTAGTGTAAGTCATCTCTTCTCAGATGTGAGTCTGGTTGTATGACAGGACAGATAACAGAAGGGGACAATTTTCTTTGTATGAAAACAATGAAAGCCCTGCCCCCCTTGACAAGTTTTTCAGCTTTTTCCCTTATCTTAATTGAAGATTGTCCCTCTCTGCAGTCTACCTGGGCATCTCCCTTCTGATCTGGTTGAACAGGGGGGGGGATACTTTGTTTGTGAATATCTCTTAAACCATAAAGGTTTGAGAGATAAGACTTATATCGTTCATGTTTTTTTAATGCCTACAAAATAAAATAAAGTTAAAATGAAGTATTACTATCGCTTTAACAGTTTGTTCTCTTGACTCAAAGGTATAGTTACTTAACCCCCTTAAGGACCCATGACTGTTTGAGTCCGGAATCGCATAGCAAAAAAAGCTGCGGTCTTTAAGTGACCGCTGAGTGTGCAGCTGGTCCTTAAGGGGTTAATCTGTTGTAGGGCTTCTCCTACTAAGGGGAGGATACAGAAAGCAAAGGAGGCCTGGAGAGCAAGAACATGCTAGGAAAGATGAGGGTAACTGCCAGGCCCAGACTGGGACAAAAAATAGGCCCAGGCATTTAAGGCTGAGCCACACCTTTTTGTGGGCGGAGCTTATCACATGCGCTGCACGTTGATTGCCTGCCCACCAGGAAACTTGTAACGAGGTGGCAGTCTTTCAAAGTGAGAGATGGTCCAAACTCGTTTAAAATGTGTGTGGTTGTTTTTACACCTGGACCGGCCCACTGGACAAATGCCCGATGGTCAGTCCGGGCCTGGTAACTGCTATAACATGGGCAAGAAGTGCAGTGATGGCTAGAACTATTCGATCACAACTTTTAATTTTTTTTTTTTTTTTTTAACAGATCAAGACTGGTGCCCCTTGCAGGTCTGAAAGACTAGCCAAATACAACCAGCTAATGAGGTAAGTGGGTAGTACTGCCGCCTTTCACTACTAGACCATGGTATCAGGTGGGCATACTGGCTAATGCCCCTGCCCACACTACTAGCGCTCCATGTCCCCGAAACCTATTCAGGTAGTTCAATATAGTGAGAAACTTCCTAATATTCATGGAGCCTATATACAGATATAAAGTGGGCTGTATCCTAGTGTACAAGCTCAAAGAACAAAATAGGAACTGAATCTCACATCTCTATCAATAGAAGCCCTATGAGAAGATGCAATGTCCTGGTATCAGACTATGGAAATAACTTGCATCACTTAAAACAGTGTATCTGCTGTCTGTGGCCTGGTAACCAGGTGCTACCAATCTCACTTTATTAGGACAAATGGCAAGTTGCAGATCTGTGGTCCAGTCCTGGAATTCTGTTCTATCAGCTGCATCTCTGAACAGTCACAAACAAACCTAATTCCAGGAGACTCTTGTCTGGGACTGTTACTGATCCTAGACTGAGCCAAATGGCTACATCTTCTGTAATGGCACAGGCAGAATAGACTGACAGCATATGCGTTACTACCATGCCATGAACGGGTTCCCAGCTCCAGAACTTCTTGGGTATATCCTAAACTTGATGTAAACCCCACCCCCCAAAAAAAAAAAAAAAAAAACAAATTCATACTAGAACCAGAAAATACTTATGTCCCCTATGAATTTCACCATTGTGCCTTTTTCAAAAGAACTTGTCAGTCCTGTATGTCATGTTGCAATTGGTAAACAAGCTACATATCTTTTTAAAGACCACAGGGGTGTGCATAGAACGAAGAAATATGGTGCACACCCTTTTGGGCCTTAAACTGACTGTATGTTACAAATAACACTGAGGACCTGCTAGTAATGGCCGTGTATATCTTAAGGAAAGATGGTGCTGGAGATGTCACTTTCGTTTTGAACGAAGGCCTGAGGGCAACTTATGGCAGCCACTAGTTACTACTTATAGAAAGGAAAAGGGTGTGGGATCCTGTGATCCTTATCTAGTACATGAATCACCTGACTGGCCCACTAATATGGAAGCTGCTAGTAAACCTGGCCTGTTTGTAGGCCCTGAGGAAATGCATTAAATGCTGATGAACAATCATGTTTCCAATTCACTAAACTTTTGTACCAGTGTTCGTACCTCTCTGGTCTTCGAATCTTATGTTATGATTCTTTCTAAGACCAGAAGGGTGCTAAACAATTTAATGTGTTTTCACTGTTGGTAAACTAACACCTAGAAGACCATTGACTGTCTTTACTATGCTAACATTTTGCAAAATGCCACTTGGTGGCAGTGTAGCACTGAACAGTGGCAGAACCCACTTCTAATAGCATGGTGAGGGGCAAGTGTAGGTCCAGATAGAACTGGTATACAGTACAACAGCGGTAAACCTTTAGTTTTTCAAAATGTACTAGTAGCTTCTGTAAGTTGCAACACGCAAGTCTGGAAATTAAACTTGTAGCCAACATTTAAGAGTTGGCCTCTAACTTTTTTTTTTTTTTTTTTTTTTTTTTTCCCTCACAGGATTGAGGAGGAGCTGGGTGAGAAGGCAAAGTTTGCTGGTCGTAACTTCAGAAACCCCAAGGCCAAGTAACTATGGACAGCTGCCATCTTTAGAGACCTTCCCTCCCAGTCACTCCAGCCCTGAACCAAAAGCAACCAAGTGGGCAGATACCTGTGGTAGACTAGCTTGAAGCTAAAGCAACCTCTAGCTCCACCTGTTGGTGACTACAACTCCATCTCCATGGAGTTGGAGTCTCCAACAGGTGGAGCTCAAAGGCTGCCAAAGCCTAAACTAGACCCTCTGTGCTCCTGATCACTCAATATAAAACTCTGCTTACTTGAAATGTAGCCTCAAAGTGGGACACCCCCAAAAGGTTCTTGTATAACGACCCAGAACTCTATACCTGCCACCCAGCATCTGAGAACCATACACAATCTCCCCCATTTGATGGGAGTAACATGGCAGAGGAGCACCATGGACAATGTCTTATACACTTGATGCTACATTTTCAGGTGCAAGTTTTGTCAACAGCAACTCCAAATAAAATGAAGAAAACAATCTGACTTGTGGCTTTTTTGTTTTCTACTGTTTCATAACTAGACCACAGCTCCATGTCTGGGAGACGGCAGGTAGAGGGTCCAACACAATGCACTGTGGAGACTTCTAGCTTTCAAGGACCCAAAACCAAAAACATCAGTCTTGTCTGATACAACTTAAATGTCCGTATTTAACATACAGCCCTCACTCGTAACCTCCTGAATGCCACTCTGTTACTCTTCTCTGCACCCCCTTCACACAAACCTCCCAGGCAGAGAACTTTGCCAGCATGCCTTAATTTTAGAGTTGACCTCTCTAGTCAGTCCTGGATTCTGGGTCTTTGGAGGTGGGACATGGTGGCATGTAGGACTCATGGAACCCAACCTCTAGATGCAGGAAGTGTCCCTCAAACATGCATGAGCTGTACAAGACTACATGTGGTACTAGGAAATATGTCTGACAATTCCTTACATGGATAATAGAACACACTTCCAGATGACTAGATAATTCCCTGCAAGAGGGAAAGACTTGACTCCTTAATATGTAGGGTTGGCATAATGCTGCCAATGTGAGGAAAGGACACATACAGACCACCAGCAATAATGCTTTACATGCAATAGGAGGTGACTGGACATCCCCTATGCCCTCAAACACTTCTCCTTGACAACCTCCTCTGGCATATCAGTGGACTAGCTCTCCCATGTAGGAATGGACCTCAACTGACCTGATATTCACAAAACTCTTCTAACTTCCAGTGAACCCTTCCCTTCTATCCAACCACAAAAATAAACTGTCCCTAAGACAGATTCTCAGCTCAGTCCTCAGGGCACACAAACAGTTTGTCTTCATGATATCGCTAATTAAAGGGAAGCTATCACCCCTAGACAAGATTGTCTTAAAATGTAGGTTATGTTGCAGATAGTTGGTATAATGTGTATTGGGTGTCGTGTGTGGGGTGTGTTTGTTTTGTGTTTTTTTTTTTTGTTTTTTGTTTTTCTTTCCTCCTCTCCTCTCTATTTTGGCTGATCTTTAATGAGGTAAAGGTTGCCCTGCGGTTACCAGCTCTGTACCGCAGTCCGTCATTCTTCCTCCGCTCCCCGCGCTCTCTATCCAGCTTCCCGATGGAGGATTTCTGCTTGGAAGCTGGAGTGATCTCTGGCCAGTGAGACCCTCTGCAGCTTACAGGCAGAAATCCTCCATCTGAGGAGGCTGGATAGAGCGCGGGGAGCACAGGGAGAATGACGGACTGCGGTATAGAGCTGGTGACCAGTCTGCCCAGCAGTAGGGTGCAGGGCAGTATTTATTTGAATTTTGGACAAATGGTGACTCTAAAAGAAATATAATAGATTATCCACCTATTTGCTGTATAACCTACATTTTAAGACTTGTAAAGGGGTGATCCCCTTAACGACAATGGATGTACATGTACGTCCAAGGTGAATGTCCCAGAAATCCAGGTCCCTGCGTGGCTGCACATGGTTCGGGGACTCCAGAATGGATTAGTAAAAAAACTTCCCTGGACGTTAAGTGATGGCCGTGTGCATAGCAGCTGGTCACTATGGGGTTAATCACAGGTGGCTCAATCACAATGACTGAGCTACTAATCACCTGTGACTAAGCAGGAGCAACCTGAACATGCACTGTTGTGCTCAAAGGACTATGATCCCTGCACTAAGAACATGCAGGGATCAAAACAATGCTCCTCATTACACCAGCCCCTTGACAGTGCTGTGAGTTACAGCCTTGGCACACAATACACCTAATACCTCCACAGGTGTTCACACAGTGCATAAAGGCACAGGAGGCAACCTCACTCTTCATCTGACTTTGTACCTACAAATTCTTCTAGCTACCTCTCTCTAGATATAGAGAGAGAATATATTATTTATAGAATTTCCTAACCTCCATTCTCAACCTTTAAATCTCTATGCCCACCAACAAACTCCTTCCACTAATCTCTCTACCCAAGATCTCACCACTAACTTCAAGGACAAAACTGACTATCAGACACTCGGTTTCATAATTTCCACCTCACCCTGTCCCCTCTCCTACATAAACCCACAACTTTTCACCTGTGACAGGGTGAGGTTTTCCCTTACAAGCTCACTTAACCCTGTACCCTCTTGACCAATCCCATCAAAGCTCACTCAGGTGGCTCCTATACTAACTCCAACCTCTGACTTTCAGTACCTTTTCAAGCTTTAATCACACAATCCTAAAGAAATCCTCTAGACCCGAGATTAACTTCAAACTACTGACCCATTTATCTTCTCCTATTCACCAGTAAGTGCCCTGAACTCCTTGTAGACAACGGTACCTAACAAAATTCCTCAACTCATTCCCAGCGAGATCCCCTGCAGTATGGATTCTGCCCTAATTACTTGCTACTGAGGCTGACATTGCTCTCCACCAAGTCAAGGCCGCTACTGTTCTCCTGGGTCAGCCAGAGATGCCTCTGACAGTGGATCGCTCACTCCTCTTCCAAGCTCTCCACTTCCTAGGCCTGTGACACAACACTGTCTTAGGATAAGAACTAACTCACCAATCACTCAAGTGTTTCCTACAATGGCTCCACTTCTTCACCCCTTCCCACTTTCTGGAGTACCCAGGGCCGGATTTGCCATAAGGCAGAGTAGGCACCTGCCTACAGGCACACTCCACAGAGGGGTGCCTGTCATTGAAATAAAAAATATATATAATACATAATTTTTGCACTGTGCACAGTAACAACCCACCCACTGCATGGTAAGGTCCGTGTCTTCTTTGGCTCAGACAGAAGGCACAGACCTACCTGTTGCTTCCCCCGTCAGCTCTAATGCAGAGTGCTGGGAGATGACATCATCTCCCAGCGCTCTGCATTCCTAAAGAGACCGCACGGGAGAAACAGCAGCTACAGAAGGAGGCACAGACATCTGCTGCTGGACCACCAGGGAGGTAGGAAACGTATGCGGGAGGCAAAGTGGGGGCAATGTGGAGCTTATGGCAATGTGAGGGCAAATTGGAGCTGATATAGTGGCAATGTGGAGATGATGCGGGCAAGTTGGAGATTATGGGGGCAAGTTGGAGTCGATGGGTGCAATGCAAGAGCAATATGGAGCTGATGGGGGATACGTTGGAGCAATATGGAGCTGATAGGAGGGGGGCAATGTGAGGGCTTTATTGATATTGGGGGTAATGTGGAGATTTGGAGCATTGTGGAGATGGCAAATGGGGGGTGCTTCAGATTTCTGTGCCTACAGGCTCCTGAGATGTAAATTTGGCCCTTGGAGTATCATAAGGTTCAGTCCTGGGTCCCCTGCTCTTTTTTCAGGCTACACCCCTTCCTGTGGCAAGCTATGCTGATGCCCAAATCTTTCCTCCCCAGAGCTTTCACCCTTCTCTCCTTTCCCATGTATTCCTGGATGATGTCTGGTCATCTAAAACATCCAAAGAAAATTGCCTGAGTCATCTGCAGCTCTACCGTGTCCTTCATTCCACACAATCTCAACTCATTCTGCCTAAATAACTGTAGAATTCAACCTTTTCTCACCCAAGAGTCCACCAATAGCTTTTAATTCAAACCCATGTACCATCTTGACTGCTGTAACTCGCTCCTAGTTGACCTTCCTCTCACTGGACCAACCCCCAGGGGCGGACTGACCATACGGGCATTCGGTCACGGACCGAGGGCCCGTGACCGAAGGGGGCCCGCCGCCGCCGCTTCCAGCGCTGCTCAGCTGCTCTCAAACCACAGCCACCGGTGTGCCGTTCTAGTAATACAGAGCGCTGGGAGATGACATCATCTCCCAGTCTCTGCATTACTAGAGGCACGCGGGACTTCGCCACGCCGCTAGACCACCAGGGACTGGAGGTACCGGCAGTGTGGAGATGAGGGGGCATGGTGGTGGAAGGGGCATTGTGGAGATGAAGGGGGCAATGTGGAGATAGGGGCATTGTGGAGATGAAGGGGACAATGAGGACATAGGGGCATTGTGGAGATGAAGGGGACAATGAGGACATAGGGGCATTGTGGAGATGAAGGGGACAATGAGGACATAGGGGCATTGTGGAGATGAAGGGGACAATGAGGACATAGGGGCATTGTGGAGATGAAGGGGGCATTGTGGAGATGAAGGGGACAATGAGGACATAGGGGCATTGTGGAGATGAAGGGGACAATGTGGAGATAGGGGCATTGTGGAGATGAAGGGGACAATGAGGACATAGGGGCATTGTGGAGATGAAGGGGACAATGAGGACATAGGGGCATTGTGGAGATGAAGGGGGCAATGAGGAGATGAAGGGGGCATTGTGGAGATGAAGGGGGCAATGTGGAGATGGAGATGAAGGGGACAATGAGGACATAGGGGCATTGTGGAGATGAAGGGGACAATGAGGACATAGGGGCATTGTGGAGATGAAGGGGACAATGAGGACATAGGGGCATTGTGGAGATGAAGGGGACAATGTGGAGATAGGGGCATTGTGGAGATGAAGGGGACAATGAGGACATAGGGGCATTGTGGAGATGAAGGGGACAATGAGGAGATGAAGGGGGCATTGTGGAGATGGAGATGAAGGGGGCAATGTGGAGATGAAGGGGACAATGAGGACATAGGGGCATTGTGGAGATGAAGGGGACAATGAGGAGATGAAGGGGGCATTGTGGAGATGGAGATGAAGGGGGCAATGTGGAGATGAAGGGGACAATGTGGAGATAGGGGCATTGTGGAGATGAAGGGGACAATGAGGAGATGAAGGGGGCATTGTGGAGATGAAGGGGGCAATGTGGAGATGGGGCATTGTGGAGATGGAGATGAAGGGGGCAATGTGGAGATGAAAGGGGCAATGTGGAGATAGGGGCATTGTGGAGATGAAGGGGACAATGAGGAGATGAAGGGGGCATTGTGGAGATGAAGGGGGCATTGTGGAGATGAAGGGGACAATGAGGAGATGAAGGGGGCATTGTGGAGATGAAGGGGGCATTGTGGAGATGAAGGGGACAATGAGGAGATGAAGGGGGCATTGTGGAGATGAAGGGGACAATGAGGAGATAGGGGCATTGTGGAGATGAAGGGGCAATGTGGAGATTTCTGCAGGGGGCCCAGACCTTTTTTTGGACCAGGGGCCCTGGGTCCTGTCAGTCCGCCCCTGCCAACCCCACTACAGTTCATAATGAACTCTGCTGCCAGATTAATCTACCTCACATCCCTACACTGGCTCCCATTAAATTCAAAATTTTGGTGCTAACTTACAGAGCCCTTACTAACACGTCACCATCTTGCATTTCATCTCTCATTTCCAAACAAACTCCCTTGTGTTTTCCCTTCACACAGGACCACCTTCTCGCTGCAGCTCTTATTACATACTTCCACCTACAGTACTCTCCTGTGCTGCGCCTGAGCGCTGGAGTTCTTACCGTCCCATCACTTTCCCCAGCCTTCAGATCTTCAGCCACTCCCTGAAAACTTCAGGGAAACCCATCAACTACCCCATAACAATTATGAGCCGGGCCAGATCAGCAGTAACCCCTAGTTCCCTTGTAAAATCACGCTCCTCACAACCTCATTAAGTTTTTTTTCTTAAACAAACCCACTGTTTGACTCAAAGGCAATTATTTCTCCCACCCACTGACAGGTCATGTGGCAGGAAGAACTTATACCACAAAACACCTACTCCTCCTATATCCCACCAACTGTCCTTGAGTGTAAGATCTCATGAGCAAGGCTCTCTGATCCTTTTGTGTTCCATTTGTACAGTTTAGTGTATGTTCCCCATTGTACAGCACTGTGGAATGAGTTGGGGTAATATAGATAAAGGATAACTGTATGCTCCTGCAGTGCTCAGTTATTACAGTAAGAATCCATTGCCTGGCTTCACAGTTCATTTAGAAACTGAACTGGAAGAGCAGCTGTTGCACAGAACTGCTTCTCTACTGGCTTTGTGCTTATATGAAGCAACTAGATGTCAATCTACCAATCAGGTGACTCATGTACATAGACTTGAGGCTCTCTACCCTCTAGTCTACTATTTACATGAATCAGCTGCTTGGTAGATAGTCTGCTGAGAGCCGGCAGAGAAGCTGTTACATGTAACGGCTGCTTTTGCCAGTTCTGTATTTGAGATTGCTGGCTTGTCTCCCATTAGTGGATATCAATGAGTGGGAGGTGTTTTCAGTCCTGATTGGCTGGTTTGTCTCCCAGTCTGGATTCTAAGCACAAGGTTGGTTGCGCAGCATCTGGAACTGAGGGTGGGGGGTGGAGTGGTATGTTGTGGCCGATTCTGAGTTCTAAAGACTCTGGTATGAAGGCATGTTCTGTGACACAGGACAAGTGTTTGTTGATTATGGGTATAGCTGCACGGTGGTTGTCTGTTAGGGATGCTGCAATGCCCCTTGCTCCTACTCTAATGAATAAAGTGTCATCATATGACTTGGCTGATCTTGGAGTCTCTTTAGAACCCAATGCAGAGGACCCTTAATGCAAGCAGGGTCATCAGTCACAGGGAGGCCTAGATCAAGTCTGAATTACATGCAACTCAGACTGGAGGATCTCTTAAGGTAAAGGACTTCCACATACTGACTCTCCAGCCTTGTTCTGTGGTGCACTGGTAGCCATAGACTCGCAAATACACTGTCTGACACCCCACCCTTGTTACACTTGTACTTACAGAACCCCACATATAGTGTCTGTCATCCCACCCTTGTGCCACTGGTAGTCACAGACACACACATCCACTCCTTGCTCCCATACAGTTTTGTAGTCACAGACCCACAGAAACTCTGATACTCCAGCCTTGTTCCACAGTCCACTGCAGTTAGCCCCACACATCCACCGCCTGACACCCCAGTCTTTTTTCACTGGTAGTTACAGACTCATGTTTGCACTGTCTAACACCTCAGCTTTGTTCCATGGGCCACTGGAGGTCATAAACCCATACAAACACTCCTCTCTGCTAATGTCCAGTCTGACACCCCAGCCTTGTTCCAGTGACAGATTCATTCCCACCTACTCACATCACCTCTTCCCTCCACCTGCAAGATGTTTACTGGCCTCCAAGTGCCACCCCATTATCTCCTCATGTCTCTGTGGTCTGCTTATAGTATGCTTCATGGCCTGCCCTCCCTGTGACTATATGACATTACCAGAGGGCAGGCCAAAGAGGAGAAAGGTGTCAGGACGCTGCCATGATGCTGGTAGACTTCACTGAGTTAGAGAAATGCGATGAGGAGAGCACGCTTGCCCTGCAGTGAGGTCCCTTCATAGCAGTATATATGAACAAAGGCGAGGCGCACTGTTGGTATTCACAAAAATATGAAGTGTATTAATGTCTCGTTGATGTTTTGACCCACGTATGGAGCCTTTATTAAGGTGAATGACAAAAGCAAACCATACTTCAACAGAAAAGGAATCCGGAAGTGTTTGTGTGTGTGTTTGTGTGTGTGTGTGACACATCCCGGATGCCACGCCAGATAGGGTTGCCACCTTTTCTTCAAAAAAAATACCGGCCATGGCATTCCCTCCATAGACTTAACATTGGACAGAAGCCCATTTTTTACCGGCCTGCCAGTAAAATACCGGTTGGGTGGCAACCCTACGCCCAGAAGAAAATACAGAAAAAGAGAGAGAACGCAAAACTCTGAAAGCAAAAGACAGCCAACCACAACACCTAACGGTGGGAATGCAGACCGTCCCAGACATACCGAGATGTGACCGTTACCAAAATAGATACATACAGACCATATACCACATCAAAACAAGGGTACTGGTCATAATGAAAAGATCTGCTTTTTAGTTTAGTATGTTTTGACTTTATCTACCTTGATAAAGGTTCCATACTTTTATGAGATGATGTACAATCTTTATTATGCTTTATATTTTTTGCGAATACCATGAGTGCGCCTATACTTTGTGTGTGTGTGCGCGTGCATGTATACACACACAGGGACTGCGAGAGCAGGTAAGTGAGCCCTAATACCTGTTATATACTACGGAGAGCTCTCCACATACTGGAACACCTACCGCCCCGAAGAGAGTATTCATTAATAAAAGGAGTGTGCCGGCTACCACTCCGTTACCTGACACATGACTCCAGTGTCATACAATACACCACAATACTGTCTAAAGTGTAACACTTGGGAGGAATGGAGGGTTACAATCTCCCAAAGATGGACACTTGGGAGGTATGGAGCAGTAATATCGCCTAAACATTGGGGGATACCGAGTCCTAATATCTCCTAAAGTGGACACCTGGGAGGTATGGATCCTAATATCTCTTAAAGAGGCACACTTGGGAGGTAAAGCACCCTAAAGTCACCTACTGAGGGACACTTGGGAGGTATGGAGCTAAAATATCTCCTAAAGAGGGACACTTGGGGGTGTGGAGCCCTAATATCTCATACAGAGGGACACTTGGGAGGTACAGACCCTTAATATCTCCTAAAGAGGGACACTTGAGAGGTATGGACCCCTAATATCTCCTAAATAGGGATACTTGGGAGGTACAGACCCCTAATATCTCCTAAAGAGGGACACTTGGGAGGTACGGACCCCTAATATCTCCTAAAGAGGGACACTTGGGAGGTACAGACCCCTAATATCTCCTAAAGAGGGACACTTGGGAGGAACAGACCCCTAATATCTCCTAAAGAGGGACACTTGGGAGGTACGGACCCCTAATATCTCCTAAAGAGGGACACTTGGGAGGTACAGACCCCTAATATCTCCTAAAGAGGGACACTTGGGAGGAACAGACCCCTAATATCTACTAAAGAGGGACACTTGGGAGGTACGGACCCCTAAAGATGGACACTTGAGAGGTACGGACCCCTAATATCTCCTAAAGATGGACACGTGGGAGGTACAGACCCCTAATATCTCCTAAAGAGGGACATTTGGGATGTACAGACCCCTAATATCTCCTAAATAGGGATACTTGGGAGGTACAGACCCCTAATATCTCCTAAAGAGGGACACTTGGGAGGTACGGACCCCTAATATCTCCTAAAGAGGGACACTTGGGAGGTACGGACCCCTAATATCTCCTAAAGAGGGACACTTGAGAGGTATGGACCCCTAATATCTCCTAAATAGGGATACTTCGGAGGTACAGACCCCTAATATCTCCTAAAGAGGGACACTTGGGAGGTACGGACCCCTAATATCTCCTAAAGAGGGACACTTGGGAGGTACGGACCCCTAATATCTCCTAAAGAGGGACACTTGGGAGGAACAGACCCCTAATATCTCCTAAAGAGGGACACTTGGGAGGTACGGACCCCTAAAGATGGACACTTGAGAGGTACGGACCCCTAATATCTCCTAAATAGGGATACTTGGGAGGTACAGACCCCTAATATCTCATACAGAGGGACACTTGGGAGGTATGGACCCCTAATATCTCCTAAAGAGGGACACTTGAGAGGTATGGACCCCTAATATCTCCTAAATAGGGATACTTGGGAGGTACAGACCCCTAATATCTCCTAAAGAGGGACACTTGGGAGGTACGGACCCCTAATATCTCCTAAAGAGGGACACTTGGGAGGTACGGACCCCTAATATCTCCTAAAGAGGGACACTTGGGAGGAACAGACCCCTAATATCTCCTAAAGAGGGACACTTGGGAGGTACGGACCCCTAAAGATGGACACTTGAGAGGTACGGACCCCTAATATCTCCTAAAGATGGACACGTGGGAGGTACAGACCCCTAATATCTCCTAAAGAGGGACATTTGGGATGTACAGACCCCTAATATCTCCTAAAGAGGGACACTTGGGAGGTACAGACCCCTAATATCTCCTAAAGAGGGACACTTGGGAGGAACAGACCCCTAATATCTACTAAAGAGGGACACTTGGGAGGTACGGACCCCTAAAGATGGACACTTGAGAGGTACGGACCCCTAATATCTCCTAAAGATGGACACGTGGGAGGTACAGACCCCTAATATCTCCTAAAGAGGGACATTTGGGATGTACAGACCCCTAATATCTCCTAAAGAGGGACACTTGGGAGGTACGGACCCTTAAAGATGGACACTTGGGAGGTATGGACCCCTAATATCTCCTAAAGAGGGACACTTGGGATGTACGGACCCCTAATATCTCCTAAAGATGGACACTTGGGAGGTACGGACCCCTAATATCTCCTAAAGATGGACACGTGGGAGGTACAGACCCCTAATATCTCCTAAAGAGGGACATTTGGGATGTACAGACCCCTAATATCTCCTAAAGATGGACACTTGGGAGGTACGGACCCCTAATATCTCCTAAAGATGGACACATGGGAGGTACAGACCCCTAATATCTCCTAAAGATGGACACTTGGGAGGTACAGACCCCTAAAATCTCCTAAAGATGGACACTTGGGAGGTACGGACCCCTAATATCTCCTAAAGATGGACACGTGGGAAGTACAGACCCCTAATATCTCCTAAAGAGGGACATTTGGGATGTACAGACCCCTAATATCTCCTAAAGAGGGACATTTGAGATGTACAGACCCCTAATATCTCCTAACGAGGGACACTTGGGAGGTACGAATCCCTAATATCTCCTAAAGAGTGACACTTGGGAGGTACGAATCCCTAATGTTTGCCAAGGAGGAACACTTGGGAGGTATGATGATACAATGTAACACTATCCCTGCAGCACTGAGTGTAAAGTACGCTGCAGAGCAATTACAGACAACAGATTTACTGCAGGTGACACATATGTGACCCTCAAGTTCCCCAAAGGGCATCATATTTTGGTGTCAAATTCTAAATAAGGTTTGCTAAATAGCAGATTCCCACACAGAAGGCTCCCTGGAAACAAATAAAGACAGCTTCCTGTCAGGAACATAACAGTGTATGAAAATATAGATTAAGATTGGAAATATAAAATACATACATTTTTAATTTTATCTAGTCTGGAAGGGAGTCATATGTAAAATTAAGAAGGGAGTTGCCTGTCACTTTTAATTGGACTTTAAACATCCTGAATATTTTTTAACATGTCCTGGGTTAAAAGGCCCATTTAAATCAAAGGATATTTTGGGAATTTTTATTATATTTCATCTCTATGGTGCAGTTGGTTTGTTGCAGAATCACATCACTTCTGTATGTAAGATAACCCGACCAGACCTCCCCTTTAAAGGGATAGTAATACTTCATTTTATCTTTATTTTATTTTGTAGGCATTAAAAAACACGAAGAACGATATGTCTTATCTCTCAAACCTTTATGGTTTGAGAGATATTCACAAGCAAAGTTTCCCCTCCCGCCCCTTTTACCTAGTGTAAGCCATCTCTTCTCAGATGTGGAATCCAGTCCATAGACCAGACAGATAACAGAAGGGACAATCTTCTACCTATGAGAACAATGAAAGCCCTGCCCCCCTTTTACCTAGTGTTAGCCATCTCTTCTCAGATGTGGAATGCAGTCCATAGACCAGACAGATAACAGAAGGGACAATCTTCTTCCTATGAGAACAATGAAAGCCCTGCCCCCCTTTTACCTAGTGTAAGCCATCTCTTCTCAGATGTGGAATGCAGTCCATAGACCAGACAGATAACAGCAGGGGACAATCTTCTTCCTGTGAGAACAATGAAAGCCCTGCCCCCCTTGACAAGTTTTTCAGGTTTTTCCCCTATCTTAACTGAAGATTGTCCCTCTCTGCAGTCTACCTGGGCACTTCCCTTCTGATCTGGCTGAACAGTGTTACATCAGTAAAAGGGGTAGGAGGGGGATACTTTGTCATTGAATTACTCTTGAACTACAACTCTGACAGAATTGATATAACACTCTCCAAAGTCCAAATACTATGATGATTAATTAGAGCTGCTTTTATTATGAAACATTACTATCCCTTTAACAAGTATGTATTATGCTTATTTCAGGGCTGCACTGAACACAAGACAGGGCTACAGAATGTATTTTATATATACCTTCCAGTCAGAGCCAGATCATCCATTATAGCTACTGCCTAGGGTCCATGGCTAGGCTGACCAGACCTCACCTTTAATTGGGGACGCATAGGAGAAATGCATACTGCAGGACTGCTTTCATTTCAGTGAAGTACTGCAAAATGGCTATTTCCTATGTGTCCCCGGTTAAAAGTGAGATCTGGTCAGCCTACCCATAGCAATATGAAAGGCCCCAGCTGCATATGATGGGTCACAGACAGAGGCCCTGCTGTTACTTCCACTATCATCTTGCATACCTCCAAACATTTTAGATGGCCAAAGAGGGACATTTGTGTTTTAGGGGGTGTTGCTGGGGGCAGGACTGGTGGGTGTGACATTACAGAGAATTTTTAGGTTATTCCATGGCCTACTGACACCTCTTTGTGTAACTGGATAAATGGTTTAGAACAAGAACATAGTATTTTATTTACACAGTCTAATTTATAAACACAAATACTGATGTTCATACACACATAATGTGAGTTTTATTTCTATGGATCAATGTGATACACATATACACACCATACAGTCAGATTTCCAAAAAAAAGGGACCTCAGGATGGGAAAGAGGGACATAGGGATTTGGGTCTCACAGAGGGACTGTCCCTTCTAAAGAGGGACACTTGGGAGGTATGCATCTTGATAGAAATGATAGAAACATTCAGAAACATGAAGGGATTCAACAAAGTGCAGGAGGGAAGTACATTTCACAGGAGTAAATATGTTAGGATAAGAGGCAGTAGTCTAAAATTAGTAGGACAGAGGTTTAGATGTAATGTAAGAAAGTGTTACTTCACTGAGAGAGTAGTAGATAAGTGGAGTAGCCTACCAGCAGAAGCGGTAGAGGTTAATACAGTGAGGGGATGTAACCATGCACGGGACAGGCATAAGGCTGTCCTGAACATAAGACAAGACAAAGGTCCAAGTAAGGTTTGAGGTTTTTACAGCAGGAAAATGGCCAGAATAGATGGGCCAAATGGTTCTTATCTGCCATCAAATTCTATGTTTCTATCTTGTGTCAGACGTCCTGAGACCAGCATCATCCAGTTTCTACCACTTCCATTAAAGCCACAGTGCCAGTACCTGCTAGCACCACTAGGTGTCAGAAGTATCAAATCAAGAGCTGTGGGGCCCCAAACCAGTATCTTGCCTAGGGCCCTATGGTTCCTTAATCTGTCTCTGGTTCCAGTTATAGGGGAGGTCTGGTCAGTGTAATATATCAATATTTAAAACCTAAATTTGTCCTTAAATATCATTAATTAGCATTGCGAAAGTGACCACCTATCACTTTAATGTTTGAGTGCAATGCGTTGCACAACCCGTGTCACTCACAGGGTTAAATCAGGGGGCGCTTATAAATAGGGTGACCAGACCTCACCTTTAACCGGGGACGCATATGAAAAATGCATACTGCAGGGCTGCTTTGATTTAAGTGCAGTCCTCAAATATGTCTATGTCCTATGTTTCCCCGGTTAAAGGTGAGGTCTGGTCACCCTACTTATAAAAAACCTCTCTCTGCAGAATGTGTCCCTGATTTAAAGGGATATACAGTCACCTTATTGACTGCGCAGGACATGAACGAACCAGATTGCACCAACAACACATGAAGGTTAGTTCCTCAAAAAATATTTATTTTTACAAAAAGAATGTGTATTACGAAATATATGCAGATATTATGTCTCTGTAATACAAACTAGACATGTGATAGGATGACAGGTCCGCTTTAAGGATTTAACAGCCTGGGTGCAGGTGAGTCCATCAGAGGTTCAGTCATTGTGATTGGCTCCCTGGGCCCAAGCAGGGAATCCTGAAGGTCTGTAGGGGATCTCTGAGGATGGGATCAGAATCAGGTGGATTATTAGAATCCCATCTCCAGTCCTGAATTAACACCATCAGAACAGGTAGTCAGGATCTCCTCACATGGATACAGGAGGACCAATCAGAGGAGGAGTCATTCTGACCCACCCACCCACCTGTGATAATGATATTCACCTGGAGAGGGGATAACCTGTGTTAGGGGAGGTCTCTGGGTGTGTAAGCCCCTCCTACCTACACTGCATAAGAGACTGCCTCCTGTCAATCACTAGCAGTGCCAGACCTTTGAGGTCATTAGTAGTGTCCGCCCCTTTCAGTTACTAGATGTAACCGCCCACCTGTCAGTCACTAAATGTGCCCAACCCCCAGGGTATATAAACTTAATCATACCAGTTGCTAATTACACTCTGTCAGTAATAGACACAAAGGTAAGTGTGAGGTGTTGGACCTGGAAACTGTGCCCAAGTTATGGGGAGAAGAGACAGCATTGTGTTTATTCATGAATGTTTCTGATAGAAATTGTTTTTCCAATTATTAAAGGACATTAACTTGGTGTTATATAGCCTTAAAGAGGCAGTAACACTTTTGGGTAATTTGTGTTCATTTGAAAGGCCTCTTAGTATTGCAGAGCTAGGTGTGTGTACATGGGCCACAGTGGCACCCAGCAGCCTTGACTGGTGCCTGAAGGCTCACTACCTGTGCTGAAGTCATGGGCAGTAGACTGCCTGAATGTGTACCAGCTGATATGGAGCAGGGTGTTCTGAATTTGGACCATAGTATTCTCTGGGATGAGGTGGGCCCAGGAAGGTGTGTAGAGTGCCCTGCTCTGTCATCTGCAGTGTGTTTAGGCAGTCTCTACTGTGCATGATGGCTTCTGACACATCCTAGAGATTATATAGGAGTATTTGCTAGGATGTTTGTCATGATGCAGTAGAGACTGCCTGTGTTTGGGCAGTCTCTACTGTGTGTGAGGCCATGTGAGACTGTTGCATGGAGCACTGGTAGTGGCCTCTTAACCCTTTGAGTCCCAGAGGGGGTAGCAATGTGTTGTAACACTGTCACTCAAAGGGTTAACTTTACCTGGACCTTTGCCTTTGTACATGGACTCTTACCCTAGTGTGTCTGTGTGTAGATATAATAAAAACCTACATTAAAGGGACTTGAGGGATGAAGTAGTGGTGTATAAGTATTTGGCACATAGCTGTGTCAGCCATTAATGTGTAACTTATCTAAATGAATAGCAGTAAATACTGGATACTCCATTTTTTAAAAAAATGTGAAATGGCCTGAATGATTTCAGGTGACTTTATATTAAAGTGACAGGCTTCCATAGGGTCTTCCACCTAAAATACCATATCATCTGACTCCCCAGCCTTAATGGAGGCTCCCCTGCAGTGTGCCTAAAATCGCTTTGTAGGGCTTTTAGTACTAGATAGATCTTGACTCAAGTGAGTGCTGTATTGTCTGTAAATAAGCTGCGCATGTAACAGCCTACCTGTAAACAGTGATGTGTTCTAGAACATTGGTTCTCAACATGAGCCCTCAGTAGCTATTAACAGGCCAGGATTTTAGAATTTCCTTTTAAGAGCACAGGTTAGTTAATGAATATGAATGAGCCTCTGATCAATACACTTGTGTTCTAGCAGGGAGATTCTTAAGTCCTGGCCTGTTAGTGGCCACTGAGGGCATGGGTTGACAACCACTGTTCTAGAATGCCCTGCCTTCTCTATCCTCACTACAATTAGTAGAGTGTAACACTACATAAGAAGCAAGTCTAGGACTGTTTATTATATAAAATCCCCAGAGGTACAATCTTTAAATATGGATTTACTTGTTGTTAAGGGAAAACTAATGTTTTGGTGGTTCTCTTAACCTCTTGTGTACCAGGGGTATCAATGTGGTCTTTACTAGAAGTTGGATACATCTGACACTCAAAGGGTTAATATGGTGCTGTTACCTTGCCCTAATTCTCCTCATTGTAACACCAGGATAATTATGTCTTTCTTCTGTTACATAATGAGTCTAGCAGTGCTGTGTAGGTGGTAGTTACATTTACCAGTTCTGTAGTATAGGTGCTGTAAACTGGCTTGTTACCAGTTATACCTCACTATAAACTTGAGTCTGATCTTGCAGACCATACTGTGATTATAATCACTTGCTGCACTGCGGCAATGGCATATACTCCTGTACCACTATACAGTGTAGCATGACAACTTGGTGTAGATACATGTTAACACTGTACATTGTGGTTGATGCTTGGTATCCTAAATTATTGCTATGACTACTGGTATATAAATAGTTAGTATTACTATACAGTGCAGTGAATACAGATTCTCTTGCAGGCACCATGTCCATCAAGAAGATCCATGCTAGAGAGATCCTGGACTCCAGGGGTAACCCCACAGTAGAGGTTGACCTGTACACTGACAAAGGTGAGTGACCTCCATGCTGGGATCATGTGAGTGGCTGTGTGGGGACATGGTTTGACCTCTCCTCTGTCCATCAGGTCTCTTCCGGGCAGCTGTACCCAGCGGAGCGTCCACAGGAATATATGAAGCACTAGAACTGAGGGATGGAGATAAAAGCCGCTATCTGGGCAAAGGTTAGACTTGGACCAATAAGTGATGGAGACAGTGTATGGACAGACTTCTCAAGTCACTTGCTTGTGTCTTCCCCTGCTCAACTTTTCTTTACTTACAGGTGTCCTGCAGGCTGTGGACCACATTAACAAGACTATTGCCCCAGCTTTGATTGAGAAGGTAACAGACTGGATAAAAGGATGGATGAAGAATCTAGAGAAATGAGATGAGTAATGCTGGATGAATGGACTAGTATAGGAGGCTGATGGATATCTAGGCCTTTGTTTAAAGGGATAGTAATGTTTCATAATAAAAGCAGCTCTAATCATAGTATTTGGACTTTGGAGAGTGTTATTTCAATTGTCAGTTGTAGTACAAGAGTAATTCAATGAGTGTCCCTCTCTGCAGTCTACCTGGGCACCTCCCTTCTGATCTGGCTGAGCAGTGTTACATCAGTAAGAGGGGCAGGAGGGGGACAATCTTCAGCTAAGATAAGGGGAAAAACCTGAAACTTGTCAAGGGGGGGGGGCAGGGCTTTCATTGTTCTCATAGGAAGAAGATTGTCCCCTTCTGTTATCTGTCTGGTCTATGGACTGGATTCCACATCTGAGAAGAGATGGGATACTTCATCATTCAATTACTCTTGAACTACAACTCTGACAGTAATGAAATGACTCTCTCCATGACCCAAATACTATGAAGATTAATTGGAGCTGCTTTTGTGAAATATTACTATCCCTTTAAATCTGTGTCTAACTTCAGTGGGGCCACTCTACATCTTGTTGGTCAGGACAAGGTCTCCCTCAATCTGTTCCAGTTAGAGGAACACTTATCTATGGAGGAACTTGTCAGATGTTAGTTTACTAGCAACAGTGACGTGTTGGCCAGTAGACTAGATTTTTTTTTTTTTTTCTTCCTCATGAGGACATTGAATGCCAAGTGATGTCAAGGTGATGGTCATTAAAAGGTATCACTCTTGCGTAACTCTAGTGACTCGTTAGAAAAGTACACTGAATCCCATTATGACTTGCTAGTAAGCGGCTTCACATGGTGACTGCAGTAGGTCTGGAAAGTTTCTCCCGGCAGTAAGCACAACCTTATCCTATCGAACAGGAACAATGCAATGTTTTCCTGCTCATTAACCCTATATGCACCAGAGGGGTGCATGATACTGATTTGCAATGCTGCATACACCTCTGGTCCCTGCAGGGTTAAAGCAGAAGATCTCCTGGCAGGATGGATGCAGACAGCTGGCACTTCAGTACAGGCCTGCACATGAATACTGCCAGCCACATCATAAAGCAAGACTTGGGTGACCTCCTAGACTTGGTGTCAAGGACCAGCTACCAAGCAGACTCTGTGCAGGCAACATCCAGGTGTCACTAATACTGGCTTCACCATTCAGTCCAAAAACTCTAGGACCACTCAAACGTCCAGGCCTTTCAGTTGGTACTGGGTTCCCAATAGAGGCCCTGGAGTTGTATTAACCCAGTCTTACTACAAGACTTGGTATTCTTAGTATTGGTAACACATCAATCACTCTTTAGGTGAGGTGCCATGTGGCCATTAGATTGGGAATTGCCTTTATGTGTAGGAAACACGTCGGACCACACTTGCTACCCGGGAATGCACCATTAAGAGTAAAAAGGGCCTGTTACCAGGTATCTCATTGGAATGAGTTCCAGGGGCACTCTAATGCGTGGGTGTACAGTGTGACCAGGGGACTTGCACTGTATTTCCAGGAGTCCAGTTTTACAGGTAGGAACATCTCTAAGCCTGTGGCCAGATGCACGTAGGACAAGTCTGGGTTTCCTGACTGCACAAGTGCAGCAATGCTTATCACTTATGAAAAGGGAGGTCACTTGCTGCTGACTTATACTTGGTGGTGGGGGTGCTTTTGCAGGGGACATCAGGGGCTCTTAAAATTGACTTGGGTTCAACACAAGCTCATCTTGGACTCTCAGTTTAACGGACTGTAGTGGGCAGCAGAGGACAGGCTTGGGGAAGCTAACTCCAATAATGGACACTGTTCATCAAGGGTTCTTAATGGGGAAAAGACAAAATTCTAGTGTAGTAGGATACCTTGTTGGGGGTCCAAACCCCACTCAGATCAACCTTTCTACTGGCCACATGAGTCTGGGATCTGAACAGTTAGGCTTCTGGTTAGCCACTCCAAGACTAATGACAATCTTCCATATAGTTATTCTTTCAGTGTGCGTGTAGATTAAGGGTTTTTCTAGATGGACAAGGGAATGTGTTGACCTCTCCTAACATCTCCCCAGAATCTCACTGTGGTGGAGCAAGAAAAGATTGACCAACTGATGCTGGAACTTGATGGAACAGAGAACAAGTGTAAGTAATGACCATGCCCCTACTACACAGGGTCCCTTAATATACCCTGGGTAGAATGCCTAACCGTCACTTGCCTACCTATGACCAGGCAATCCTAACTTTCACTTCATGTGACCTTTTTGGCCTTCTTTTGAGACTCCCTGATGTAAAGTACAAATACTATGTCCTTCTCTGACAGTAGCCCATTCCGGTACACCAAACACTGCACACTGCTCCAGTTTATACCAATCTGTCTGGTAACTACTTGCCTGAACTACCCCACCCTTACCATGAAGGTAAAGGCCATCAACCCAGCATGAAGTTGAATTTGTTAATTTTTATAGGTGGTAGGATGGTTCCAAGCCCATCTTAACAAGAGGCTAACCTCCTTTCTCCAATCTTTCAGATATCTGCTTAAGACAACCCCCCCCCCCCCTCCATAATGGCCATTGTTCTGATTGTTAACAAAAGCAAAGATGCAATGTTTGTACAGCCTGAGGTGTCAAGTAACCAATCAGGGGCTCGTCATGGTGTCATTCTGAACTCGTAGCTTTCCTGAGTCTACAGACTCAAGCTGTGGAAAGTGACTTGTGGACAGGACCAACATGGGGCTGGTAGAGCAGGGTGCTGGACTTAACATTTATTATTGGCACTAATATGTAAAACAATGCTTACGTTTGTCTGAGAACAGGGGCTGTAAGGACTCATGTGTGGGTTTTTTTTTCTCCTGCCAATAGTAGGCCAGTGACCTTCCCCTTTTCTCCCATAAAGGCAATGACTGTGCTAGTGCAGAATGTGTGGGGGAGGGGGGCAAGAAAGTACTGTAGAAGCAGGACAGATGCAGTTGTGGTGGTAACTCTTTGGTGTGATCCCTCTACAGCCAAGTTTGGTGCAAATGCCATCCTGGGTGTGTCACTGGCAGTGTGCAAAGCTGGTGCTGCAGAGAAAGGAGTCCCCCTGTACAGACACATAGCTGACCTGGCTGGGAATCCAGACCTCATCCTTCCTGTGCCTGTAAGTGGTGACTGATCCCTGTCATGGTCTTCATTCCCCTTGCACTGTATCTTAATGTTCTCACTTGAATGCCATCTAACGACCTTCTAACCTGTCCCTTTCTAGGCGTTCAATGTCATCAACGGAGGCTCACATGCAGGGAACAAGCTGGCCATGCAGGAATTCATGATCCTGCCTGTTGGGGCTGCTTGCTTCCATGAGGCAATGCGCATTGGGGCAGAAGTTTACCACAGTCTGAAGTCTGTCATAAACTCAAAGTATGGCAAGGATGCCACCAATGTAGGAGACGAAGGGGGATTTGCTCCCAACATTCTGGAGAACAATGAAGGTAAGAGGCATGAGCTAATGGACTAGTGGAGGGGTCTGAACTGCTTATTCCTAACATTGTACAGGGAGCCAACAGCCAACCCTAGTGCAGAGGTCTGAATGGCTTACCCTAACGTAACAGCTGAGCCAACCCTTGCAACAGTGTTTTTGCTGAGCATGTTCAGCCTCCCCTTCAGGAATCCAATCTGAGACACAAACTAGTGACTTGGCCCCTAACCTAACGAGTTGATGGATGCAGGGCTGGATTTCTCATAAGGCAGAGTGTGCATCTGCCTACAGGTCCCCCCCCCCCCCCCCAGAGGGGTGCCTGTCATTGGGGACCCATAATTATTTTAGCCTTAATGCAGGCACTAACCCCCACCCAGTCAGGTCTGTGCCTCCTTTGGCACAGACCTGTAGCTGCTGAGCTCCCTCGTGAGCTCTTTAGTAATGCAGAGCGCTAGGAGATGACCTCTCCCAGCACTCTGCATTACTAAAGAGAAGACTGTGGGGGCAGCTGTAGGAGGAAGAGCAGACATGTCCTGCCACACTGCTGGACCACCAGGGAGGAGGTAGGAAACTGACATGAGGGGGGCAATGTGAAGGTAACATGGAGCTGATGGGGGGGGGGGGGGTGCAGTGAGGGCAAAGAGATGGGGGCAATGTGAGGACAACATGGAGCTGATAGGTGGCAGTGTGTAGATCAGGAGCCTTGTGGAGATGGCCAGTTGGGGTATGGGCATGCTTCAGACTTCTGTGCCTACAGGCTCCTGAGATGTAAAGCCAGCCCTGGACGGACAACTTTTAAAGCTAGTTAGGTTACACTTAATTTTTAAGCTTTTTATTCTTAAACAGCCCTGGAACTGCTGAAAGCTGCCATAGAGAAGGCTGGGTATTCTGATAAGATTGTTATTGGAATGGATGTTGCTGCATCTGAGTTCTTCCGTAAAGGGCAATATGACCTGGACTTCAAGTCTCCTGATGACCCAAGTCGGTACATCTCTGGAGAGAAGCTGGGAGACCTGTACAAGACCTTTATCAAATCCTATCCTGGTGAGTGGTCTCTGAGGTGATGGCTTCTTTCTGTCTTCTCCACACACTCCTGCATGATGTCACTTAATATGGTCTCTCCCCCCAGTGGTCTCCATTGAGGACCCATTTGACCAAGATGACTGGGACACCTGGAAGAGTTTTCTGGCCACTGTAGACATCCAGATAGTCGGAGATGACTTGACTGTCACCAACCCAAAGAGAATCCAGAAGGCAGTGGAGCAGAAAGCATGTAACTGTCTGCTCCTTAAGGTCAACCAGATCGGATCAGTCACAGAATCCATCCAGGCGTAAGTACTGCACACCAAAAAGTGATCCTATAGCCTTCAGTTCTTGGTTAATACAACAATCTCATTACATCCATAGCAAATCTGATGTATGACATGTGAGATGAGAAATCCCATATAAAATCACCACTTTATATTGCTGCAATAGTCATACAATACCAAGGTTGGGTGCAGCTTTTCATTCAAAGGGAGAAACTTGAGTAGAACTTAGTTTCTCAAATCCTCACTCACACAGTGCAGGTTTTCTATTAATGGAACACTGGAATTTTCAGACCACTTGTGATCCTGATCTCTCAATACTCTAATCTGGTTAGGGCAGATTTCAGCACCAATGGAAGAAAATCACTGTTAAAGATAAAACTGAGTAACTAGGTTTTGTGGGTTTTTGTGTGTAAATTATCTCATTTAAACTATAGTATGGATTGGCCTCTTGAGGAAAACAAGGGTATCAACACAGGGTGTTAATGTTGTTGCAGCTCAAACTTGAATTTAACTTTGTGCATTCAGTGGCCTGAAACCTTATTGGTGCTGTGGCCTAATGCAGAAGACTAAGATTAATTCTAGAGCACACGTTTATCAAGGTGGCCTGTGGTGTTAAATCTTTAACAGATGTCCCCTAATCTGTTTGGGTTTTGTGTGCTTTTGGAGAGGCTGTAGACTTGACACAAGTCTCTCCTACTTCAGTTGCAGTGTAACATAGGGACTGGACTGTTTCCTCACTGCTCTGGAGCAGGCAATGTCATTTATCAAAGAAAAATCAAAGGGGATGTCTGCAAAACTGTTAGGATATTAAAAAAAAAAAAAAAAAAAAAAACACATACAGAATGAGCAGCTTCTGGAAATGAACAGCACAAAGGCCTGTTCTTCAGCTAGTCACCATCCAGAAGCATCACGTTTTAGGTCTCTAGTGCCATTACAGTGGAGAAATTTCCACATACATATTAGACTAATCCCGCCCATAAGGGCAGTCCAGTTCCAAAATGACAGGAAAGTCGCCCCCCCCCCTTTACACAGGAACACCAGCTAACCCCTGATGTACATTTTAGGCCTAGTTGGGCCTCATCAGGAGGGTGCAGCTGGATCAGTATGATGTGTTAGTGCCTTTCAGAGAAGAAATATCCTAGTGAGCTAAAAGATTGCACACTGGGTAGGACACTTATCCGATATAGAACCTCATCAATTCAAGGGCAGGCTCGTTCCTAGTTGAGTGTCTCTGACTAGCTCTTGGGATATAAAACTTTGGTATTGGTAACTAGTGAATGTTGCAGTTTTCAACTTTCTGAAATGCAGTGTAAGCCTCTGCCATGGGCGCACAAGGCATTGCACAGCAACCCTCTGGCACTAACAATACTGAGGGTAACTTCATTAATTAAAACATAATTTTCTTCTGTGTACTCCACTGCACACATATAAACAATGGGCTTTATCTCCCGCCTCCAGCTGGTAGGACCGATCAAAAATTTGAATAAAAGCTCACTCCACCCCTTCCGCTTCAGTTATTTCGGTCCTACCAGCTGGAGGACGTGAGGCAAGTAACCTCCGTAACGCTCCTGGAAGTAAAAAGAATTAGCTGCGGCTAGAAGGTAACAGGCGGATGACGCGAGGCAAAACACTCCTTCCTCCACATTAAAGAAGTGGATAGGAGGTGTAAAGCGGCAGTGCATGGCTGTAATTGGATTCCTAATACGGGTAACATACCTGGGTCTAGCAGCAGAGGAAGTTTTGGTTGCACCGTGTCGGCTGGCTCATGGCTTCAACGCGCATCCGGATGAGGTCATCAAAGCCCTTTGCAGCATCAGCAGGCGCCAAGATGACCCGGGCTAGAGAGGGAAGCCAGCATTATGACTGAGACTTATCCCTCCAGTACCGGATATGGATTCAATCGGCGTGCGTTCCAGCCTGAAACACAACACCATTATAAGAAGCGGCGGCAGGACTGCAGGTAAGGATTAGATATTTACATTTTAAAGTTAAATGATTAAAGTATTGGTTTTAAACCTAGATTTAATCCTAAGTGACTGACTATGTCATCCTCAGCCAAGGGTAGTGCTAAGGAGAAAGTAGAGACTGGGACCCCTAAGGATAGCCCTAGTTCAGAACCTCTAAACCAAAGATTTGCTCTAATTGTGATAAAAAGGCTCCAGTAGTTGAAGGGTCAAAACATTGCTTAGAATGTCTTAAACTAGCAGGACAGGATGTGCCTCTGCAATTTCAAAATTTTTTATCATGGATGCAGACATCTATGAAAAACGTTTTCAGCTATGCAAGAAGCGGTTAACCCTAAAAAGAGACCAAGGCCTGAGGATCCAGGAGAAGGTACTTCTAAACAAACAGAAGTGGAGGAATTAAATAGTCAAGATCCTTCAGAATACTCTTCCTCAGAAGAAGAAGAAGGAGAGATTACTGAAGGAACAGGATCCTTTTCATTAGACAAAATTGAAGGTTTTATCAAATATATTAGGAAATCTTTAGGTATTATAGAAGAACAGAAGGAGTTAAATATAATGGATACTGCCTTCTTGGGCAATCAAAGGTCAGCATCTATATTTCCTGTACATCATTCCATATCTAGCATTGTGAAGGAAGAATGGTTGAAAATAGATAAGAGATCTGTAACTACTAAACGCTTTTCCAAAATGTATCCTTTTCAAGAGGAAGATATAAAGTTATGGTCTAACCCTCCTAAGGTGGACGCAGCGGTAGCTTGCTTAGCTAAACACACTACTACTCCGTTAGAGGATGGTTCAGCCTTGCGGGATCCTATGGAGAGAAGGATAGAATCAGTATTGAAGAAGCAATTCGCCTTGATAGGAAACAATATGAAAGTGGCCACAGCACTGGCATCTGTCTCAAGAACCATGAGGATCTGGTTAAACTCCTTAGAAGAGAAAATAGATTCTTCAGTGTCTAGATCTAAGCTGTTGAAAGAGGTAGCTATTATAAAGGAGGCGAACAGTTTCATATGTGATGCATCATTAGACGCTGTAAGATTGGCAGCAAAAACATCTGCTATGTCAGTTTCTTCTAGAAGAGCTCTATGGTTGAAATCATGGGGAGCGGATGTTCCATCTAAAAACAAGCTGATATCTCTACCATTTAAAGGAGAAATGTTGTTTGGAGACCAGCTAGAGGAGATTGTAAAGAAGCTTACAGGGGGTCGTAGCGCATTTCTACCCCAAGCGAAGAGATCTAGATCATCCCCAGTTAGAAATACTCGGTACAGATCAAAGAACTACTCCTTTCGTAGCCAAGGGAAGTATCAGCAAAAGAAGAATGATAACAGAAGAACACAGTCCACACAGAATTTTAGAGGATCATTCCGCAAGGATTTCTCCAAGAAAGCACAATTTAAGAGAGAATTCTGAAGATCAGCGAGTTCTGTTTCCAGTACAGGTGGGGGGTCGCCTGAAAGAATTCAAGGATCACTGGATAACTCAAGACAGATGGATTCAGAGAATTTTGGGAACAGGATATTCGCTGGAATTCAAGAGACCCCCAAAGATATGTATTTTCAAGAAATCAAAGACACCAAAGAATCCTCAGAAGGCAGAGCTTTTCAAGAAGGAGGTTCAGCAATTGATACAAAAAGCGGTGGTGGAACAAGTCCCTGTGGTTCAGAAATGCTCTGGAATATACTCAATCTTGTTTGCGGTTCCAAAGACCCCAACATCATGCAGAATAATTATGGACTTGAAGTGGCTCAACAATCACATGGAACAGAGGCATTTCAAGATGGAGTCAGTGAATACGGTAATAAGATCAATTTGTCCCAAGGAGTTTCTTATGAAAATAGATCTTCAGGATGCATACTATCACATTCCAGTAAGAAAACAGGACAGGAAATACCTCCGGTTCGCAATAGGGAACAATCACTTTCAATTCAGATGCCTACCATTTGGGTTGACTACGGCTCCGAGAATATTCACAAAAGTATTGGCCACAGCATTAGAATCCTTAAGAAAAGAGGGTATTCACATCATACCATATCTAGACGATCTCCTGATCATCGCGGAATCAAAACAAAAAGCAAAGAAACATACTCAAAGAGTAAGAAACCACTTGCTGAACCTAGGCTGGTTGATAAATATACAAAAAAGCCAAATGCAGCCAACCCAGAAGTTAACATTTCTAGGATTAGAGATAGATACACAAAAAGCGGTAGTAACTCTATCAGAAGAGAGAATTCAAAACATAAGAAGAATGTTGGAATTCCTAAAAGGACAGGCAGACAGCACAGTCAATCATGGAATGTCTGGGAGCCATGACATCAGCCATTCAAGTGGTACCTTGGTCAAGGTTTCATTTAAGGATTCTACAAATACATCTTTTAAGACATTGGAACCATCAACAGGATCCTTACAAAATAATTTCCCTTCCTGTAGAAGTAAGAAGAAGTCTGCTCTGGTGGACAAAGAGAACCTCTAAGAAGAGGCACTGCAATAATGGATCATCAGTGGGAAATAATATATACAGATGCAAGTTCAACAGGTTGGGGCGGCATCTGGGAATCAAGAACAATACAAGGAAAATGGCAACAAAAAGAATTAAGTTTTCACATAAACAGACTAGAGATAAGAGCAGTAAGATATACTCTACTCCACTTTCAAAAGTTTCTGCACAACAAGGCAATGCACATAAGATCAGACAATATGACAACAGTCCAATACTTAAAGAATCAAGGAGGAACAAGAAGCATCTCCTTAAACAAAGAAGTCCAGTTAATATTCAGATGGGCAGAAAGAAGATTAAAGGCCTTGTCAGCCTCGCACATTTCAGGGACACTAAACAGAGAAGCGGACTACTTGAGTCGGGTAAAGGTAGAACCGGGAGAATGGTCTCTGAATCAGGAGGTATATCATCAGATCACAGCCAGATGGGGAACGCCAGTGATAGACCTGATGGCAACACCCCAGAATACGAAGTGCAACCTCTTCTTTTCCAGGTGGAACAACAAGGAGGCAGTGGCACAGGATGCCTTCAAACAATCCTGGACATTCTCCCTGGCTTATATCTTTCCTCCAACTCCTTTTAATAAGGGAAGTCCTAAGGAAAATAAGGAAAGACAGGACAGAAATTATATTGATAGCTCCAGACTGGCCCAAGAGGACTTGGTACTCAGAGCTGATAAACCTCTCTTGCCAGAAACCTTGGCCTCTCCCAGAGAGGAAAGACCTGCTGACACAGGGGCCTCTATTGCACCAAAATCTGAATTTTTTCCACCTGACAGCTTGGAGGTTGAACGGCAGCATTTAAGAGCTAGAGGTTGCTCAGAGAAGGTGGCAAACACCATTATTTCAAGTAGAAAGACTTCCACCAATAAGATTTATGATAAGATATGGAAGACCTTTAGAATCTGGTGCATAAAGAACAAGATAGCAAAAAATAAGGTATCCACTGCTACTGTTTTGGACTTTCTACAAAAAGGGTTTGACCTAGGGCTTAGTCCAGCATCTCTAAAGGTACAGGTCTCAGCATTGTCAGCAGTGTTCGCTAAGCACTGGGCAGAAAAGGACTTGGTTAAGATTCATCAGAGCAGTAGAAAAAGCTCGTCCTAGAATAAGGGAAATAGTACCTGCATGGGATCTTAATATAGTATTAAATCAGCTTATAGACTCTCCCTTGTTTGAGCCCATTAATCAAATTTCTATAAGACATCTAACATGGAAGACGGTATTTCTAACTGCTATTACCTCAACTAAGAGGATTAATGAATTACAAGCATTATCTTGTAAAGATCCTTATTTGACATTCCATCAGGACAAGGTGGTCTTAAGGATGAAGCCAAACTTTAGAGGTAAAGTAGTTTCAGAGTTCCATCTAGATCAGGAAATTGTTCTTCCCTCCTTTTGCAGGAATCCTGTAGGAGAAAAGGAGATTAGACTTCATTCATTAGATTTGGTTAGATGTATTTCTACATATCTGGATAGGACAAAAATATTTAGGAATTCAGATTCCCTGTTTATTCAATTCCAAGGGAAAAGAAAGGGGTCCACAGCTTCTAAATCATCCATCGCAAGATGGATCAGACAAAGCATTATGACTGCATATAAGGAAGGCAAGTTAGTTCCTCCTATTAAGGTTAAGGCTCACTCTACTCGAGCAGTATCAACCTCCTGGGCACTGAAAGCAAGTGCCTCTCCTGCTGAAATATGCAAAGCAGCCACCTGGAAATCTATGTCTACATTTATCAAGCATTATAATTTGGACGTAAGCTCATCAGCAGAGGCCAAATTTGGAAGACAGGTTTTGCAGGCGGTGATCCCTTCCTGAACATGGTAGGAAATATCCTTATTATTATGTATTGGTGATTATATGCACGTCTCTGTACATGTATATGTATATATTTTGGGATATGTACGCATGGGTATTTGTTCATGGATAGATATGTATATGCGAATGTAATGGGTATATATATGTTTAAATATATATGTATACGTAGGTATGTTTATGGGTATACTTATTGTATAGGTGATATTGTATCCTCCCTCCCAACAAAAGGCTTTGGGAGATCCCATTGTTTATATGTGCAGTGGAGTACACAGAAGAGAGGATGAAATTTACTTACCGATATTTCCTTTTCTTCTGTGTATCTCCACTGCACACCCACCCTTTTGAATAACCTTTCTTTGATTAAATTACTAGACGATACAGCTTGGCTAAAACAAGATAACTGAAGCGGAAGGGGTGGAGTGAGCTTTTATTCAAATTTTTGATCGGTCCTACCAGCTGGAGGCGGGAGATAAAGCCCATTGTTTATATGTGTGCAGTGGAGATACACAGAAGAAAAGGAAATATCGGTAAGTAAATTTCATCCTTTTTCAGCCACAATTGTAAAGCTGGCTTGCTTCAAACATCACCACTTGCAAACTAACAACTCTTTACATTTTTTTTTTAACACCACCATTGGGCCTTCATGCATAAGGACATGGTACAAATCTGGAGCAAATTAACTGCCATAGCAGACCTTCCCATTGCAATGCACTGGAACCTCTTGTAGTCGAGGGACTAGGAACACTCTGACATCTGACACTGTGTGACCACCTAGCACTGGAGATTGTTCTATATGGTCCTCCGCTACCACTTTCCTCTCCCATACACTAGCTATGCATGAGATTCGTTACACTATCTGTGAATTCAGTCCTTTAACCCTTTGAGTGCCAGAGGGGTACGCAACACATTGCAAAGCAATGCATTGCATACCCCTCTGGCACTCAAAGGGTTAACACTTCAGACCCAAGGGTTACACAATACTATAACTTTAATGACCAGAGTGCAATGTAACATTTCACAAAACCGCAACTCTAATTAATCTTTATAGTATTTTAGCCATAGTTATTTTAATACTGTCAGTTGTGGTTCAAGAGTAATTGGATGGGTTCCCCCTCCTGCCCCTTTTACCTAGTGTAAGCCACCCCTCCCCCCAGATACATAACAGCAGGGGACAATCTTCTTACTGTGCCCCTCGACAGGATTTTTCCCTTCATTAAATGTCCCTCTCTGCAATCTACCTGGACACCCCCTGCTGAGCAGTTATCAGTAAAAGGGGGATACTTTAATTCAATTACACTTGTATTACAGCTGACATAATTGAAATAACTCTCCATGGCCCAAATACTATGATTAGAGCTGCTTTTATTATGAAACATTACTATCCCTTTAAGGATTAGTCCCTTGGCATTCTCTGGATCCCAGAATTGCTCCAGATCCTACTACACAGAGCCAAATAGGCTCTGGCCTATGAGAAGTGAGTCTTCTGGTGCAGCAAAGCTTCACTGTCATATGAAACCTTACAGGTACCACTGGAATACTATAAAGTGCCTTAACTTTGCTGGTGTTCTGGCTAACATGATGCACGTGGCTCTGCTTTTAAATATGGAAAATCTAATCAAGATGAGAGAACATTAACACTAACTAGCTGCATTTCTTATCTGAGACTCGCACTGCCTCTAACCTCATTCCTAAAGATTTAAATGCTTAACTTTGTATGGCTAACTCTGAAAACAATGAGTTCTTAAATCTATTAGCATTACTGTCTCAACTGTTAGAAAATTCAGTCATCCCTACCCTACACACTGCTTCATTAAACCACAAATGACTTGTCTATGCCAATCCTATTGGGTTTGGTGTTTCTAACCAATGGGCTAACTTATCCAACTCCTTAGTACATAGCTAGTTAGCTGCTGGACTACAGCTGTTTAAGACTAAAACTCACAGCTGTTGGTTATGATATTGCTGTCCAAACAAGGCCTAACTCCTTTCTGGAGTCTTGTCAACAATATGGACTTCAGATTCTCTAGGAGTTAATTCTTCAAGATTAAGAGGTTCAATTCTGGTGCAAAGAAATTGCCACTAATGGCTTTTAACACCTTGAATTCTAGATATGCATTGGAGACCTAGACTTCAAGGGGTTAAATGCAGCCTGACTCAATGGACTAACACCACAATTGTGGTTCTCAAGCATTCAGCTCTGGATACGTTCTCTCTTGTAGGTGTAAACTGGCCCAGTCCAATGGATGGGGAGTGATGGTCAGTCACCGTTCTGGAGAGACAGAGGACACCTTCATTGCTGATCTGGTGGTGGGCCTGTGTACAGGACAGGTGAGTGGTGAAGGTCGGGTACTTTCATGAGTAGTAATGTTCTTTAAAGGAGCAGTAAACTTTTTATGAAAAATATTGTAGGGATTTTCCTATTGAGCAAATAAGGGTACTCCCACTGCCGAGAGACTTATATTTTCAGAGTTATTACAGTTTAAAGCAATGTGGTGTGTGTTTTTTTTTTTTTTTTTTTTTTTTTATACATTGGCAGTGCCCTCTAGTGGTCAAATTCTAATTAGATTTCCTGTGAGATTCTAATGGAGAGGAAAGTCAGACATACAGTCCTCCCATAGAATGTGATAGAAACTGCTGAGTCACTTCCTGTCAGAACTATCAGGAAGTAAACACCATAAATTCACTTCCTGACTATTTAAACCTGCTATTTTTGAATAAAACATCTGACAGCGATGGGAGTGACCTTGTTTTATTCAGCAGGAAATGCTCTGTAAAATATGTTCATAAGTTTACTGCTCCTTTAAAGTCTCCTCCTTGCCTTAATCTTGCAGATACTAACTTGCTCCCCAGATTGAATCCACTTTAATACTATCATGTCCAAACAGCATTCTTATAGGACCCAAACTACTCTGTAATCTGCCTGATTCCAACACTATTGGCAGATAGGGTTGCCACCCAGCTGGTATCTTACCAGCAGGCTGGTAAAAAATTGGCTTTTGTCCAATGTTAAGTCTGTGGAGAGTGCCATGGCCGGTATTTTTCTTAAGAAAAGGTGGCAACCCTATTGGCATAGAAGTCCTAAAATACCAGTTCCTATGGTCATAACCTTACTAATCCCTTTTGTTACAATGTTAATCTGATTCTCTGAAGCTAAGACTTGTTCTCTAGCACTGTCTGGGAGGGAGCAATGTATAATGTGCTTGTGCAGCAGACTGGCATTAACTGACAAGTCTAAAGATTGCAAAGCTGGGATTCAAAGGGTTAAAATATTTATACTTCAAAATCTGACAGTTCCACAAACTACAGAACTGGATACAGTAATGGCCCTTATTCATGGAAATCCCCAAAATGATCTGTCTAGCTAACTCTAACTGCCTTGGTTCATCACTTAAAACTAATTCCCAATATGCCTCTAGTCAAAGTGGCTACCTTTATTGACCCATTTAGACTATATGGCTTATGTCTGACACCCTAAAGACTTCCTGGCATTCTAGACTCCATCACCATAGCAAAGGAATGTGCCACATAGAGCATATCCGACTTAACACTGCACCACTCCTTTGAAAAGTGTGTGTGTTAACCTGGAGCTCTTTTCTGCCAATACAAAGGTACTTCAAATGCTGTTTACTCAAATGTTATAAGTTCAAACTATCAGTATGTAAATTACAGCAGGATTACTTCCTGAAAGCTTAAACAATCAGCCTGACTCTCCTTAAATTCCAAGATAACTAATTGCTGGCCACTGGAGGGCACTTGCCACAGATGACAATGCAGTGATGGTGTGCTTGGCTGTCACATGGTGAAGTTCAGCTAGACTACAGGTCTTATCCATGCTGGAAAAACTAACTTGCTGCATTAATAGAACTGCACAGGTTTAAAGCAGCAGGACAGATCTGTAGTGAGGCTGTTGGCTAGGGTGACAACACCCCTCTAATTCAGGTACTCTTATGAAAACCCCATTCTACAGTAGTTGAATCTCTGTAGCTGCCTCTTTAAAGCCTTATTGACTTAAAGGCATGTTGTCACCCAGCTTAGCCAGTCACTCATAGTGAACTGGCAGCTGTGGAGGCTACTAAAACCACCAATGAATAGCTGATCCACAGGCAGGGATATCTAGGAACCTTGAAATCGACTCAAACGTCCCTACTTTATTACCAGCTGAACACCTCCCGGCTAGATAAAGGGACCTTCTATACAGGCTACAACTTGGATGACTTCTCCCTAGTGAACAAGTCTCTTGAAGCAGTAATTTAGTGCAGATGGATCATGGTGTAAATAGCATTAAATTTAACCCTTCACCTAAACCAACTAGACTCATGTGAAACCCTGAACTTCCAGGGATGGTCTAACATCTGACCACATTACAGGAGGAAAGTAAACTCTAGGCACATGGGGAACAAACACAGCCAATGACTCTTTAAATGGGTTTTCACCCACTTAAGTAAAATGTGGGAATGCCAGTCTTCTGTAGTTCAGTTGGCTTTGCCCCAAGGCTAGGTACATGTGGAGTGATCTCTTCCTTTCTACAGCCTGTCATGGAAATTCTGTTAATGGGGGTGGGGAGGAGTTAGTGGGCTGAAGAATAAGGTTAATAAGACTTCTGTATCCACAGATCAAGACTGGAGCCCCCTGCAGGTCAGAACGACTGGCCAAATACAACCAGCTGATGAGGTAAGAGGACAGTAACATGTTTGCATGTGTCTTGAGCCTCATGTTTAGCCCATGGCATATCGCCACTTGATCAAGAGGAAGGCAAAAAATCACTGAAGATTTCAAATTAAGTCCTAAGTGGATTAATTTCCTGACTCCATATGGTGGTATCCTTTTGATATCACCTAGTATTGGATGACTAACCAAATGCTGCATTAAAATATGGCAGATATTTCTCTAGATCAGCATCCTATCTGCTTTGATATCCTATAACTCTTAATTCTGAGCTAGAAAGGGTATCCATTATTACTTTGGAAAAACTAGTGTTTAAAAGTGCAGCATCACAATGTAAAGAATTCTGGAACTTTACTGTCATTACTGTAAAATCCCTGCCTTTGCTTTAGACTAAAGCACCTTTTCTCTAGTCTTAATGGATGACCAGGTAGGGTGTGTTTTTTTTTTTTTTTTTTTTTTGTGTGTTCAATACTTATCACTTTCCACGTCGGATAGTCGAATTGCTTGTTTGCAGATTTCATTGTTATTTATATTCTGTAAATGATTCACCTGACTTAAGCAATGGGAGGGGGAGCTCTTAACTTCATACAAACCTAGGCCATACTGGCCTTCATTAAACAGTTGGGGTGACCACACATCCTGGAATGCCCAGGACTGTCCCTTATTGGGGGTCTGTCCCAGGTCACCCCCCACCAGGACAACAAAGTCTAAGAATGGCGCAACATGCACCAGTCCAGCCAGACAATGAAGACCATAAAGCAAATTTAATTGGCTGGCTGGACAGGTACATGAAAGACAGCTGGGGTG
This sequence comes from Rhinophrynus dorsalis, assembly GCA_037306005.1. NCBI lineage: Eukaryota > Metazoa > Chordata > Amphibia > Anura > Rhinophrynidae > Rhinophrynus > Rhinophrynus dorsalis. The sequence goes on from CM074721.1 coordinate 560,393,841, forward strand.
GAGCAGGTATGCTGGTGCAGCAAGTGAGACCAGCGGCTGAGGCTCCCGCCGGTGCTGACCTTCTTTCTGAGGCTGTTCCCACTGGGAACACTTACTATGTGTCAGCCTTAGAAAGATGGTCCGCTCCAGCGGGAGCCTCAGCCACAGCACTAGGGTGACCACATGACCCGGAATGGCAGAATGTAAATGTGGGCACCCTAACAGTTGTATTTGAAACAAATTCCATTTATATTAGCTTTGTGGCACTTCCTTTTTAAAGGACCATTAATGGGATCTAATCTTCAAAGATGAGATCAGTATTAAAGTTGAATGTTTTTGGTTAATGCTTCACTAATAGGCTTAAACTTCAATGGATACCATATTGTCACTGTTTCATGTACTATTTGGGTAGTAGTGACAATATGGTATTTGAAATTTTGTTATGAGAAACAAATTCAATGGCTTAACCAAAAAATTTAAGCTTTAAGACTACTTTTGTACTGAGTCCAACTTCTCCAGTTTCAGGGTATTTTAAAACTTGCATGATTGTGTTGGTGTGGGTTTTTGTGTTTTTTTTTTTTTTTTTTTTTTGTCCCCCCCCCCCCCCCCCCCAAAGACTTCCATTAACAGCTGTTTTTGCATATGTAACAAATTCCCATTTAACATGTTATGTACGCCTCCAGTGTGTAGTTATTAGAGGAACTACATTGTCACTGGACCCTTTATTACCATCTTCCCCTTATACTAGTATTAACAGGGTATGAGAGAATTCTATCACTCTTAAAGGGATAGTAATACTTCATTTTAACTTCATGTTTTTTTAATGCCTACAAAATAAAATAAAGAATGATATAAGTCTTATCTCTCAAACCTTTATGGTTTATTTAAGTGATATTCACAAACAAAGTATCCCCCCCTGTTCAACCAGATCAGAAGGGAGGTGCCCAGGTAGACTGCAGAGAGGGACAATCTCCAATTAAGATAATGGAAAAAGCTGTAAACTTGTCAAGGGGGGAAGGGCTTTCATTGTTTTCATACAAAGAAAATTGTCCCCTTCTGTTATCTGTCCTGTCATACAACCAGACTCACATCAGAGAAGAGATGGCTTACACTAGGTAAAAGGGGCGGGGAGGGGAACTTTGCTTGTGAATATCTCATAAACCATAAAGGTCTCAGAGATAAGACTTATATCATTCTTCATGTTTTTTTAATGCCTACAAAATAAAATAAAGTTAAAACGAAGTGTTACTATCCCTTTAAAGTGAATAGAAAAGTACTAAACTCGCTAACAGTACATGTATATGCCGATAGTGTAGTGAGTCTACTGCCACTGTCTTCACAGGATTGAGGAGGAGCTGGGTGACAAAGCGAAGTTTGCTGGCCGGAACTTCAGAAACCCGAGGGCCCAGTAACTGGCAGCCAACATCTTCAGAAATGTGCCTCACTCACTAACATGCTCCGTACCCAATCTGCCATGCCAAATGCTGTTTTAAAGTTAACAAGGGGCAAGAAGTGCCAGCGTCACTGCCAAAATCTAGGCCAGGGGAAGAACCTTGAAAAACTGAAGTCAAAAGATTATCTCCACTGGCTGAATGGTGATGAGACTCAAACTCTCATCTCTTACCACCAACAGCTGGGTATGATGGAGATTCTAGTGTCAAAGAGCTGCCATGGCAAAGATGGACCTCCCCCTGAACCTAGGTCTTCTAGGTGCTGTGCTCCTTTGTCTCAACCATAAAATCTGCCTCTGCGGTAGCACTGAAGTGCTGTACAGTATAGACTTGTACCTTCTATACAGTAGTGCAGATGAGTTAAACACCTTGTTGCAGTAAAGTTTAGTCCAGATGCATGTAACATACAACTGGAAATGTATTGTGGCACAAAATACAAGCAACAGTCTGTCTTGCTATGTAGCAGAGTCCTGTTGGCATTGGTCAGCTTTGTGTACAATCTGAGGCTCTTCTCTGTAACATTAACAGGTAAAACGCCAAATAAAAAAATACAACTTGCAAATCTCTTGGCATTTCTTTGTGTAGGCTGTGCTAAAGGGAAGGAACAACTTTCCACTCGTATGGCTAGTCACTGCTCATCAAGTGTTGGGTCTCTAGTGCCATCAGGCTTCCACATACATTTTAAACTAAGCCTACCCAAAGGGTAGTCCAGTTCCAAAATGACAGGAAAATCCCCTCTGCACAGGAACACCAGCTAACCCCAGATGTACATTTTGACCTTGTTGGGCCTCATCAGTGAGTTGCAACTGCATTCACTAGGTACTGAACAAGGGTTCCATGTCTGATTACCCTCCACTCTTAGGGAGACCCCTAAGAGTATTCAATATGTGAGGCCCATCCCTTTGGAACTGGACCACCCTTTTGGATGAGAATATATGTACATAGAACTGTCTCCTCTCTAATGGCACTAGTGAGCTAAAAGTTACTGCTAAGCAGCATCAGATACCTGAATAAGCAATTGTGCTGCCAGTTCTGAAAGCATCACATCAATATGTGTTCCAGATACGGAAGGAAATATCTTGGTTCTCTGGGAGGTCATGGGGATCAAATTCAGAATGGTGCCCAGAGGAATTAATGGAGTAGTATCTGACCATGCAGGAAACTAGGTTATGTAGGAAGAGGCTGGCTGTTCTAATGCCACTTAACAAATCAACCTTGCATGCAACATGGTGCACAGGTCTGAAGACTAAGGCCTCTCAAATTAAAATGAAAAACAAATCTGTAGCATCAGATCTGCACCACACACCGCTAGTCTCAATACTGCTAATGTGGTGTCACTAGAATTCAAGGGTTTTAAAGAAACAGGTGTGTGGGGGTTTTTTATACCATAATATGATGCAGGCTGCTTAAGACTCTTACCTCTAGGTTTCTGCATTAGTCCCCATATCTCCCGAAGGACATCAGTAAACAAATCAGTTGCCTAGGCTGTATCTCACACACATGACCTGGTATTTAAAGCTAGGATATGGCCCTATAAGGGATGGGATAAAGGTTCAGATTTATACAAATGGTAGGTTTAGAGGACATCCTTGAAAGAGGAGTATACTAACATATGGTGCTAGATACAGGGAACAGCTTACCAGCAGAAGTGGTGGTTGGCTATTCTATGACTTGAACTAGATCGGGGGGGGGGGGGGGTAATCAGATGGACCAGCTGGTTTTGTTCAGCAGTATAATCTGCCTACAAATGGAGCCTGTGTACATGGAGCAGATCTTGCACCAAAAGTTACAAATGGGTGCTAGGTAGGCCTGTACAGTAGTTCTGCTTGATGTAGTAGGCTGATGTACATGAAGCTCAAAAAAAAAAAAAAAAAAAAAAAAAAAAAAAAACCTTGCAGACCCCAGTTAAGTGTCTAACCCAGGGGTAGAGGACCACCTAGCTATCCAACGTGTGGAGACCAACTCCCAGTGACTGGCTAGGAATGTTAAGTTGGCCTTCAACAGCTGGCGATCTACAGCCTTCTAGCCAGTTCTATCTCAGAAGCAGCATCACAAAGAACGGGTAACCTCTCCTCCTAAATACTTTTGTCTTACAATGACTCTTAATGGTCCTATGAATTTTCCCCTGTGCCTTGAGTCAAGAGGACATCCTGTGAGTGATTGTCCATGGAGGTGGGACATAACTAATGTCAGGGACACATGATCTATAATTGTGTAATTTTTCTTATAGGCTTTCAGGATACACAAATCATATGGCATCAGATTAACAAATGGGTTGTAACAAGACTGGTTACATGTCACTGCAAGATACAGGATGGGGGGAGAAAACACTAGGAACAGCTAGTGGGGAGACATGGGGATTGGAGGTTTATGACAAACAGGAAGAGTAGCTCCGAGCAGGTACATCAGACTGGAGCCACGGCGCCTAGCTGTCTTAATTGGGAAGTCCACTCTTCCATCATGAAGATGGCCCAGTCAGTAGGTAAGCAGTGAATGGTTAGGGAATACTGGCCTCTTTCAGAGGGATGCTATCAGGCTTCTGGTAGCAAGAAGTGAAGTTTGCAGGCCACTTTGTCACCCATGCAGGCAAAGCCTGAGAAGTTGGTACCATGGGTCAAGGGCTGAATGCCAGTGATATGAATTAATGTGACAGCTCCTCAAGTATTTGAAGATGGGTGGCTCCACAAGATGTGAAACATTTTGCTTTGCTCCTGCCAACCTCTTGGAAAAGGAAGAATGCAGACCATAAACCAGAAGTCTGCTTGGGGTGGGGGAGAGAACATGCAAACTCTGGAGCTTGTAGGGTTTCTATATAGTTCATTCGTACTGAGCCACTAGCTGCATGGACACAGATCATAAGCCATGACCATACCTGGGACCTCTATGGATCTGCTCCAGAGACTGGTTTTTAAAGTTAATTACAGGGACTCTTGGTCAGAAGCTGCTTCTCCAGTAATGGTGTCTCCTGAACAACCTGTCTCACCCATGTTCCAACGTAGTGACTAAGCTCTGTCCCCTTTATGATGCAAACATGAATCACTCACCTATGTCTGGTTACAGCACGAGACACCTCGGGGGGGGGGCGCTCAAGAAGCACTAATGTCTTGTCAGAACCAACCATATCAGCATTGTTATTAATAACTAGTAGTGTGGGATGGCATTGCCAGTCTTCACCTCCCCCCTTGTAGAGAGTTGTTGGGTAGAATTTGTGGATACAAGTGTGTTAATTGTCCTACAGAGTTGAGTTGACACATGCATACATTCATAGACACACATACAGTACACATTAATATTATACATAGAGATGAGCAGTGTGTGTCCTAGGAGTCCAGTGGGAGCAGTTGGGGGGGGGGGGTTAGACTGTGTTGATGTAGTGTGGATAGAGGGGCCACTTGGCCTGTAGTGGAATGGACAAAGGACAGGACACAGGCCCATGCGAACATAGTCTTAATCCTTTCAATGGCAGATGGTTACACAATGGATTGCTGTGCAATGTATTCTGTACCCCTCTGCCACTGAAAGGGTTAATTGGAGGGATTTGTATTGACATTTAGACAAAGTGGGCAGGAGTAAGGGGTTGGCGTCCCTTACTCTATTGGGCTCTGACAAGGAGGATGATGCTGGCCTACTGCACTGGACACAAACCCTCATTGAGTGAATAATAATATGAGCTGAAGGGTGGTGGGACTGGAGATGAATTCCTACTACTGATCACCATGGCCAACAATCACCAGCCCTTTAGTTTCCATCAGAAACAAGTTCTTCCAAAGGAGCTGGGCCACATCCAGGGCTGACACAGTGTTACCAAGAGTACATAGTACCACCTCCAATGCCCAACAGTCACTACCAGGAGTGTTGCGAACAGCAAACATTCACCTAACTGCTTAAATTTAAAGTAACGTGGACAACACCTGTTTTGTTGTTCCTTTTTGCATTTTTTTGGCAGGCTGTGGCTGAGCAAGTGAAGGTTTGTTTTAAAACGTTGTGTCCCATAGGTAGCACAAAGAAGGGGAATCATGCTCCAAACTGTCAGACGATACAGCTGCATATAATGTCCACTGTCAACACATAATTCCATTCCTGGCCAGACAACAAGGTAGCACCGGGGAGGACAATCCTTCAAGCAGTCACATGACATGCAAGGCTATGGTGTGAGCTCTTGTATGTTCCCGCTGCGCTGTGTTGTCTGAGCAGGATATGGAATTGTGTGGTGTGACAGTGCGCTTAATATGCAACAGTATCATTTGGAGGACTCTTCCCCTGCTTTATGCTACCCTGTCGTGCAGTCCAAATGTGAACAGACCGTTTATAGAATTACAGATTTCCGTAACCGCTTTAGTGGCTGAGGGTTGCGAAATACATTGCTGAACAATGAGTTAAAGGGATAGTAATACTTCGTTTTATCTTTATTTTATAGGCATTAAAAAAACATGAAGAACGATATAAGTCTTATCTCTCAGACCTTTATGGTTTGAGAGATATTCACAAGCAAAGTTTCCCCTCCCGCCCCTTTTACCTAGTGTAAGCCATCTCTTCTCAGATGTGGAATGCAGTCCATAGACCAGACAGATAACAGCAGGGGACAATCTTCTTCCTATGAGAACAATGAAAGCCCTGCCCCCCTTGACAAGTTTTTCAGGTTTTTCCCTTATCTTAATTGAAGATTGTCCCTCTCTGCAGTCTACCTGGTCACCTCCCTTCTGATCTGGCTGAGCAGTGTTACATCAGTAAAAGGGGTGGGGGAATACTTTGTCATTGAATTACTCTTGAACTACAACTCTGACAGAACTGAAATAACACTCTCCAAAGTCCAAATACCATGATGATTAATTAGAGCTGCTTTTATTAGGGAAAAATTACTGTTCCTTTAAGTAACCCTCTGGCACTCAAGGGGTTACCGGTGTACCTGATGGCTGGCTGTCCTCTGTGGTTCAGGCCAAATGTTTCAAGACGGCAAAGAATTGTGCAATTGGGCTCAGTGAATCCCCTTGAGCTGCAGAACATTATCACGGTACTACGGGTTCCCCTTGGTGGGCATACTACAGCTCCAGCTGAGGCCACTGGGAGTGAAAGTGAGTGTGTACGTTGACCATGTTTGTTTTCTGATGGATGCTGGGGGCAGGCTAACTCCTTGCAGAGATTTTCACAGGAGTGGCCAGGGGCCTTAGGCCCCTGCCCACTCCTGTCAAAATCACTACCCCCTGTATCTCCAGGACTGGCAGTATGGAGGAGATATGAATACCCCCTCCTTAAAGCCAGCACTGGGTTTGTGATATATACACATACATACTTTAAATAATATAGGGGCCTGTTTGCTCCCATTTAAAATATATTGGGGGGGGGGGGGGGGGCGGGACAACCCAACGTTGTCTTTCCTTTCACATGCATCTCATCAGGATGAAGACTTCAGGGGACAGTGTTATCTCCTCCTTTGTGCACATAGGGTAGTGTGGGGTGGCAGTTGTGTTTAATTTTAAATGGCAGTTAACACTTCTGCTGCCACTGCAGCAAGATCGCTGCAACCAAGCAACAGGGGGGTTAAGCAGTGCATTGCTGGTGTTCGGGGAGAGTGCTTAGGGACATGAGACATCAGGCAGGGAAGTAGGCAGTCTACATACCACTCTGTATAATGGTACAGAGTATCCTACCTACACGCTGACCACGCCGGTCTGTATAATGGCAGGCCTTAAAATTTTAAATCCTTTGCTACTAGCCAGACCTGAACAGTTACTAGCCACTGCAAGTCATAACATACCCACCAGGGCTGAATTTCTACTCGCCAGGGCCAAATCTTCACTTGCCATTGGCTAGTGGCGAGTGGAAATTTTGAGCCCTGATAATGGTACAGAGTATCGTATCTATACACTGATCAAACCTCTCTGTATAACAGTCAACTATCATATCTACACGCCAATACTGATCTCACACTTTTGTATCACGTTACAAAGTACCTACGTGCCGATGCTGATCGCACCGCACTGTATAACGGTACTTAGAATCTACACACGGATACAGATCACTGTATGATGGTACCGAGTATCTACACATGGATACGGACCACAGTATGGAGGTACTATCAGTGTATAGATATTCAGCATTAGGATATTAAAAAAATGCCTTCAGTCTGAAATTAAGCAATAACAAGAGACAGGAAACCTTTGACCTTTAACTGAATTGTTCACTTTAATAAAGAGGTAGCTTTAAATATCAAGAGAGTAAAGATTAAAAAAAAACAAGCCAATATCATTACCTAAAAGCAAATCTCAGAATTCTGTAAATTCTTGGCTCAGTAAAATAAAAACTTTAAAAAAAACAGTGTCCCCTGTAGGAGAGGTGGGGGGAGCGCAATCTCAGGGCAGTCCTAAGCAGGAGATGATCTAAAGTGTGATAAAGTATAGATTACTTCTCCAGTGTGATATAAGCTACAATTTCTGTGTTGTTATATGGAGCTGATGCACTAAAGAATTCTCCAACTTTGTGCATAGGTTCTCATAGAATAACATCGTACTTTGAGAGGTCATATCAGTGGAGATGTGACTCCTCGTTAGCATACTACAGTGCATCTCCTCCCTGGGGTCAGTGCGTAGAAGAGAACAGCAGATTCTTCCTTGAGATTACATTCAGAAGTATTTCAGTAACATTACTGGTGCTGTGGCATAACCCCTCCCTCTGGACAGAGACTTACTGAGCAGGTGTTTGTGGTGTCAGAAGTGGGATCTGCTCGACGAAGTGATGTCCAATTTTTGTCAGACATATTCTAGGTCAGTCAATGTTATTCACCCAAGCTTTCTAGAGGTGACACATCAAGCAATCTTACATAGTCTGCTCCCAACCACAATCAACGTCTACTTCTCTGGATACTAGAAAATGTTTCTAGACAGAGGTCTCTGTCTTCCAAGAGGTTAAAGGGTGTTTGCCTCTATACAAAGTCTAGAGTCTCCCATTTATAAAATCAGACCTTCCATAAAGATCAACAGCACAGTGGGTGGGTAAAAGGCTTAAAAACAGTCTCTGGAATCGGTCACCAAGATGCGACAAAATCATTGACAGAGGACTCAAAATGACCAGTTGACTGTAGCTAAGAAATTAAGCTTTGGTAACTATGCAGTAGTCATCTTCAGCCACGGAATTCACAGCTCGTGACAGGGTAGAACAATTATTCACAGAGATTTTTTTTTTTGGTGATATCATTAGTCAGTTCCCAATGACATCATATCCCAAACAGACGTCACTCAAAGTGCTCCTCTCTTCAATGTACATCTAAATCTGCCACCATCTGACAGGTCAATACCCGTGCTAAACAGGCAAGTGTCATTTTAAAATGTAGGTCTTCGTCTCCAGAAAAACACATTAAAAAAACCACAAAAGAAACCTAACTGGCTCTTTACCCCTTTAAGAATCAGAGTGGTGTATAAAAGCATTGATTATGCCTCTGGTCCTTAAAGGGTTCATTTAAAAAAAATAATAAAACCAAAAAACAACAAATATAAAGTCCACAGCGCATAAATTAGAAATCATCCGGTAAAACAGTGGCTGTGTCCTCCAGCACTAGAATACCCTAGACAGGGTGAGTAGAATTCCCAGAATGTAGAACGGTTCAGGAGCTACCAGAGGCCGCGTCCCCATCTTCAATTTTTAGGCGTTTTTTGGCGCGAATCTCGTTCATTGCCTCTTCGATGGACCGAGTGTCTCTCTTATTGGCCACAGGAACTAAATACAGCAGAGAGAAAATGTAATTATTAAATGCAAGAATACAGTACAAGGAAAAAGGGGGTGAAAACAAAAATATTAACCCTATAGAGTGCATTGCAGTTTTGGATACCTCTCTGGCACTTGTAGGATTAAAAGTTACAGTCAGCTGTAATTAAATAAGGGAAAATAAACAAGTCCTCTCACTGCTGCAAGATCTTCCATAGGGGTTCACTTTTAACAGGTCGCATTTAAAGGAATGTACGGCTACACAACGCATTAAGCAGGTCGCTGTGATTAAAAGGGAGACATGAGAATCTTGCTTTACATATAAGTGCGAGATTCTCATGTTGCAGCATGAATCGTCGCTGCTGCCGAAAACGGGTTGTTTTAATAGCACTACAACTCCCATCATCCTTACCCATCTGTTGGCTGCGAAAAGGCTCTCTTGAGGAAACATGTCAAAGTTTAAAGCGAAACTACCACCTCCACTAAAGTCACCCTGCAATACTTAGGCAGGTGGCGACTAGCTTTGTAATTGTTATTTTACCTCTCAAAAGTACCCACAAATAAAGTTATCCTTAAAGGGATAGTAATGTTTCATAATAAAAGAAGCTCTAATTAATCATCATAATATTTGGACTTTGGAGAGTGTTATTTCAATTCTGTAGAGTTGTAGTTCAAGAGTAATTCAATGACAAAGTGTCCCCCTCCCGCCCCTTTTACTGATGTAACACTGCTCAGCCAGATCAGAAGGGAGGTGCCCAGGTAGACTGCAGAGAGGGACAATCTTCAATTAAGATAAGGGAAAAAGCTGAAAAACTTGTCAAGGGGGGGGGGCGGGGCTTTCATTGTTCTCATAGGAAGAAGATTGTCCCCTGCTGTTATCTGTCTGGTTTATGGACTGCATTCCACATCTGAGAAGAGATGACTTACACTAGGTAAAAGGGGGGCAGGGCTTTCATTGTTTTCATAGGAAGAAGATTATCCCCTTCTGTTATCTGTCTGGTCTATGGACTGGATTCCACATCTGAGAAGAGATGGCTTACACTAGGTAAAAGGGGCGGGAGGGGAAACTTTGCTTGTGAATATCTCTCAAACCATAAAGGTTTGAGAGATAAGACTTATATCATTCTTCATGTTTTTTTAATGCCTACAAAATAAAATAAAGATAAAACAAAGTATTACTATCCCTTTAAGCTTCCGAGACCAGACCCAGGAATGCGCGCCTGCGCTGTCAGTCCTCTTCACCCTTCATAGGCATTGCACTGGCCCAGACGGCTCCGGAAGAGACTGACAGTGCAGGAGCACAGGTTGCGGTAACCTAGCCATCAGTCTCGGAAACTTAAGGATAACTATTTGTGGGCACTTTTGAAAGGTACAATAATGATTACAAAGCTAATCACCACCAGTATTGCAGGGCGACTTTAGTGGAGGTGGTAGTTCCGCTTTAATCATAAGTGGGATGAAACTGAACTTGCTGCTCTTGTTAGTGACCTACTGCTATCTAACCAGTGGAATGCATTTAGTGCATTGTGAAGTGTATATCCTGAGCGCTGCTCTGGGCTGTCTCTCCCCTTCTCTGTGTGCAGAATGACAGGGTGGAGTGAGCCCGGAGCAGCGCTCAGGATATGGACTTCACAATGCACTAAATGCATTCCACTGGTATGGTATGGATGGCAGTAGGTCACTAACCAGAGAAGCAAGTTCTGTCTCATCCCACAGATGATCAAACCTTGACATGTTTCAGCAGCAGCAATGTGAGAATCTCACGCTTATATGCAGGGCGAGATTCTCATGTCACCCTTTTAATCACAGCGACCTGCTTAATATGGAGTGTAGCCACACAATCTTTAAAACACTATGTCTTAAAAGGATACCTTCCATAGGCATTCCAGTTTTTATACTCTGATATTTAATCAACAGTGCCCTCTAGTGGCCAGATCTTTTGGAGCAAAGTGAATGCATCATGGGGACAATTAAAGTGGACTGGGGACCTTGAATAATTTCTAGGGAAAGTAAAAGTCTCCTGGTACAGCACAGATCATCATTAGAATATGGAACTACAGAGTTGCTGCAATTAGCATAAATAAGCATCTGATACCAAGTATGAATCTCTCTTTAACTCTAAGTTTGCTGGTCTTTTGGTTAACATGACTCATGGACAGTTTTTAAAGGGATACTTCATTATTACTATCCCCCATGTTGTAGCCCTTAAAATTCTGAATTCAACGATACCAGCAGCATCTCTCAAACCTTTATGGTTTGAGAGATATCCGCTTTCAAAGTTCCCTCTCCCCTGATGTCAGCATTCTGACAGCAAGGGAATCCGGTCCCAGGACCGGTGGCGGCTCTGCAGCAGAGCTGAGATCGCGTTATAGAAACAGAAATCCATCACTAAAATGGTCTTCTATGTGTGCTTCAAACCAAGCACAAACCAAGCACACGTAGAAGACCATTTCAGTGAAGAATTTCTGTTTCTATAACGCGATCTCAGGGCTCCTGTAGAGCAGCCACTTGCTCACTGACCGTATTCCCCTGCTGTCAGATAGAACGCGTACGTCAGGGGAAAAGCCAAAAAGAGGGAGCTTTGAAAGTGGATATCTCTCAAACCATAAAGGTTTGAGAGATGCCGTTGGTATCGTTTAATTCAGAATTTTAAGGGCTACAACATGAGGCATAGTAATAATGAAGTATTCCTATCCCTTTAATGAAGTCTTCAAGTATTCAAACTTGAATTAAAGTGACAAATCCACTTTAAAAATTCCCATTGATAATGCATTGAAGTCCTCCTCTTGCAGTCAACCTCCTTTTTAAAACTTTACATTTTCTACAAGTGCAGAACTACTACAAATCTAGTTGATCATTTTATTTTTCATCTTCACCAGTTTTTATTTAGTTTTTTTTTTTTCTGACAGTGAGCTAACTGGATCTTTTTCCCCGAAGAGGTTTCTGCCAGGAACTGTGAAAGCAGATACAGTGATATAATGTAACGCCACCATCCCTGCAGCACCGAGTGCTCTGTAAGTTGCTGCAGAAGCATGTTTTTCTGCTGCAGAAATAGCGACACAGTGCATACTGTTTCTGCTTTTACATTCCGTGACAGAAAGCCATCTTTTTAAACAAAAAAAAACAACAAAAAAAAAAAAAAAAAAAAAAAAAAAAAAAAACAAGGAGATCCAGTCAGCTCACTGTCAGAGACATAAATATGTAAAATAAATATCATAATTAATTATTAAAAGCAAACCAACTGCTGCATATGTAAAATCAAAAAGGCGGTTCAATGTCACTTTTAGAGCCATGTACGAATCAATGGCAAAGTGGGGGATTTTTGTTTCCTATGTCGGCTTGCTCCGTCCCTCAACATGGCCGCATGCACACAAAACAGGTCCACTCAAAGCTCCTGTATAAAGTAACAGAGTTGCACTACAATCTAACTGGTGTGCCACAGAATTGTTTCACTTTTATTTGTGTATATAGCCCTAGGAATAAATTCCCCCCTCCCAGACACAAAAGCCCCATCTATGTAGAGGGCCTGTTGAACAACAGGGTAAACTGGGCAGCTACCAGGTCCCTCCAGAAGGCGCCCCCACTATCATGTAGAGTCTCTGCCTTTTATATGAGCCTCTGGATTTCCCTCTCCTTGATCATCTGGATCTGTGATCAATATGTAAAGCAAGGGGGGGGTGAATTAAAAAAAAAACAACAAAAAAACAACAAACAAACAAAAAACAAAAAAAAACAAAACCTCTTTATTGCATGAAGATGGGTTAAAATCACTATTGTAGGAAAATGGGATGGAAAACTACACTATTCCAAGACTGGTTACATAAAGGCTGTACTGTGTTCCACAACACAGTATTGTATTACATTAGGTGGAAGCAAACATCCATTCTATACAAGTTACACGGCCCCACCACCACATTGGCCTCCCTCTACCTCATTGACCCCCTCCACAATGCCCCCATCTCTTACCATCCTGGAGCTCCCGCGCGGTCCTCTTAGTAATGCAGAGCGCTGGGAGATGATGTCATCACCCTGCATTACTAGATGATGTCATCTCCCAGCGCTTTGCATTACTAGAGCGCCGGAGGGAGATTGTGGGTACCAGGCGGAGGGATCGCCCGGGCCCCTGGAGTGAAGGACCCCTATAGTTACTCCACTGGCTCAAAATGATGTGAAGCTAATGTAAGAATAGCACTTCTATTCAGAAAGTGGGGAACAGTGTATTTATCTCCCAAGGATTCTATAAAACTCTCCAACTCATTGCATCTTAAAGGGGAACATTCACATTACAGAAACTTTTGTCCATGGGCTTTAGTTAATAGTTTAGTTAATATACTAGCGTTGGTATTTATTTATCTATTTTTAATTTACTTGGCTACTATTGACGATATGAAGACATAAAATAGGGCACTTACGCGTTCTGAGTCATAATTCTTTGTCACTAACGCGATCACGGCTCTGCTGCAGAGCCCCATGATGAAAGTCAGACTGGATATCCATGCAGTCAGCACAACGCTGACTTCAGGGAAGGGGGAGGGAGAGGGGAACTTTGCCTTCGGTTATCTCTCAAATCATAAAGGTTTGAGAGATGAACTTGGGGGCTATTAAATTATTTTGCAAAATATCTACTATATTGGGGATAGTAATAATAAAGTATTACTATCCCTTTAAATAAATTCCATGGACAAAATTTTTGTAATGTGAATGTTCCCCTTTAATCCACTATCAACCCAAGGAGGCCAACCAGACTGCCTACCCAGTGTCCAGCCTTAGTGAAAAACAGCTCCATCTGTACGGTATAAGGGCTTGTGACTGAAAATGGACAGTAAATGGCTGTTTGTGAGATAATCATGGACTGTATATATGACCCCATCACCGTGTCCTTACCGCAGCCATACGCCTTGTTGGCTTGTAGTGTGTGCGCTGCATCCTTTGCTGCAATCTTCCCAATCAGGTGGCTGTATTTATCCTTGTAATCTGTGGCGGGGTTAATGGTGGACGGTGCTCTCAAAGCTTCGTCTTCTGCCTCCTTCTGTGCCAGTTCCTGTGGGAAGAATATAAAGAGTCAGACCTTAACCCTGTAAGGAATGGGATGTATGCGCACAATGCATTGATACGAAATGCTTTGAGAACCTTGCTGGTCTGTAAAGGGTTAATAAAAAAAAGTGTGTTACAGGGAATGGATCGTTTGAGAAAAGTGATTTAAACAACACACAGCTCGGTGCCGGCGTTTTCCGAAATCCTAATGCAGCGTGCAACATTAAGTGCCTTCCTAAAATATCCTGGGCATCAACTGAGGACACCGCACTACCAGCAAGTTAGGAGGTAAATTCCATGCATCTCCTCACCTTGTATCACTGATCGTGCTCTTGTGCATTATCTCACACATCCTCTAAACTGGCCTCTGCTTGTGTTAATGGCAGCCAGGGAAAAAAAAAAAATTAATTAAAAAAGTGATTGGAGGAGGAGGAGGTTTGCACTGACCCCCTTCCATTCAGGATCTGCGCACACAAAGAATTTCCAATGACACGCAATCATCCTCTCCCGCATGGACTATTGTAGCATTCTTCTGTCTGGCATTCCTGCCTCCCATCTCCAACCATTTCATTCTATACAGAATGCTGCAGCACGAATTACTCTTCTGTCACCTAGGTTTGTCCCTGCCCCACTCCTCCTCAAAACTCTCCAATGGCTGCCTATTAAACTGCGGATATCTTACAAAATCTTACTTCTCTCTCTGAAGACGCTTCTCTCCTCTACTCCTTCTCACATTTCCACTCTGATCTCCCTTTATACCCCATCCCGCCACTTACGTTCAGCCAATGACTGTCTTCTCTCAGCTCCTTTTGTGTCTACAGCCCTGTCACGTATCAAACCTTTTTCTCTCATTGCTCCGTATCTATGGAATGCTCTGCCATCCAACCTGCGCCACTGCACCTGTCTGATAACCTTCAAATCTCACTTAAAAACGCACCTCATGGATAAAATCCCAACATGCTAGAAGGCACTGATGTTGTACAATGAACGTTCTTATAAATTATTTACTTTACTGATGTCCTCTATCATCATCAGAACTAGCACTGTATTCAGCACTTGACCCTCATGTACTCTGTATGTCTCCCATTACCACTTCAGATTGTAAGCTTTCGGGCAGGGACCTCCCACCCAATGTTTCACTCTACAAAGCACCTGTAACCCTGTATTGTTTAAACCTTTAATTGTAAAGCGCTGCGTACACTTGTGGCGCTATATAAATAAACATATTCATTCATTGAACTTGGCGGCACCCGTTATTTTTCAGTGCGCCAATCAGTAAGCAGAATTTCTCATTCTGTATTTAGTAAATAAGATTTCTGCTCTATTTCAGGGCACGTTTTGTAAGATACAATGAAAACCAGAGCGTTCATATAGGAGAATCACAAACTAAGGTCTGTATTGAGAAATATAAATTGGTAAATTTACAGAGTGAACCCAAAAAGTGGGTGTGGCTAAAAGGTCAGCTGCTTAGTAAGAACGTTAGCGATTGCACTCAATACAGCAGAGCAATTAGCACTCTTCATGCGTCTGGCTAAGCGTGGTGTTAATATAGGAGTAGGTGCTATCATCAAGGAGTTAGTATATACAAAACATCACTTAGCACGTACATTTATGGCTATCTAACACACAGAGAATGTTCCTCTTTCTGTGGGTATGTGTGTGTCATTACTCTTTCCTAGCTTTCTATGGAAGTCTGGGATGAGCCAATCTGTTACAAGGTGACATTTAGAGTCAGAATTTGTGCAATGGCGATCATCTTGCAAGCAAACAAACACAAACAGACTTTTACTAGTGTCTTGAAGCTGGCAGGGTCACCCGCATATTGGATGGCTTTTCCCAGGGAGAAAAAACAATCATGTTCTCCCTGAAGAGATAGGCATCTTTTCAGATTTGTTACTTTTTAAACCGTGGTTTTTCAGTTCTGTCAGAGTTATAATTCAAGAGTAATTGAATGATAAATTACCCTCTAGTGGCCACAAAGTTAACAAATAGTTCACCTGATGTTGACATTTTTCTGTTGTATTCTAAGGGACACATAAGTCACTGACAGCATTGGGGGGTGTGAGGTTGGAGACTGCACTAAGGCGTATAAAGAGGAAATATCTCCAATATAATACATTCTTCAATCACCGTGTTATTCTTTGGAGTCAATGCCTTAACATCTCTTGGTGCTTAGACTTTACACAATAACATAGGAACTGGAGAGTTTATCTCACTGGAGAAGTTATCTCCTCTTTATCACACCTTAGTACATCTCCCCTGTAGTCTATAACTAAATCTCTCCCATAGAATAACATAGGAACTGGAGAGTTTATCTCACTGTAGAAGATATCTCCTCTTTATCACACCTTAGTACATCTCCCCCCTGTAGTCTATAACTAAATCTCTCCCATAGAATAACATAGGAACTGGAGAGTTTCTCTCACTGGAGAAGATATCTCCTCTTTATCACACATCTTCCCCCTGTTGTCCACCAAACGTGTTCAAGTTGTCAAACTGCTCAGAATCACAGGAAGTGATGAAGCTGTATCTCTTTTTTAACCCCAATGTCCCCTGTGACCCAAGCAGATAAAACTTACTGTCAACAAAACTGGAAGCTAAAAAGGCAAAAAACAAACATTATAGCGGATGAAGTTCTTACTCAGGGGATCAAAACAATGGAGAAGTCGATTATGAGAGAACGTTAACTACGACCCACATGTGATTTGTTCTCTTCTATTACATAAGGAAGAAGGGTAGTTGGTCTAATGTTCTCCTGTCCGACATAAGTAAGAGACACAACGCTCACTATAATAGGACTGATTCCTCTTTCAGTGTGATACTAAAAGGTGAATGGAATTCATATTATAAGCAGTGATTAACGTTTTCTGTCACCTTTAATTTCCGTTTTTCTTCTGCTTTGCGTGGGTCCCAGTCTTCCCCCTTGCGGTAGGCATCCAGCTCTTCGTCCGACGGGGCAAATTCCTGAGGAGGAGACAGAGATTGGACCCAATAAACTGACCGCTGTCCCTCTGGTTCTAACAGATTAAATGGACCCTTTAAAAGGAGAAGTAAGACCTCCCAATATCCCCACGCTTATTATAGTCTAAATAATTCTAATAGTCCTTATGAATTTGGCACTCATGACTGATTAAGAGATAACGTGTTCAACCAGTCCCGGACCATGGAAGCGGCAGGACCACAGGTTTCAAACTTCCCGACGCACGTGGTAATCTGAACCATTTCAGGACATGAAGTGTGTGTACAACACTCTGGTCCTTAAAGAGATAGGGATACTTAAAATGTTTAAAAAAATGTTGTAGTTTTTATCCCCCTGAGTAAAACAAGGGAACTCCCACTGCTGAAAGGTGTTTTATTCAAAAGTTATTATAGATCAAAGTTTAATTTTTTATAGGTGCAATATCACAGTGGCCTGAAATTGTACAGTGGCGCTGTTGCTACACCATCCTATGGAGATTTATGGTCCTGGGACCAGAGCTGTCCATAGGATGGTGTAGCAACAGCGCCACTGTACAATTTCAAGCCACTGTGATATTGCATCTAAAAAACACCTTTCAGCAGTGGGAGTACCCTTGTTTTACTCAGGGTGATAAACCCTACAACATTTTTTTTTAAAAGGGATAGTAATGTTTCACAATAAAAGCAGCTCCAATTAATCTTCATAGTATTTAGGCCATGGAGAGTGTTAGGTCAATACTGTCAGAGTTGTAGTTCAAGAGTAATTGAATGATAAAGTATCCCCCTCCTGCCCCTTTTACTGATCTAACACTGCTCACCTCAGAGCAGCAAGACTGTCCAGATGGATCACAGAGAGGGACAATCTTCAGTGATCACAAGGAAAAACCTGTCAAGGGGGCAGAGTTTTCCTTATGGTCACAGTAAGAAGATTGTCCCTTGTTGTGACCTGTCCAGTCAAGAGACCGGATCCCACATCTGAGGGGAGGTGGGTTACACTATGTAAAAGGAGTGGGAGGGGGATACTTTATCATTCAGTTACTCTTGTACTACAACTCTGACAGTAGTGATATAACACTCTCCATGGCCCAAATATTATGAAGATTAATTGAAGCTGCTATTTTTGTGAAACATTAATATCCTGTTAAAGGGTTAACTAGGCTCATACCCTCTGCTCTGCCTGCTTCAGTTAGAGGCTACAACCAGCAACTGTTATGGCCCCCTCCATGGACATGATACATCCAGGACTGACTGATGTTACCACTTCAGCAAAGGCGTAAGGACAAAATTATGCGGGCCATTAGGATTTTCAGGCAGTAGTAAGGTAAGTGAGGGGTTACTAGAAGGTGCAAAGCTTTCCTTTAATTTTTTTTCCACTAACCTTTTTAAAAATCATAATGTATCGACTCTCCTCATCTTCTCCAAATGAAAAGGACGTCAGACCGGCCACCTCTACCACGTCATGTCTGTACGAGCAAAACACAGCGGACATGATGGGCTGACTTATTACTTACAGACGGGAGGAAAGGATGGGCGAGTAAGGGCAAAAAGAGGGAGCGGCAAGTGAATGCCGGGCAAACAGAGAAACAGGAAGGAAAGGGTGAGGGGTGGGCAAGTGAAGGCCAGGCAACCATAGAAACAAGAAGAAAGGATTAGGGGTGGGCAAGTGAAGGCTGGGCAACCAGAGAAACAGGAAGGAAAGGGGAGGGAAGGGCAAGTGAAGGCCGGGCAAACAGAAAAACAGGAAGGAAAGGGTGAGGGGTGGGCAAGTGAAGGCCAGGCAACCAGAGAAACAAGAAGAAAGGATTAGGGGTGGGCAAGTGAAGGCTGGGCAACCAGAGAAACAGGAAGGAAAGGGGAGGGAAGGGCAAGTGAAGGCCGGGCAAACAGAAAAACAGGAAGGAAAGGATTAGGGGTGGGCAAGTGAAGGCTGGGCAATCAGAAAAACAGGAAGGAAAGGGGAGGGAAAGGCAAGTGAAGGCCGGGCGAACAGAAAAACAGGAAGGAAAGGGCAATCAGAGAAACAAGAAGAATGGATTAGGGGTGGGCAAGTGAAGGTCGGGCAATCAGAGAAACAGGAAGGAAGGGTGAGGGGTTGGCAGGTGAAGGCCAGGCGATCAGAGAAACAGGAAGGAAGGGTGAGGGGTTGGCAGGTGAAGGCCAGGCGATCAGAGAAACAGGAAGGAAGGGGGAGGGGTTGGCAAGTGAAGGCCAGGCGATCAGAGAAACAGGAAGGAAGGGGGAGGGGTTGGCAAGTGAAGGCCGGGCAATCAGAGGAACAAGAAGGAAGGGAGAGGGTGGGGGCAGGTGAAGGCCAGGCGATCAGAGAAATAAGAAGGGAGGATGAGGGATGGACAAGTGAAGGGCGGGCAATTGGATAAACAGGAAGGAAGGGAGAGGGTGGGGGCAAGTGAAGGCTGGGCAATTGGAGGAACAGGAAGGAAGGGTGAGGGATGAGCAAATGAAAGCCGGGCAATCAGAGGAAGGAAGGGGGAGGGGTGAGCAAGTGATGGCCAGGAAATTGGAGAAACAGGAAGGAAGGAGGAAGGGAAGAGCAGAGGTGGGCAAGTGAAGGCCGGGTGATCGAAGTAAGAAGAAGGAAGGCAGGCAGGGGTGGGCAAGTGAAAGTTGGGAGATCAGAGAAACAAGGAAAGGTGAGGGAAGGGGATTCTTGGACCTCATTGTTCACATAGTCCTTTTCTCCCAAAAAGAACCATCACTTCCCTGGACCACTGCACTCAAAAGTTCTTCTATCCCCCACCCACTGACCGGCAGTTCATGTGGCAGGAGGCACTTACACCCCATATCACTTACTTTTCCTGTGTCCTACCTACCTTCCTCTAGACTAATCTCTCACCAGCAGGGGGCCCACTGAGCTTTTTGTTTTCAATGTTCCATTTGTACTATTTAATATCTCTGTACGTCTATTCCCTATTGTACAGTGCTGCGGACTAAGTGATAAGTGAAGGCCAGGAGATCAGAAACCAGAAAGAAAGAGGGAGAGAAGTGGAGGTAAGCGAAAACTCACAGAATGCTGCGCTCGATCTTCCCCATAGGTTGAAACTTTCTCTTTGTCTGGGTGCTGTCCTGGATAAAGTCAGACACTTCCTTTTCCATCTGAGGATAAGAAAAGAGTATATGCTCCAGAACTGCACTTCTTTATCCTACTGAATACAGAATATAGCTCCTTCTGCTGTGTCACCCTGCAGGGGGAGGGACAGGCTCATATCTCCTTCTGTCTGTGTCACCCTGCAGGAGAAGGGACAACTCATATCTCCTTCTGTCTGTGTCACCCTGCAGGGGGCAGTACAAACATATCTCCTTCTGTGTCAAAGGGTCACCCTGCAGGGGGCGGTGCAGGCTCATATCTCCTTCTGTCTGTGTCACCCTGTAGGGGGAGGGACAGGCTCATATCTCCTGTCTGCGTCACTGTGTCACCCTGCAGGGGGAGGGACAGGCTCATATCTCCTGTCTGCGTCACCCTGCAGGGGGAGGGTGAGACTCCTATCTCCTTCTGTCTTTGTCACTGTGTCACTCTGCAGGAGGAGGTACAGACTAATATCTCGTTCTGTCTGTGTCACCCTGCAGGGGGAGGGACAGACTCATATCTCCTTCTGTCTGTGTCACTGTGTCACCCTGCAGGAGGAGGGACAGACTCATATCTCCTTCTGTCTGTGTCACCCTGCAGGGGGAGGGACAGACTCCTATCTCCTTCTGTCTGTGTCACTGTGTCACCCTGCAGGAGGAGGGACAGACTCATATCTCCTTCTGTCGTGTCACCCTGCAGGAGGAGGGACAGACTCATATCTCCTTCTGTCTGTGTCACCCTGCAGGAGGAGGGACAGACTCATATCTCCTTCTGTCTGTGTCACCCTGCAGGGGAAGGGACATGCTCATATCTCCTGTCTGTGTCACCCTGCAGGGGGAGGGACAGACTCCCATCTTGTTAGAAGGACAGACCCATATATCCTTCTGTCTGTGTCACCCTGCAGGAGGAGGGACAGACTCATATCTCCTTCTGTCTGTGTCACTGTATCATCTTGCAGGGGGAGGTACAGACTCATATCTCCTTCTGTCTGTGTCACCCTGTAGGGGGAGGGACATGCTCATATCTCCTTCTGTCTGTGTCACTGTGTCACCCTGTAGGGGGAGGGACAGGCTCATATCTCCTTCTGTCTGTGTCACTGTATCATCTTGCAGGGGGAGGTACAGACTCATATCTCCTTCTGTCTGTGTCACCCTGTAGGGGGAGGGACATGCTCATATCTCCTTCTGTCTGTGTCACTGTGTCACCCTGTAGGGGGAGGGACAGGCTCATATCTCCTGTCTGTGTCACCCTGCAGGGGAAGGGACAGACCCACTGCTCCCCACTCACCCGTTTTCTAAACTCCATTTTCTGCCGTTTTTCATGTTCCTGCATCTTCTTCAGTCTGGCTGCCTGTTCTGTAGAATAACACATCATTGAACTCCAATAATTAAAGGGAAAATCCAACTAAAACCACAAATTCCAAACTCTTCTGGGTGACACCCACCTTTTGGTTCTTACCTTGATGTCCCCATATTGTAAATTAAATAAATGTAGACTTTTGCATGCTTATTTATATTATTAATACTTTGCATTGGATTTATTTTGTATTATATATGAAAGAAACCAATCCATTATACTTTTAATTTTTTTTTGGCAGAGATTTCTGCCAGCCACTGTAGATAAGTTCCCCAACAAACTTACATGTATCACGATTAGAAACACAGCAGACTGCGCTGCTCACAACTGTCCTTTGAACTAGGCTTTACTACAGTCCTGACCACATGATCTTTTAGTCAATATGGATATTATGCTGCACAGCACGAAGGAATTTTAGTACTGAAATAAAGCCGCACACCCCCAGTTTGGTAATCATTTCATTGCACTTAAAAGAAACTGCATTTTGCAGTCCCTTGTTTGTGAACAGGATATCTCCCAACATTTCAACTAGCCAAAGAGGGACACTTGTGTTTTAGGTGGTATCGTTGGGAGCGTGGCTGATGCGGAACATTACCGAGAATACTTAGGTTATTTCATGACCTGTTGGCACCTCTTTCAGGAACTGATTAAATGACTTACTGCAAGACCAAAGTGTTTTATTTACATAGACTACTTTATAAACACATACTAAAGTCTAATATGAGTTTTTACTGCTGTAGAGCAGTATCATACACACATATACATACCACACAGTCTGATCTACTAAAAAGAGAGAGATCAGAATGAAAAAGAGGGACAGAGGGATTTGGGTCTCAAAGAGGGACACTTGGGAGGTACGGAACAGGGTTAACCCCATGACTGCCAAAGTGATATCTGAAAGCAGTCTGGCACTCAAAGGGTGACGATCGCACATATAGAGCCCCAATCAGCAGATCTTTTCCCCTGCCGTCAAACCTGCCAATGAATCCGAAGCTGCGTTTTGAGCCTGGATGGATCAGCAGAGTATCTAACGAGATCCCTGGTGCTCCCGTGAGACAGGCTGAACTATGCATTTGAAGTCTCCCAATCCAAGCCAGTTGGGCTTCGTGCGCAGCCTCTATAGATCCATAGTGATGGGCTTCCTAGGCTGACATTGAAGGTCTATGGAGGCCGAGCGCACGTGCACACACACACACAAACACACGTGAAGTCTATGCCTGAGAACCACCTGTACAGCACTGCGCTCTGGTCAGATGCCAGCCAGGGGATCCGTTTTATCACCCCATGAACAGGAGCATACTGCATCCCCACAATAGCAAATCAATGTAGTAAAATCGCTCACTCTCTATTGTATTAGATCAGGTAATAGAAGAACTGGCCTAATGTGTTGTGGAGACAGCTCTTACACAGGAGTACTGGGTTGACATCCTCTAGACTGACCACATTTCAATTCTGCCATTCAGGGACATTGCAGAGAGAAGAGAGCCCCACAGAATTCTAAACACTAGGGAGAACTGCTCAGTGACTGCTGTGTCGGAAAGGGATGCCTGCTGTTGGATACAAGAAAATATACATCAAGCCCAAAGCCTTAAAGTAACATCACACCACAACAATATTACAATGCAGCTCCTGACTGATGCCTGGATCAAGGCCCAGTTCTCTCTAGTGTTTAGATCTCTGTCTGGAGGCCATTTTGTTGTAGCCCAGCAGAGGCATCACTTCCTGTAACAGTAGGCAATGGGCAGTTCTCCGGAGTCTTCATTCCAGGACTTTGTATGGTCCCAAAAGGGGGCTGCTCAGGAGAACATAAAATCCAGGACTGTCCTGGGCAAGCAGGAACACCCTAACACCCCTCCCCCATATCTACGGCTTCTTGTTCTGGAGTCAATTCACAATGAAACCTCTGGGTCCAAAATACGAAAACAGTGGTGTAATTCTGGAACAAACCAACTGCACTGAAGGTGACAAATGTCATTCCATAAATTCCACTGACTGAAATGGGGATGTTAACTTATTTAATGTTAAAAAAGTCTCCAGCTGGTTCCCTGTCTAGTATTAAAATGGAAGAGTTCCATTTACAGCAATGAGAGTTTATTCTTTCCCAGTTGTGGAGAATTGCTCACATCATCCCCAGCCAGCCAAACGATGGGAACTGCATACCTTCCAACATTTCAAATTCCCAGAGGGGGACACTTGTGTTTTAGGGGGTGTTGCTAGAGTCGTGGCTGGTGGGCGGGGCATTACCAAGAATTTTTAGACTATTTCATGACCTATTGACACCTCCTCGTGTAACCTAATAAATGACTTATAACAAGACCAAAGTATTTTTTTTTTATTTACACAGACTAATGTATAAACACATATACTGACGTTTATACAAACATTAATGTGAGTTGTATTGCTGTGGAGCAGTGTGATACACTTATATACACATCACACTGTCTGAACTCCTAAAAAGAGGGACATCAGGGTGAGAAAGAGGGACAGAGGGATTTGGGTCTCAAAGAGGGACACTTGGGAGGTATGGGATTGTAGTTCTCACCAACAGTAGAGATGCAACTTGCCTACACCAAGCTGACTAAACCTCCTCCCCCTTTTACATGGGACGTAACACCTCCTAATAACTACCGTCTCAACTCACTATAGCTACAAAATCCTAGTGGCCCCTCTGAATTCGCCTACTCCTAGTCTAAACAATGATCTGTCTACCATATCTGTACTATCACGTTACTTAAAGGAATAATATAACGCTGTATTGAAGGTAGACCGTGACAATTATAATTACGGAGAGGAAAAGCAGAATAACATCGGGAAATCATTACACAATTCCCCATGTGCAACATCAACATATACATGTACTGTCCCTTTAAGCTGCTTTGATTGACACTAACAACAGCCAGCGACTGTAGAGACTAAGAAAGGCAGACAGGAAATTCGAAGGCAGAGTAATTCTACAGCTCCTCCAATTAGACGGGAGGACACCAGTCTTCGCAACCAATCACATTCTTTCTGCGACACTATGGCAGTAACGCGTTCGTACAGCTCTTGCCAATCAGAAGGTTCTATTCCCTTGGGCGGAGCATACATTGATTGACAAAGTAACGCTCCAATCAGGTGCCCTGTTGCACCGGTAAGTACTATTTTAGGTTTTAGACGCGCGAAGACTATTTTCCCGATACCGAGAGATACCGGGACCCGCCCAGGGATCTCCCTGCACGGTCCCGAGGGTTTACAGCGCCACACTCACCTCTGGCCTTGCGTCGGGACTCTTGGTCACCGACCTGCGGCGGCCGCTCCATGGAGCTAAGGATGGAACCAAGGAGATCCGCCATCTTAGTTTGCCTGAGCGAAGGCGCGCCTGGGCACAAGAGCGCGCATTAATTAAAGGGGCAACAGCTCTTGTCGGTCCCCACCTTTTTCCTTTGTCTTAAAGCGGTATTGATAAATCCAAATTATTTTTGTTACTTCTTTAGGTGTATGCAGTATGTCCCTCAATCAGTGTCTTATATGATCATTTATATTAATACCACATCTGGCCAATTTTTTCAATTTTACTCTGTTGTCATAGAGCATCCCTCCCAGTAATTATTTATGCAAAGAGCTAAGAGCAAGAAGCCATCCATTAAGACTTGAGGAAATGCGCTTTCGACTAAAAGGCAGGGATTCTATACAGTAAGGGCGGTAAGGCTATGGAATTCTTTGCCTTGGGATGTTGTGCTTGCAGATAATGCAACTGCATGCAAAAAAACAATGGATGCCAATCTAGCACAGAACAATATTGACAATTATGATAGATGAGTTCAAAGCAGATAGGATATTGATCCGGGGAACTATTTGACTACCAATTGGAGTCAGGAAGGAATAATTCCCCCCCACACACACATACACACTTGAGTCTAGATTGGAAATGGCTCCAGAGGGCTTTTTTTGCCTTCCTCTGGATCAACAGGAGTGTTTTTGGCATGGGCTGGACTTGATGGACGCATGTCTTTTTTCAGCCTTATCTACTATGTTAATAATTGGAGTTATGTCAGTAGGGCTCTTTGCTAAAATAATTATCTCTTATGAGAACAGAGTTTATTTAATGTACCTCACCATTTTATTTGAAGTGGAACTTTCACCTAAAATGTGTGAGTGGAAGAACTTTCACACCACCTATATATTTATTTTGGTCATATTTGTTTTTTAAACTTCAGTAAATTAGTAAGTGTACACAATATTTTGATCTTCCTTTAAATTGTTTATGGAGTTACACAAAGATGTGTCAGTAGGTCATGAAATAATCTAAAAAGTCTTTAATGGCCCACCCCCAGCAACACCACCTAAAACAAAAGTGTCCCTCTTTGGCCATTTGAAATGTTGGGAGGTATGTATTGTTCTTTAAAGCGGAACTTTCAGATAATAGCAAGTCGCCATGTATTCATTAAATGCATGGCGACTAGCTTGAAAATGTATGCCTTACCAAAAAACTTGTTTCTAAAGGAATCCGTCCTGTTTGGAGACCGGAACTGAGGCTAGAATGCAGACATCTTGTCTGTGCACATGCGCCGTCAGTCCCGGTCTCCGTAGACTGCTTTGCACCATATTGTCACCGGAAGGGAGTGACGGCGCAGTCTCACAGACCGCACAAACCTGCCCATCAGTCCCGAAATGGGACGGATTCCTTTACATACAAGTATTTTTTTCTGGTGAGACATATATTTACAAGCTAGTCGCAATGCATTTAATGAATGCATTGCGACTGGCTATTATCTGAAAGTTCCACTTTAAAACAATTATAACCTATTAAGCTTTATTGTTTTGGGCAGTTAGTGCAAGTATGACAGGGACTAGTGTTAACCTTTGAAACCTCTCCACAATCCATCTCCTTTCTAGATTTGAAAATCACAGGAGATGTGACTATTGGATCAATTATTATGGACATCTACCACAAGCCAATTCCCTTCTCAGAGTCAATAGTTGCCACCTGGGACATACTATCTCTGGCATACTGGTTGGGCAATTCCTCCACTTGAGACGGATCAGATTTGTTCCACAGAGGAATTGTTTGACGTACAGGCCAGATGTTTGTATTCCAGGTTCCTTGCAAGAGGTTCACCAAAACTTGGTTAACAGTAAAGGGCTCCTATAGATGTGGAAGTATGCACTGCAGTTGTTACAAGATTATGAAAGTTTCCAAAACCTCCGTGTCTACATCCATGGCGAGAGAGTTTGAGATGGGGGGCTACATAAATTGTACTATGAGGGGTTCCTTTTACTTAAAGGGATAGTAATACTTTGTTTTAACTTTATTTTGTAGGCATTAAAAAAACATGAAGAACGATATAAGTCTTATCTCTCAAACCTTTATTGTTTAAGAGATATTCACAAGCAAAGTTTCCCCTCCCGCCCCTTTTACCTAGTGTAAGCCATCTCTTCTCAGATGTGGAATGCAGTCCATAGACCAGACAGATAACAGAAGGGGACAATCTTCTTCCTATGAGAACAATGAAAGTCCTGCCCCCCTTGACAAGTTTTTCAGGTTTTTCCCTTATCTTAATTGAAGATTGTCCCTCTCTGCAGTCTACCTGGGCACCTCCCTTCTGATCTGGCTGAGCAGTGTTACATCAGTAAAAGGGGTGGGAGGGGGATACTTTGTCATTGAATTACTCTTGAACTACAACTCTGACAGAATTGAAATAACACTCTCCAAAGTCCAAATACTATGATGATTAATTAGAGCTGCTTTTATTATGAAACATTACTATCCCTTTAAGTCAGCTCGACTCCGATCTTTGAAGGGCAGTGCAGAGTTAACCTTTTACTTTTGAATCAAGTGCCGCAATATATGCAACTATTTATTCTACTGTGATGTAATAATGGTGCTGATTGGCCAACGGTTTTTAAAAGGTTACATGTTGTAGAGGCACATGAGTAAGCGCAATAGCTTGAAACGCGTTGATCTGTTCCAATGGCGATCATAAGTGCCTGACTACATAGTGTCTCTGTGACTAGAAGTTACAGGTGTTATGCAAGGTATCTTTTTACCAATTTTTATACAATAAAGAATTACTATGGTTTTATACGTCCGGATTGTTGTGTTGATATTTGCCATAATGGTGCATGCACACAAATGACTTTCATGTATCTTAAAGGGATAGTAATGTTTCACAAAAACAGCAGCTCCAATTAATCTTCATAGTATTTGGACTTTGGAGAGTGTTATTTCAGTCCTGTCAGAGTTGTAGTACAAGAGTAATTGAATGATAAAGTATCCCCCTCCCACCCCTTTTACCTAGTGTAACACTGCTCACCTCATATGTGGAATCTGGTCCACAGACCGGTCAGGTCACAGCAACGGGCAATCATCTTACTGTGAGAACCCTGCCCCCTTGACAGGTTTTTCCATTATGCTAATTGAACATTGTCCCTCTCTGCAAGCCATCTGGACACCACCTTGCTGCTCTGATCTGAGCAGTGTTACATCAGTAAAAGGGGTGGGAAGGGGATACTTTATCATTCAATTACTCTTGTACTACAACTCTGACAGTAATGAAATAACACTCTCCATGGCCCAAATACTATGAAGATTAATTGGAGTTGCTTTTATTGTGAAACATTACTGTCCCTTCAAGGAGCTTTGGGGAAGTTCCCAGCATTGCACATTTGGTAACCACTTGTTCCTGTGATTCTTGCAACAGGTTACCAGAAGTTTGACTCCTGTTTAATCATGCTTATTTTCATATAAATGACTTTACTCCATGTGTGATATATATATATATATATATATATATATATATATATATATATATATATATAGATAGATAGATATAGATATAGGCAGTCGTTAGAGCTGCCATGTTCTCTTCGTGTGCTTTAATAGCACACTGCTCCCCATCCCAGCTGCCACTTCCTACCAGGAAATACTTCCTCATTTGCATACACTGTCAAATAAAGCAAGATTTTTAAAACTATTGTTTGATATGACTATGGGTAAATAGAAGTGCTTTTGGCAGCAGTTTCAAATTCTCCTATTTGTTACAAAGTGATGACTGCACTTAATTATTACTGTTGTGGCACTTAAATGGATAGTAATACTTCATTTTAACTTTATTTTATTTTGTAGGCATTAAAAAAACATGAAGAATGATATAAGTCTTATCTCTCAAACCTTTATGGTTTAAGAGATATTCACAAGCAAAGTTTCCCCTCCCGCCCCTTTTTCCTAGTGTAAACCATCTCTTCTCAGATGTGAATCTGGTTGTAAGACCAGACAGATGACAGAAGGGGACAATCTTCTTTGTATGAAAAGAATGAATGCCCCGCCCCTTGACAAGTTTTTCAGGTTTTTCCCTTATCTTAATTGAAGATTGTCCCTCTCAGCAGTCTACCTGGGCACCTCCCTTCTGATCTGGCTGAACAGGGGGAAACTTTGCTTGTGAATATCTCTTAAACCATAAAGGTTTGAGAGATAAGACTTATATCGTTCTTCATGTTTTTTTAATGCCTACAAAATAAAATAAAGATAAAACGAAGTATTACTACCCCTTTAAGATTCTTCATGTCAGCATGATCTACAGGGATACTAATCCTCAGAACTTGCAATCTATAGTAGACAGACATTACACTACAGATTAAGATGAGTTCACAGCTTTTGTAATCAGCAGAGACACATACCCACATACCTTCTAATCTAGAGGAGAACTGACTCAGATTACAGTGCAATAAAACTGGTTTGCAGAGCTTTTGAATAGCAGAAAACCACCCACAGAGCTTGCAATTGAGGGAATAGCTCCCCTGAGATTACTGTACAGAGACTGAGCTTACAATGAATGTGGAAATAGACTGTTAGATTTGATAATGAGCTGAGACTATAGTTCTGATAACTGTATCACAGGGCTTGCAATCAGTAATCAAACATAAGCATGCCATGTTTTGGAAAACTTAACCCACCCAAAGAAACAAAAAAATGAATTCTAGAGCTTGTATGCTGGCAGTCCCTATTTCATTGAAAGCTCTGCAATCTAGTATTTTTATGTACTGTAATTTCTGTGTTTTCATTTGTTCTCTGTATCACAATTGGTAATTAAACTAACCTTCACAGCAATCTATAGAACATTAACCTTTTGCATGATGGGCTGTCCTCTGATCCTCCAGGGGTTTATGAAGCGATTAAGACTTGGTCACAGAATTTACTAGCTTTAGATTATTCTTCAGAGTTGATGGTCTGTCCTAGGACTGACACACTGAGATTACTTGGTAAAGCAGTGGTAATCAACCGTAGTCCTCAAGATCTGCCAACAGCATCACCACTGGTGTCCTTAAGCCCTCAAATGGGCAGCATGTTGTAAAACGGACAGTAATGTCCCATAAAAAATGCTTGGAGTTTTGTAGAGATTAAAAAAAATAAACGATATGACATAAATCCTATCTTTCAAACGGCTATGGTTTGAGAGATATCCTCCGTTAAAGTTCCCTTCTCCCTCCTCTTCTCCTGACGCCAGCTGTAAGCTGACATCATGAGATCCTGGTCCGGGGAACGACAGACGGCTCTTCAGCAGAGCTGCAATAGCGCGATTTAAAAAGAAATACTTCTTTGGAACGGTCTACAAAGTGTGCCTGGTTTGCAAGTACACTTTTTAGACCTTTCCAAGGAAGTATTTGTTTTTAAATCTCGCTATTGCAGCTCTGCTGCAGATCCTCCTCATGTCGGCCGACACGGATCTCCTTCTGTCAGCTTTACAGCTGACGTCAGGAGAAGAGGAGCTTTAGTGGAGGATAGCTATGGTTTGAGAGATAGGATTTGTGGCATATCATTTATTTTTTTTTAATCTGTAGTGGTGTGAATGTTACAGAAGTTAGATTATGAGGTTAAAGAGACATGATTAATATATTTGTGATGAAAAGGCGTGTAAATATTGTGTATTAGAATAATGTGATACAGTTTACCACCTCCCCAGTGGAAACAACTGTCTGTTGTGTAGTACTGCTGTACACTGCAACATTTACCACTAGAGGTCACTGTGAGAACACACAAAAAAAATATTTTTTTTTTAGCCAGTAATGGTATCCCAATATTAGTCTTCTGTTTAGCCATGACTAATACAGCACCACCCTTTACATATCCTATTATTGTCCTTTTCACACGGGCTAAGCAGTGATGATGTGTTAGTTTTGTCACCTGTTGTGATAGGTCCTGTGCTTAAGCTATGGTGCCCTTCACACGGCGCACCGTTGCTTTGTGATAATGTGATAAAGTCCAGTATGCTGTAACTTTACTGTGCTCAAGTTGCAGTAAGGCAGATCTGGTCTGGGGGCACCTTCAGACCTTTTGCTTGAATGGTTGGCCCATTTGGTTGGTGTCTACTTGGGCCAGCCATCAGACACAGGTCTCCAGTGTCCGGATCAGCAGTGGAACGCAGGAGGAGGTGGTGACAGGACTGCTGTAGGGGGCTGCTGCGGTTCCGTTACCTTGTGGTGGTCTAATTTTACAGGACAAGCCCACTGCCCCTCACATGTGCAGCAGACAGGGAAGAAACTTCCTAATTTAGTTAAAAAAATAAAATGCCATGGATTGAATAAAGCCATTTTATTTCAACATATTCACTTTGAGTGCTGTCTCCTTGGTCTGTGGAACTCCTGAGGCTGAGTATATTTTTGTGTGTGTGTTATATATATATATATATATATATATATATATATATATATATATATATGATAGGCGTGTTAGTTCAATGGTGTAGATGCTAAATGAATAAGTATCGCAGTATGTATGATTTTTTTTTTATTGGAATAACATTTAAAGGACAATAATACTTCAGAATTACTAATCCTTATTTTGTAGCCCTTAACGACCCTTGACGGTCATAGTACGTCAAGGGTCGATCTGACTGAAAGACCCATGACTATGACTATGACCGTCATGGAATTCCAGGCTCCCCCCCGTGACTGCACGCCCTTCAAGGAGTCCGTAAGCGGATGGAGCATAAAAAATAAAATGCTCCGTGGTCCTTAACTGACAGCGCAGTGCCGATCGGCCGGTCGTTAAGGGGTTAAAAAAAAAAAAGACGAAAAATGCGCCCAGCAACATCTCTCAAACCCTTATGGTGTGAGAGATAACTGCTTACAAAGTTCCCCCTGCATGATGGCAGCATTCTAGCTGACAGCAGGGAAATCCTCTACAGGGATCAGCCGGCGGCTCTTCAGCAGAGCCGAGACTGAGTTAATGAAAAATAAATCCTTCACTGAAAAGGTCTTCTGCTTGTGTTTGGTTTTTGTTTGGTTTGCAAGCACATGTAGAAGACCTTTTCAGTGAAGGATTTATTTTTCATGAACACAATCTCAGCTCTGCTGCAGAGCCTCTGACAGTCCTGGGACCGGATTTCCCTGCTGTCAGATAGAACATTGACGTCACGCAGGGGAGAACTTTGTAAGCGGTTGTGTCTCAAACCATAAGGGTCTAAGAGATGCCACTGGGCGCATTTTTCTTCTTTATTTAACCCTTTGAGTGTCAGAGTGGTATAGAATGCATTGCAAAGCAACGTATTCCGTACCATTCTGGCACTCAAAGGGTTAATGGCTACAAAATAGGGATAAGACATTTTGAAGTATTACTATCCCTTTCAGTTTTAGGGACAAACGTTTGAGCAATGCTCCTTTTTCAAGTCTTGGAACAGGGCCCATCGCTCTCAAAAGCTTGTCCCTAAATTTGAAGGTCAGTCCAATAAAAAGGTATTATTACATACTGTGATACTCATTAATTTGGTGTGTATATATATATATATATATATATTTATATATATATATATATATATATATATATATGTATATATATATATACACACACACACTAGCAATGTGGGACGACGTTGCCCTTCATGTTATGGCCGGTGGGAGTACATGTCTAAAACGTAGACACACTGATAAACACAGACATATGCAACACACAGCGAGCTGCAGAAACATGCAAAAGAGATACACACACACACACACACAGGCAGAGAGAGAGCGGTGATGCACACATGTACATACACATGGAACAGACATGTGCAGACACATGCAGGCAACACACACACACACACACACACACACAGTGATAGATGCCCCCGTTGTTTGGAGGTTCCGGCTCTTGCTGGTCCCCTGGATGTGTAGGTTCTGAGTGTAGAAGTGTGGGCTGAAATACGTGTCTGAAATGTAGACACACTGATATGTGCAACACACAACCATACACATACAGCGGCAGAAACATGCAAAAGACATGCGCACATACACACACACAGAGGGGACACTGACACAGTGATAGCCACTCTGTGTGTGTGGAGGTTCTGGCTCTTGCTGGTCCCCCGGATCTGTAGGTTCTTAGTGTAGAAGTGTGGGTTGTGTCCTCCCTGGGATTAGTGTAGGAGCGTTACAGTGCTGTGTAGGTAACAATGTTATATTGAAGTGAATATGTATAGGTTCTTAGTGTAGAAGTGTGGGCTGTGTCCACCCTGGGATTAGTGTAGGAGCATTACAGTGCTGTGTAGATAACAATGTTGTATAGAAGTGAATATCTGTAGGTTCTTAGTGTAGAAGTGTGGGCTGTAGCCACCCTGGGATTAGTGTAGGAGCGTTACAGTGCTGTGTAGGTAACAATGTTGTACTGAAGTCAATATCTATAGGTTCTTAGTGTAGAAGTGTGGGCTGTGTCCACCCTGGGATTAGTGTAGGAGCGTTACAGTGCTGTGTAGGTAACAATGTTGTATAGAAGTGAATATCTGTAGGTTCTTAGTGTAGAAGTGTGGGCTGTAGCCACCCTGGGATTAGTGTAGGAGCGTTACAGTGCTGTGTAGATAACAATGTTGTACTGAAGTCAATATCTATAGGTTCTTAGTGTAGAAGTGTGGGCTGTAGCCACCCTGGGATTAGTGTAGGAGCGTTACAGTGCTGTGTAGGTAACAATGTTGTATTGAAGTGAATATCTATAGGTTCTTAGTGTAGAAGTGTGGGCTGTGTCCACCCCGGGATTGGTGTAGGAGCGTTACAGTGCTGTGTAGGTAACAATGTTGTAATGAAGTGAAAATCTATAGGTTCTTAGTGTAGAAGTGTGGGCTGTGTCCACCCTGGGATTAGTGTAGGAGCGTTACAGTGCTGTGTAGGTAACAATGTTGTATTGAAGTGAATATCTATAGGTTCTTAGTGTAGAAGTGTGGGTTTGTCCACCCTGGGATTAGTGTAGGAGCGTTACAGTGCTGTGCAGGTAACAATGTTGTATTGAACTGAATATCTATAGGTTCTTAGTGTAGAAATGTGGGCTGTGTCCACCCTGGGATTAGTGTAGGAGCGTTACAGTGCTGTGCAGGTAACAATGTTGTATTGAACTGAATATCTATAGGTTCTTAGTGTAGAAGTGTGGGCTGTGTACACCCTGGGATTAGTGTAGTAGATTTACAGTGCTGTGTAGGTAACAATGTTGTATTGAAGTGAATATCTATAGGTTCTTAGTGTAGAAGTGTGGGCTTTGTCCACCCTGGGATTAGTGTAGGAGCGTTACAGTGCTGTGTAGATAACAATGTTGTATTGAAGTGAATATCTATAGGTTCTTAGTGTAGAAGTGTGGGCTGTGTCCACCCTGGGATTAGTGTAGGAGCGTTACAGTGCTGTGTAGGTAACAATGTTGTAATGAAGTGAAAATCTATAGGTTCTTAGTGTAGAAGTGTGGACTGTGTCCACCCTGGGATTAGTGTAGGAGTGTTACAGTGCTGTGTAGATAACAATGTTGTATTGAAGTGAATATCTGTAGGTTCTTAGTGTAGAAGTGTGGGCTTTGTCCACCCTGGGATTAGTGTAGGAGCGTTACAGTGCTGTGTAGGTAACAATGTTGTATTGAAGTGAATATCTGTAGGTTCTTAGTGTAGAAGTGTGGGCTTTGTCCACCCTGGGATTAGTGTAGGAGCGTTACAGTGCTGTGTAGGTAACAATGTTGTACTGAAGTCAATATCTATAGGTTCTTAGTGTAGAAGTGTGGGCTGTAGCCACCCTGGGATTAGTGTAGGAGCGTTACAGTGCTGTGTAGGTAACAATGTTGTATTGAAGTGAATATCTATAGGTTCTTAGTGTAGAAGTGTGGGCTTTGTCCACCCTGGGATTAGTGTAGGAGCGTTACAGTGCTGTGTAGATAACAATGTTGTATTGAAGTGAATATCTATAGGTTCTTAGTGTAGAAGTGTGGGCTGTGTCCACCCTGGGATTAGTGTAGGAGCGTTACAGTGCTGTGTAGGTAACAATGTTGTAATGAAGTGAAAATCTATAGGTTCTTAGTGTAGAAGTGTGGACTGTGTCCACCCTGGGATTAGTGTAGGAGTGTTACAGTGCTGTGTAGATAACAATGTTGTATTGAAGTGAATATCTGTAGGTTCTTAGTGTAGAAGTGTGGGCTTTGTCCACCCTGGGATTAGTGTAGGAGCGTTACAGTGCTGTGTAGGTAACAATGTTGTATTGAAGTGAATATCTATAGGTTCTTAGTGTAGAAGTGTGGGCTTTGTCCACCCTGGGATTAGTGTAGGAGCGTTACAGTGCTGTGTAGGTAACAATGTTGTATTGAAGTGAATATCTGTAGGTTCTTAGTGTAGAAGTGTGGGCTTTGTCCACCCTGGGATTAGTGTAGGAGCGTTACAGTGCTGTGTAGATAACAATGTTGTATTGAAGTGAATATCTATAGGTTCTTAGTGTAGAAGTGTGGGCTGTTTCCACCCTGGGATTAGTGTAGGAGTGTTACAGTGCTGTGTAGGTAACAATGTTGTAATGAAGTGAAAATCTATAGGTTCTTAGTGTAGAAGTGTGGGCTGTGTCCACCCTGGGATTAGTGTAGGAGCGTTACAGTGCTGTGTAGGTAACAATGTTGTATTGAAGTGAATATCTGTAGGTTCTTAGTGTAGAAGTGTGGGCTTTGTCCACCCTGGGATTAGTGTAGGATCGTTACAGTGCTGTGTAGGTAACAATGTTGTACTGAAGTCAATATCTATAGGTTCTTAGTGTAGAAGTGTGGGCTGTAGCCACCCTGGGATTAGTGTAGGAGCGTTACAGTGCTGTGTAGGTAACAATGTTGTAATGAAGTGAAAATCTATAGGTTCTTAGTGTAGAAGTGTGGACTGTGTCCACCCTGGGATTAGTGTAGGAGTGTTACAGTGCTGTGTAGATAACAATGTTGTATTGAAGTGAATATCTGTAGGTTCTTAGTGTAGAAGTGTGGGCTGTGGCCACCCTGGGATTAGTGTAGGAGCGTTACAGTGCTGTGTAGGTAACAATGTTGTATTGAAGTGAATATCTATAGGTTCTTAGTGTAGAAGTGTGGGCTTTGTCCACCCTGGGATTAGTGTAGGAGCGTTACAGTGCTGTGTAGATAACAATGTTGTATTGAAGTGAATATCTATAGGTTCTTAGTGTAGAAGTGTGGGCTTTGTCCACCCTGGGATTAGTGTAGGAGCGTTACAGTGCTGTGTACGTAACAATGTTGTATTGAAGTGAATATCTGTAGGTTCTTAGTGTAGAAGTGTGGGCTTTGTCCACCCTGGGATTAGTGTAGGAGCGTTACAGTGCTGTGTAGGTAACAATGTTGTACTGAAGTCAATATCTATAGGTTCTTAGTGTAGAAGTGTGGGCTGTAGCCACCCTGGGATTAGTGTAGGAGCGTTACAGTGCTGTGTAGGTAACAATGTTGTAATGAAGTGAAAATCTATAGGTTCTTAGTGTAGAAGTGTGGACTGTGTCCACCCTGGGATTAGTGTAGGAGTGTTACAGTGCTGTGTAGATAACAATGTTGTATTGAAGTGAATATCTGTAGGTTCTTAGTGTAGAAGTGTGGGCTTTGTCCACCCTGGGATTAGTGTAGGA
This sequence comes from Rhinophrynus dorsalis, assembly GCA_037306005.1. Lineage (NCBI taxonomy): Eukaryota > Metazoa > Chordata > Amphibia > Anura > Rhinophrynidae > Rhinophrynus > Rhinophrynus dorsalis. The sequence continues at coordinate 560,430,252 of CM074721.1, forward strand.
GTGTTACAGTGCTGTGTAGGTAACAATGTTGTAATGAAGTGAAAATCTATAGGTTCTTAGTGTAGAAGTGTGGACTGTGTCCACCCTGGGATTAGTGTAGGAGTGTTACAGTGCTGTGTAGGTAACAATGTTGTAATGAAGTGAAAATCTATAGGTTCTTAGTGTAGAAGTGTGGGCTGTGTCCACCCTGGGATTAGTGTAGGAGCGTTACAGTGCTGTGTAGATAACAATGTTGTATTGAAGTGAATATCTGTAGGTTCTTAGTGTAGAAGTGTGGGCTTTGTCCACCCTGGGATTAGTGTAGGAGCGTTACAGTGCTGTGTAGGTAACAATGTTGTATTGAAGTGAATATCTGTAGGTTCTTAGTGTAGAAGTGTGGGCTTTGTCCACCCTGGGATTAGTGTAGGAGCGTTACAGTGCTGTGTAGGTAACAATGTTGTACTGAAGTCAATATCTATTGGTTCTTAGTGTAGAAGTGTGGGCTGTAGCCACCCTGGGATTAGTGTAGGAGTGTTACAGTGCTGTGTAGGTAACAATGTTGTAATGAAGTGAAAATCTATAGGTTCTTAGTGTAGAAGTGTGGGCTGTGTCCACCCTGGGATTAGTGTAGGAGCGTTACAGTGCTGTGTAGGTAACAATGTTGTATTGAAGTGAATATCTGTAGATTCTTAGTGTAGAGGTGTGGGCTGTGACCACCCTGGGATTAGTGTAGGAGCGTTACAGTGCTGTGTAGGTAACAATGTTGTATTGAAGTGAATATCTATAGGTTCTTAGTGTAGAAGTGTGGGCTGTGTCCACCCTGGGATTAGTGTAGGAGCGTTACAGTGCTGTGTAGGTAACAATGTTGTAATGAAGTGAAAATCTATAGGTTCTTAGTGTAGAAGTGTGGGCTGTGTCCACCCTGGGATTAGTGTAGGAGCGTTACAGTGCTGTGTAGGTAACAATGTTGTATTGAAGTGAATATCTATAGGTTCTTAGTGTAGAAGTGTGGGCTGTGTCCACCCTGGGATTAGTGTAGGAGCGTTACAGTGCTGTGTAGGTAACAATGTTGTATTGAAGTGAATATCTATAGGTTCTTAGTGTAGAAGTGTGGGTTGTGACCACCCTGGGATTAGTGTAGGAGTGTTACAGTGCTGTGTAGGTAACAATGTTGTATTGAAGTGAATATCTGTAGGTTCTTAGTGTAGAAGTGTGGGCTGTGTCCACCCTGGGATTAGTGTAGGAGCGTTACAGTGCTGTGTAGGTAACAATGTTGTATTGAAGTGAATATGTATAGGTTCTTAGTGTAGAAGTGTGGGCTGTGTCCACTCTGGGATTAGTGTAGGAGCGTTACAGTGCTGTGTAGGTAACAATGTTGTATTGAAGTGAATATCTATAGGTTCTTAGTGTAGAAGTGTGGGCTGTGTCCACCCTGGGATTAGTGTAGGAGCGTTACAGTGCTGTATAGGTAACAATGTTGTATTGAAGTGAATATCTATAGGTTCTTAGTGTAGAAGTGTGGGCTGTAGCCACCCTGGGATTAGTGTAGGAGCGTTACAGTGTTGTGTAGGTAACAATGTTGTATTGAAGTGAATATCTATAGGTTCTTAGTGTAGAAGTGTGGGCTGTGTCCACCCCGGGATTCGTGTAGGAGCGTTACAGTGCTGTGTAGGTAACAATGTTGTATTGAAGTGAATATCTATAGGTTCTTAGTGTAGAAGTGTGGGCTGTGGCCACCCTGGGATTAGTGTAGGAGTGTTACAGTGCTGTGTAGGTAACAATGTTGTATTGAAGTGAATATAGGTTCTTAGTGTAGAAGTGTGGGCTGTGTCCACCCCGGGATTCGTGTAGGAGCGTTACAGTGCTGTGTAGGTAACAATGTTGTATTGAAGTGAATATCTATAGGTTCTTAGTGTAGAAGTGTGGGCTGTGTCCACCCTGGGATTAGTGTAGGAGCGTTACAGTGCTGTGTAGGTAACAATGTTGTATTGAAGTGATTGTCTATAGGTTCTTAGTGTAGAAGTGGGGGCTGTGTCCACCCTCGGATTAGTGTAGAGCGTCACAGTGCTGTGTAGGTAACAATATTGTATTGGAGTGAATATCTATAGGTTCTTAGTGTAGAAGTGTGGACTGTGTCCACCCTGGGATTAGTGTAGGAGTGTTACAGTGCTGTGTAGGTAACAATGTTGTATTGAAGTGAATATCTATAGGTTCTTAGTGTAGAAGTGTGGGCTGTGTCCACCCTGGGATTAGTGTAGGAGCGTTACAGTGCTGTATAGGTAACAATGTTGTATTGAAGTGAATATCTATAGGTTCTTAGTGTAGAAGTGTGGGCTGTGTCCACCCTGGGATTAGTGTAGGAGCGTTACAGTGCTGTGTAGATAACAATGTTGTATTGAAGTGAATATCTATAGGTTCTTAGTGTAGAAGTGTGGGCTGTGTCCACCCTGGGATTAGTGTAGGAGCGTTACAGTTCTGTGTAGGTAACAATGTTGTATTGAAGTGAATATCTGCAGTATTCAGAGTTAGAAGCCAAATACAGCCCTCTAAGGACCAGAGGACATTGCTTCACAACATGTTGCTGTCCCCGCTGTGGTCTTGTAACCGTGAAATCAGTGGTATTTGTTATTTCCTTTACTTTTGGGCAGAATTGCAGTATTATGCCTCTGTGTGTTTGGCGTGTAGAAGTGGAAAGCAGAAAATAAAAGGAGTTTATGTGAGAGAGACTTATACCAGCATGTTAAGCTATAGAGTGCCATGCAGTATACAGTGGTGTGTCATGTCACAGTTAACCCTTTGAGTGCTGGAAAGGCATCCAGTGCATTGCTATACAATGTTACCTCTCTGACAATCATAGGGTTAAACAGAGTGCTGTTAATTTAATGTATGAAGAAGTTATGCCAATGGCATAAATAATGTAGGTTCAGCGCCCCATGTTACTGACCCCGGTACAGCAGAGACACTCTTCTCCCCACAATGTTCCTCGCAATGTCCAGATCCAGTGCGGGAGGAACAAGCCACTGTTGAGAGTGGGGGAGCAGGCCTGAGCCTAAGGTCTGGCAGGGGTGGTGGCCGTGCTGGGCGTCTGTGAGTTGAAGAAAGAACAGGGATCCTCCTGGGCATGTAGTGTCCCATCTCAAAAAAAAAAAAAAAAAAAAAAAAAAAAAAAAAAAAAAAAAAAAAAAGGCAAAAAAATCCCAACATGGTCACACCGGAAAATGTCAAGAGAAATGTGTTAACCCTATGAATGGCAGGGGGTTTCTCAATACATTGCAGCAATGCAGTGCATGCCCCTGCACTCCCAAGGGTTAACCGTTTGCGTAGCAAGGCGTCTGACATCCCTCCCTGCCTTGTACATTCCTTTCCTGCAAGTCAAGCATCTATAAGTGTTTAACCCTTTGAGGGCTAGATTGGTTTGCACCTCATTGCAAAGGAATGTGTTGTGTACCCCTCTGGCACTGAAAGGATTAACAGGAGAAGTGCGGGTGAGGGCATTTTGTGTGTATGGAGCAGTAGGACATTTGGGCATAGAAGAGGCACAGGTGAGGGCATTGTGTGTGTGTGTGTGTGTAGCAGGACAACATTTTGGCCATAGTAGAGGATCAGGTGAGGGCATTTTGTGTGTATGCGCCACACCTGTCAAACTGTCAAACCACACTATCTCCTGGACTGGTAGTATGGAGGAGCTATGAATGTGTCCTCCTTACTGTCGCTCCTGTGGGACGGAGTTGCCAGTCATGACTATTGGGTGTATGTGTCTGAAATGTACACACACATGCAACACATAGGCAGACACATACACACAGTGAGACACACAAACACACATTGAACAGACAAGCAGACACATGCAACAGAGATGCGCTCATGCATGTATACACACACATGCAGCGGCCCACAATTCTGACTCTCCTCCCCACAAAACTCCTCTCAATGCCTGGATCCGCTGCGGGAGGAAGAAGCTGCTGTTGAGACTGAGTGAGCAGGCCTGAGCCTAGGGGCTGCCAGGGGTAGCTGCTGTGGAGAGACCGTGCCGGGCATCTGGAAGTTGAGGAAAGAACAGGATCTTGAGCATCCACTGTCCAATGTGTTGCATACCCCTCTGGCACTCCATGGGTTAACCGTAGGTGTCTGACATCCCTCCCAACCTTATACATTCCTCCCTTGCAAGACAAGCGTCTAAAAGTGTTTAACCCTTAGAGTGACAGATTGGCTTGTAACTCATTGCAAAGGAATGCATTGCATACCCCCTGGGCACTGAAAGGGTCAACAGGAGAAATGCAGGTGAGGGCAATTGTGTGTGGAGCATGAAGACATTGGGGCATAGGAGAGGTGCAGGTGATGGCATTTTGTGAATTTGTTAGCCCTCCCTCAACAACAAAAAACATGGCCAAGTCCTTGCTGAAATTTTGACCACTCCTGTCAAAATCATGCCCCCCTGTCACTCCAGTACTGGCAGCATGGAGGAGATATGAATATTTCCTCCTTACTGCGGCTCCTGTGGCACAGTGTTGGCGGTCATGTTATGATTGCAGGACGTGTGTGTCTGAAATGTAGACACACTGATAAACCCAGACATATGTAATACTCATGCATCACACATACATGCAACTGCAACAGACGTGTATGCATGCATGCAAAATCTTATATTCTTACATACATGCATGCATACACACACGCACGCACGCAGATAGGAACCCTACCCCCACCCCCCAATCTCTGTAGGTTCTGGCTCTTGCTGGTCCCCTGGATCTGTAGGTTCTGAGTATAGAAGTGTGGGCTGTGGCCACCCTGGGATTAGTGTAGGAGCGTTACAGTGCTGTGTAGGTAACAGTGTTGTATTGAAGTGAACATCTATAGGTTCTTAGTGTAGAAGTGTGGGCTGTGTCCACCCTGGGATTAGTGTAGGAGCGTTACAGTGCTGTGTAGGTAACAATGTTGTATTGAAGTGAATATCTATAGGATCTTAGTGTAGAAGTGTGGGCTGTGTACACCCTGGGATTAGTGTAGGAGCGTTACAGTGCTGTGTAGATAACAATGTTGTATTGAAGTGAATATCTATAGGTTCTTAGTGTAGAAGTGTGGGCTTTGTCCACCCTGGGATTAGTGTAGGAGCGTTACAGTGCTGTGTAGGTAACAGTGTTGTATTGAAGTGAATATCTATAGGATCTTAGTGTAGAAGTGTGGGCTGTGTCCACCCTGGGATTAGTGTAGGAGCGTTACAGTGCTGTGTAGGTAACAATGTTGTATTGAATTGAATATCTATAGGTTCTTAGTGTAGAAGTGTGGACTGTGTCCACCCTGGGATTAGTGTAGGAGCGTTACAGTGCTGTGTAGGTAACAATGTTGTATTGAAGTGAATATCTATAGGTTCTTAGTGTAGAAGTGTGGACTGTGTCCACCCTGGGATTAGTGTAGGAGCGTTACTGTGCTGTGTAGGTAACAATGTTGTATTGAAGTGAATATCTATAGGTTCTTAGTGTAGAAGTGTGGACTGTGTCCACCCTGGGATTAGTGTAGGAGCGTTACAGTGCTGTGTAGATAACAATGTTGTATTGAAGTGAATATCTATAGGTTCTTAGTGTAGAAGTGTGGACTGTGTCCACCCTGGGATTAGTGTAGGAGTGTTACAGTGCAGTGTAGGTAACAATGTTGTATTGAACTGAATATCTATAGGTTCTTAGTGTAGAAGTGTGGACTGTGTCCACCCTGGGATTAGTGTAGGAGCGTTACAGTGCTGTGTAGATAACAATGTTGTATTGAAGTGAATATCTATAGGTTCTTAGTGTAGAAGTGTGGACTGTGTCCACCCTGGGATTAGTGTAGCAGCGTTACAGTGCAGTGTAGGTAACAATGTTGTATTGAAGTGAATATCTATAGGTTCTTAGTGTAGAAGTGTGGGCTGTGTCCACCCTGGGATTAGTGTAGGAGCGTTACAGTGCTGTGTAGGTAACAATGTTGTATTGAAGTGAATATCTATAGGTTCTTAGTGTAGAAGTGTGGACTGTGTCCACCCTGGGATTAGTGTAGGAGTGTTACAGTGCTGTGTAGGTAACAATGTTGTATTGAAGTGAATATCTATAGGTTCTTAGTGTAGAAGTGTGGACTGTGTCCACCCTGGGATTAGTGTAGGAGTGTTACAGTGCAGTGTAGGTAACAATGTTGTATTGAAGTGAATATCTATAGGTTCTTAGTGTAGAAGTGTGGGCTGTGTCCACCCTGGGATTAGTGTAGGAGCGTTACAGTGCTGTGTAGGTAACAATGTTGTATTGAAGTGAATATCTGTAGGTTCTTAGTGTAGAAGTGTGGGCTGTAGCCACCCTGGGATTAGTGTAGGAGCGTTACAGTGATGTGTAGGTAACAATGTTGTATTGAAGTGAATATCTATAGGTTCTTAGTGTAGAAGTGTGGGCTGTGTCCACCCTGGGATTAGTGTAGGAGCGTTACAGTGCTGTGTAGGTAACAATGTTGTATTGAAGTGAATATCTATAGGTTCTTAGTGTAGAAGTGTGGACTGTGTCCACCCTGGGATTAGTGTAGGAGCGTTACAGTGCTGTGTAGGTAACAATGTTGTATTGAAGTGAATATCTGTAGGTTCTTAGTGTAGAAGTGTGGGCTGTGTCCACTCTGGGATTAGTGTAGGAGCGTTACAGTGCTGTGTAGATAACAATGTTGTATTGAAGTGAATATCTATAGGTTCTTAGTGTAGAAGTGTGGGCTGTGGCCACCCTGGGATTAGTGTAGGAGCGTTACAGTGCTGTGTAGATAACAATGTTGTATTGAAGTGAATATCTATAGGTTCTTAGTGTAGAAGTGTGGGCTGTGTCCACCCTGGGATTAGTGTAGGAGCGTTACAGTGCTGTGTAGGTAACAATGTTGTATTGAAGTGAATATCTATAGGTTCTTAGTGTAGAAGTGTGGGCTGTGTACACCCCGGGATTAGTGTAGGAGCGTTACAGTGCTGTGTAGGTAACAATGTTGTACTGAAGTGAATATCTATAGGTTCTTAGTGTAGAAGTGTGGGCTGTGTACACCCCGGGATTAGTGTAGGAGCGTTACAGTGCTGTGTAGGTAACAATGTTGTATTGAAGTGAATATCTATAGGTTCTTAGTGTAGAAGTGTGGGCTGTGTCCACCCTGGGATTAGTGTAGGAGCGTTACAGTGCTGTGTAGGTAACAATGTTGTATTGAAGTGAACATGTCCAGTATTGAGAGTGAAGGTAAATGTAACCCTCTAAGGACCAGAGGGCATCGCTTCACAATGTGTGGCACCCCCAGCCCGGTCTTGACTCCATTACATCAATGGTACTTTTTATTTATCCTTTTTTCTTTGGGCCAGAATCGCAGTACCGAGTCTTTTTTATAGTTTGTGTTTTTTTTGTTTTTTTTTTAATAAACATACCACATAGCGCTTTATTTCAGTAATTACAGGTTTGTAGTCCAAGCACAATTCAATTGGAAAGGATTCCCTCCCCCACCCCTTTCCCCAGTGTCACTCAGCCTCTCAGTCTGGTACGGATATAGCGCAGCGAGGGACAATCTTCAGTATGCAAAATAAAAATCCTGTCCTCCTTCGTCAAGGGAGAAGATTGTCCTGTACTGAAGATTGTCCCTCACTGCATTGGTCCGGTCCAGCGACTGGATTCCAGATCTAATGGGAGGCGGCCAGAGAGGGCGGGAGGGGATCCCTTCCGTTTGAATTGCACTTAAACTACAAACCTGTAAGTGTTGAAATATAACACTGTATGTTTAAAAACATATAATGAAGACTCGGACCTCAAGTTTAATTCAGGTATTACTATCCCTTTAATGGATGACCTCTTACTTTTTGCTCAGCTATTTGAGTAAACAATTGGATAGTTCTTTGTATTGACCTTGAATATATATGTAAATAGTAATCATATCACCCCTTAGACATCTCTTCTCTAATGTAAACAAACCCAGTTTGGCTAGTCTCTCTTTATAACTCAGATCCTCCAATCCCTTTATCAGTTTTGATGCACATCTCTGCACCTTTTCCAGTTCAATAACATGGGGGAATTGTGCTCTTAACCCCTGTAAAACCTGTGAGTCTGCAGTAGTTTTGTGCAAGAGCACCCCACTACTCATTATGTGGTGAAGGGGAAAAGTGTAGTGAAACATTGCCCCGCCACTATATCATTGGAAACATACAGCATTGTAACTGTTCCCTACTGCCATGTCCCTCTTACTAGGACCAGTGTTGTCCTATATGTTATAATTTGTGTTTCCTCCATACATTGTTTTTTTGCTATTCTTTCATTTTCTATGCATTATTTAATTTGCTATCAGTTACTAGTAAGGTTGGAGCAGGAAGGCCCCTGTGGAGTGACAACAAAGGAATACAAATGCATCCCTACTGTGAGAGAAGGCGAGTGTGCACGAATGCGTGAGATAAACTGGAGATGACTTCTCCTATGATATTTCTCCAGTTTCTATGTTATTCTATGGACACAATGCAGTAAGATCTCCAGAGATGGAGAAATCTTAGGGCATAGGCTCCATAGAATAACATAGGAACTGGAGAAGTCATCTCCACTCTATCACCTCTGTATCACGAATTGGTGAATCTCTCCTGGTTCTCTTTCAAGGACTTTTTCCTGGATTGTATAGGGTGGGGTGTACTGATTGGAGACTGAGGGGGACACTGTATCATTCAATCACTCTAGTACTACAACTCTAACATTATTGAAATAACACTCTCCATAGCCCAAATACTATGAAGATTAATTGAAGCTGCTTTTATTGTGACACATTACTATCCCTTAAAGGAGCTGTAGTGGAGCTGTTTTTTTTTACATTATACATGAAAAGAGGATTTTAGTTTTACCTGTTAAATCCTTTTCTATTAGTCCATACAGGTTACTGGTAACTTTGGGTAGGTGATCCACCCCTTTAATTAGGCAGGAACAATTCCCTCCTTGGCTGCAGCTAGCCAATCAGCTTCAGTAAGATTTGAGACATTAACTATTGACTAGATAGTAGAAGGTAAAGAAGACTCCTGTGAGCGTGACCCTGACAGACCCCCACGGTCTGCCACAGGAAAGCCAACCATGGTCCCTTGACAGGGTGGGAGACCAGTAACCTGTATGGACTAAGAGAAAAGGATTTAACAGGTAAGACTAAATCCTCTTTTCTCTGTCGTCCAATACAGGTTACTGGTAACTTTGGGATGTCCAACCATTAAGTTTCCCAGAGGCAGGAAGAAGGCAAGGACCAGGCGCAAGGCCCCCAAAGTCACCAGAGCAGATATGAACCATCAGATCAGAGATAGCCTAACAAAACAAATGAAGTTCAGCTGACACTGAACAGGGGTAACAACACCCTAAGAACTGTTACACAGCACACTGAACTAGAGCCAACAGGGCTCAAAAGTGAAGGCAGCACCAAAGAACTGAAGAAGATCCTAGACAGGGAAGACTGCCTCCAGGATCTTCCTCACAAAACTGGCTTCAGCCGATGCCAACACATCAAAACGGTAGTACTTCAAAAAGGTGTGCACAGACAACCATCTGGCCGTCTTGCACAACTGGTCAGTGGAGGCCTGATTCTTGTAAGCCCAAGAAGCACCAAAAGATCTAGTAGAATGAGCCGTCACCTGAAAAGGGACAGGCTTCTTCCTTAGCTCGTAAGCCTTACGAAAAGTGGACTTGATCCAAGAAGCAATAGTCACTTTGGATGCAGATCTTCCTGTCCTGGGACCCTTAGGAATGACGAACAGTGTGTCAGATTGCCTGATAGACTCAGTGTGATGTATAAAACTTAAGACAACACACCACATCTACCAAGTGGAGATCCCTCTCCTTGTCAGAGGTGGGGTCAGGGCAGAAAGAGGGCACCACAATCTCCTGATTGATGTGGAACTCAGAAACCACCTTCGGAAGAAACTCCTGAGAATTGCGAAGCACCACCTTGTCCTTGTGAAAGACCAAAAAAGGGTGGTCTACAGGACACAGCATGTAACTCTGCAACATGGCGAACAGACACGTCAGCAGGTGTAAAGGAATAGTAGCCAAGGATTCAAAGGGAGGGCGCTGAAGGACTCCCAAAACCAAGTTAAGATCCCACTGAGAAGCAGGAGTCTTAAAGGCAGGACAAGTATAAGCAACGCCCTGGAAGAAAACCTTGACATCAGGAAGGATAGCGATGCGTCTCTGAAAGAAAACAGAAAGCGCAGAAGTCTGAACCTTAAGGGAACTCAAACTGAGGCCCTTATCCACACCATCCTGAAAGAAGGCCAGGACCGTAGGCAGATCAAATTCCTGAGACAGGTCCTTGTCAGCACACCAAGATAGAAATTAGAAAGGTCGACCAGAAACTATGGTAGGCCTTAGAAGAAACAGGTTTGCGGGCACTAAGCATAGTAGCCACCACCCCAGAAGAAAAACCTTTCTTCTTCAATATTGAGAATATTCAATTTCCAAGCCGTCAAAGCTAGACGATGAACATCTTCCTTCCACAGGTAACCCTGTAGAAGAAGATCCAGATGGCAAGGGAGCTGGAATGGCTCCGCCACGGACAGATCCAGAAGCTCTGGGAACCAAGCCTGTCAAGGCCAGTACAGAGGAATCAGAATGACTGGATAGCGCTCCAGTCTCAATTTCCATAACACCCTGTGCAACATGGGGAGGGGAGGAAAGCTGTAGACCAGAGGAAATAACCAAGAAATGGACCTGGCATCCACCGCTAGAGCTAGAGGATCCCTCCAGCGAGAGCAGAACCTCGGAACTATTGTAGCTTTTGAGGAAGTAGGCAGGTCCTACGAAACGCGTAAGCTGTAATTCTGTTGATACAGTTTTATCTGTTATTTTACTGAGTATTGTTATTTTATTCTTTATATTTTTTACCTAATAAATTCCTATATTTACCGAATACCACTAGTATATGGTACTGTTCATATTCCTACTGAATAGATTCCCAGTAGTTTCCACTCTTTTAGAGGAGATTAAATCCCTTGTTATTATACGGTGCAATCTACTGCTGAGAGTCAACAACAGAAGGTGAAAGTTGTTGGAAGAAAATTGGACGGAGAGGTGGATATACCTGGGAGACGGAGAGTTTATAACCGACCTGGGGTTTATACCAGGAGTGTGGGGAATACTGAGAGGCAGTAATAACCTCTCACAAATGTGAGTACCATATTGTGGACACATGGTGATGGTGAAGGAATAAGAATTTACAAGATACTACGCTTAGAGATATCCCTTGCGCTGTTTGTTTTTGTGTTTTCGTTCTCTATAAAAGGGATCCTGACAAGAAGGCGCAACATATCTGAAGTAGGAGTACCCTGACAGACAGCCAGGGTGAGCTGTTCAGTCCAGACCGCAATGGCCCGGTTCACCCATGCCGCAGTGAATGCTGGACGCATGGTAGTACCAACAGTGGCAAAAATGAACTTGAGAGAGACCTCAAGTTTCTTGTCAGTCCAGTGTTTCAGACACCTCAGCAACTGGCAAGGCAGTGGACTTAGATAGCCTGGAGACAGAAGCATCCACTTTGGGGGGGATGAACCCACTGAGCAAGCGCCGCCTCAGAGAAGGGATAAAGCTCAGCAAATTTCTTGGAAACAGAAGGTTTCCTGTCCGGACACTTCCACTCTTCAGACACAAGGCAGTCAAGAGTGGGGTTAGATAGAAAACAAAGGCCTCTTAGGCTCCTGAAATAAATCAGAGGGATCCGAAGAAACCTCCTGAACTAAGGGAATGTTTAGAGTAGTTAAGATGGCTCTGATCCAGCTCTCAGCTGAGGGATCAGGATCAGCCTCAAAGGGATCCCCAAAAACTGAGAGGAGCCCACAGCAGAACATTCCTCAACATCCAAATCCACCAACAGTTCCTCCTCAGAGGAATCTGATACGCCAGGTACTCCCTGCGGTTTGAGCAGGGAAGATCTGATGGAAAAAAGGGTCTGCCAGGAGTGGAAGACCCCCTGTAACTGGGATGGAAAGAGTTGCAATGTAGACTGAAGGTCTCTAGTAGCAGCCTTGAACTCTTGCACCCAAACTGGCTCTAATGCATGGCTGGAGGTCCCTGGGAGAGACTCAGGGACATCAGAACATGCTGGGCATAAATGACCTGAGAATTCTCTAGGTAACCCTGTATGACATGAGGAGCAATGCGCAATGGGGGACACAGAGTCCCCAGCATCCTTAGTCTTAGGCCTGGCCCCACGCTCTAACGGGTTAGACATTCTAACAGTGTTAAAACGTTTAAAGTATAAGGAATCCCCAAATATAGTGCGTAAGATTAAAATTTCACCCCAGAAATCGCTAAAATGCACTTATCTGGCAGGCAAAGGGTTAATCTGCAGAGGAGAGAAGGAGAGTACAAGCTCTGCGTAGGATACTCATTCAGAAAAAGTCACAAAATGGCTGCCGCGGCGGGAGCCAACCAGAAACGAGCATGTGAAGCAAGAGCTCATGGGAAATGTAGTTTTCCCAGAAAAAGTACCCCGACAGTGCCTGGAGCCCAGACACAAAACGTTAACCGAATGACAGAGCAAGGGCAGAGAATTAAAATGAGCCATCTCTGAAGTTGCTACATTGAGTGGTTGCAGAGATACGTCCCAAGTCCCGTAGGAGTGAATGGAGCAATGGTGTCCATGCGGTAAAGCGCACCACAAATTTTGCAAAGTTGAAACTGTGGATTAAAAATACATGAAACATCACTAGAAAATGTTAGCAGACCCAAAAAAACACTAAATCCATTAGGGAAAGTGCCAATAAACCCCCAAAAGATGCAAAACCAGCAGCTAAAGGGTTAAGTTACCACAGAAACTTGCTCCAAACACCCACCAGACATACAGATATACCCAATGAGTGCAGGAGTGTGCAACAGGAACTCCAGGAATACACCCCTGTGCGGAGGTGCAATGTGGGACATGTGGACCTGCAGCACTCAAAGGGTTGCTCACCTTTCCCGCAGATCTTCTGTCTTCAGATTACCATGTATTAAGAAGAAGCCTCGGTGGGCAACTTCTAAGGAAAGAACTTGTAGCCAAGATTTTCCCCTCAGGGCTTAAGGTTCACAAAAAGGTCCTGGTCACTGAGCTAGCCACATCTAAGGGCATTGTCAGTTATGATAATCCACCTAATGGTGGTATTCCATATCTAACAGAAAAATAAAAAATTAGCTAAAACTATAGCAGAACTGATCTCTTGCCTGTGTCTTCACCAAGGAACAAATCTTTCTGCAGCTGGTTGGCTAGCTGCAGCCAAGGAGGGAAGGTAGGCTCCACCCCCTGCATACAATTCTAGAATTGTTCCTGCCTACTTAAAGGGGCGGATCGCCTACCCAAAGTCACCAGTAACCTGTATTGGACGACAGAGAAATAGGCATTGAAAGTTCCCCCCTCCCTCCCCTTCTCCTGACGTCAGTGTCTAGCTGACAGCAGGAGATCACAGTCCGAGGACCAGCCGGCGGCTCTTCAGCAGAGCCGAAATCTCGTTATTTCAAAAGAATTACTTCATTGGAAAGGTCTACAAAGTGTACCTGGTTTGCTAGCACACTTTGTAGACCGTTCCAATGAAGTAATTATTTTTAAATAACGTGATTTCTGCTCTGCTGCAGAGCCTCCTGGTGTCGTACGACTCGAATCTTCTGCTGTCAGCTTTACAGCTCACATCAGGAGAAGGGGAGGGAAACTTTCAATGCCTATATCTCTGAAACCATAACGGTTTGAGAGATAGCATTTGGAGCATATTATTATTTTAACCTCTACAAAACTGGAGACAATTTTTCAGGGACATCACTGTCCCTTTAAAGAACCAGAGGAATGTGCAGTGAGCAGACTGTGGTCTTCAAGCAACTGTCATGTCCGCCTCCATGCATATGACATCAGGACTGATTGTGCAAAAAGGCAAAAGCGAAAAAATAGGATTTTTTTTTTTTTTTTTTTAACTTATTGATAAATCCTTGTCTATTAGACTATTGAGGGATGCAGGGACCATGGGGTTAAGCAGAAAGCCTATAGGAGGCAGGGCACTCTAAGCAAGATAACTCCTCCTACTTCCTAGCTGTTAACCCCTCCCAAACATGTATAGGGGGTGATAATTCCCCTTTAAGTTGGCCCAAGCTCGACTGGTATCAAATTTGTTGCACTGTGCACACATTACCTTTTTTCTCGGGTGCTCAAGGCTTCAATAATATTACGCACCATTCATCTCGAAAAAGCCGGGCATACCATTGCATATAATAAAATTAACCCTTTATTCAAAACATTAAAACGAAGTTTTGAATAAAGGGTTAATTTTATTATATGCAACTAGTTGAACAGCCCGTTACACGGGCCACAGTGCCTCTGCTGATACAGAGTTGGACGCTCCTTCGGAGTGCCCAGCTCTGTATCAGCCGCGGCGCGGGCAGTCTCTACTGCGCATGACTGCCGCACGCGCAGTAGTGTCTACTGCACATGTCGGGCGTTACACACGATTTAGCGAATTATTATATAGGATGGTGTGCCCGGCTTTTTGGGGATGAATGGTCCAAGCTTTACTGGTAACATTAGTGACTCCACTTGTCATATCTTTCTCATATCGTCAACGTCACTTTCATTCGCATTCACGCTCTCGTGTCAGAAATAAAGACATCAGATCGTCTCCTTTCTTCCGGCCAGCGCAGCGTCTTTAATTGAAATGGATACAAATTCATGCAACAAAAAAAAAAAAATAAGAGTAGAAATACGGAACACAGACGCCGGCAAACAGGAAGAAAAAAAAATTGAAGAAATGCTCGGTATTTAGCAAATTCTTCCATCTCCTCGCGGATTCTCAAAATCCTTGCACGTGAAGCAGGCAATAAAGTCTAGTTTTCAGAAAATGTTATATTACAATATTTACAACATTTTATTTCATGCAAAAGCTTTTTATTTCAACTGTTAGACAAAGTCATTTTTAGATTTTTTTTCTCATTTTTTTAAATATATTTTAACATTGTATTTTAATTATATTGTTTCGCTGAAGTTTTAACAAGTACTTTTTTTTTTTTGTTGTTTTAAAAATATTTTCTTATTTTTCTTCATTTATTTTTTGTACTTTAGGTATAGTTCCATGCACTTTCCCCTTCTACTGTAGGAATTTTATTTTGTTACCATCTTGTTTTAACCGTTTGAGTGCCAGAGAGGTAAGCAACGCATTGCTCTGCAATGTGTTGCATACCCCTCTGGCTCTCAAAGTGTTAAAGATGATGCTTAACAGAATGCCAACACCTCCTACCGTCTCTTACCTTAATATAGGTAGAGAACCCTAATGGCTATTGGGGATCAATTCAGAGTGGAATGGTTCTCCAAAATTAACTTTTAACCCCTTAAGGACAGGTGCACTTGTGCCCGGCACTTGAGGACCATGGGCCTTTTTTTTTTTTTCTTCTTCTGGGTTCAGGGCTTCCGGAGCGGCGTGCAGCCGCACCGGGAGCCCTGAACTCCATGACGTACCAGGGCCGTCACTGGTCCTTAAGTGCCAGACCTCCGTGACGGTCCTGCCACGTCAATGGTCCTTAAGGGGTTAATTAGTACAGAATATTTAGTTCACAGAGTTGGACATGATTCTTTAATGCTGGACTCCAAATTCCTCCTGCTGTATTCTTCCTATGAAGAGCAGTGGGAGACGTTCGCAGTCCTGCAGAAAAAAAAAAAAAGTCGCATGGAAAATAGCGTGCAACTACAGGGAGCAGCCATCATGTCATGCCTTGATTAAAAGGGTAACATGAGAATCTCGCAACGCAAGGCAACACAAGATTCTCAAGCCGCGCCTTCAAGTCCCACCATCCTTAGCACCTGATTTACAGAGCCTAGCGCTCGACAGCAAATAAATTAGTAATAAAACCCCGCTTGTAGACCTTGCAAATACATAGTTACTTAAAGGGATAGTAATACTCCGTTTTATCTTTATTTTATTTTGTAGGCATTAAAAAAAACATGAAGAACGATATAAGTCTTATCTCTCAAACCTTTATGGTTTGAGAGATATTCACAAGCAAAGTTTCCCCTCACTGACCAAAATGGTCAAGTCTGCCATCTAGCTGTCAGATTTGGAATCCGGTCCGCAGACCAACCGCTGGCTCTACAGCAGAGCAGAGATCGCAAGATATAAAAATAACTATTTCATTGGAAGGGTCTAAAAAGTGTGCTTGCAAACCAGGCGCACTTTGTAGACTATTCAAATGAAGTAGTTCTTCTTAGAAACCATAAAGGTTTGAGAGATAAGACTTATATCGTTCTTCATGTTTTTTTAATGCCTACAAAATAAAATAAAGTTAAAACGAAGTATTACTATCCCTTTATGGACCTCTATTTACAAGGTCTACAAGCAGGGTTTATTACTAATGTCCCACAGTTATTTCAGTTTACTTAGTTCGGTTTATTTGCTGTGGCTCGCTAGGCTCTGTAAATTGGTTGCCAAGGATGATGGGGCTTGAAAATCTTGCGCTGTCCTGCAGTTCGAGATTCTCATGTCGCCCTTTTAATTGAGGCGTGATATGATGGCTGCTCCCTGTAGTCGAACGCGACTTTTTAAAAGGATAAAAAAAAAATCACGTCCACTCAACGTACGTGAAATCCGGTACTAATAAAAAGATTCATTGTGGAGAAGCAATTCATCCCTAATCGATTCATCCTGGCTATTAGGATTTTATTCCCAGAGTAAAGTACGTGGGGGGGATTATCACTAAGAGTCGTTAAAGTGTTCTATTATCAAACATTTTTATTAATTTGTTCTACAGATGTCATGTGAGTAATTTAAAAGATTTAAAGGGACAGTAATACTAAAAATGTAAAAAAAAAAAATTTGTAGAGTTTGTTCTCCTGATTAGAACAAGGGAACTCCCACGGCTGAAAGAGGTTTTACTCAAAAGTTATTACAGATTAAACCTGAATTTTGTGGGGGCAGTATCACAGTGATGATGTTGTTGCATCCTCCTACGAGTATTTATAGTCAACTGACCAGAGCTGTCCATAAGACTGAGTAACAAAAGCACCACTGTACAATATCAGGCCATTTAGATACAGCATTTAAAAAATTACAGTTTGAGCTGTAATAATTTTTGAATAAAACACCTTTCAGCAGTAGAAGTCCCCTAGTTTTACTCAGGAGGATAACTCCTACAACATTTTTTTTTGTTTACAGTTTAGGTATTACTATCCCTCACTACCCCTTTTAGTGACAGCCAGCTGAGGGAGCTGACCTGGTTACTAGGCTGGTAATGGCTCAATTGTCATGGCAACCTGGTGAGCGCTTACACACACACACAGGCATTTGCTGAATGAGTTGCAGTGTTCAGGACCAAATAAAAGCATTCACATGAAGGCAAATGCCTCTGTGTGTTGCCATGGCATCAGATTCGTTGCCAGTCAGGCAACCGGGTCAGCCCCTTCAATGAAAAAAGGGGCCGAGCTTATTAAAAGGGGTGGATTTAACAATGTGATTGAAATCAGTCTCCGTCTGTAAATCTGTAGCGTAAATGAATAAAACAATTATTAAGCATCACTCTTTAAACTGTAAACAAATGGTTTGTATTTTCCTTGTGAAAATGTATTTTAAAAATGAGAAAAACATACCGTAAAATAACGTGTAACATATACATTTAAAAAAAAAAAAAAATTATAAAAATTGTGTAAATAAAGTGACTAATAAGTCTTAACTCTTTGAGTGGCAGAGGGGTATGCAAAGTAATGTGTTGCGTACTCCTCTGGCACTCAAAGGGTTCAAATAAGAATTTAAGTAACCCCGCGGACACTTGAAAAGAGACATTTCTAGTATTCAAGGGGTTTAAAGGTCAGGCTAATGATAACAGACATGTAAAATGTTCACAGTTTCATAATTCGCTTGAAAAAAGGGACATGCGCTGCAAGTGACAGCACTCTTGTGCGCTGACTTTGGTGCTTAACCCTTTGAGTCAAAGAGACACCAACACCTTAAAATTTAAAAGTGGGCTATATTTTAAAGGGGGTCTCTCACCTATATGTATGTAATGCTCATAAGTTAGAGCATTTATCAAAAAGCTTGAAAACGTTGTTCATTTTTAAAACAGAACAGTTATATGCTTAAAAATGAACATAGAAACATAGAATTTGACGGCAGATAAGAACCATTCGGCCCATCTAGTCTGCCCAATTTCCTACTGTGTAAAAAAAAAAAAAAAAAAAAAAAAAAAAAAAAAAAAAAAAAAAAAAAAAAAAAACCTTTTTTGGTCCTTGGTCTTTTCTTATGTTAAGGACCGCCTTATGCCTATCCCATGCATGCTTAAATTCTGTCACTGTATTGACATCTACCACTTCTGCTGGTAGGCTATTCCACTTGTCTACTACCCTCTCAGTGAACGTTTAAAAAGTGTCCGGCAGCCTACTTCCAGCTTGACGAATCTTAACGACCAGAGGCAGGACCCGTCCCACTACCCATCATCCTCCTGTCACTAAGTTGGAGTGATCTCATTGGCAGAGATCAATATCTAGCCAATGAGATTACTCCAGCTTAGAGACAGACATCCTCCGTCATCGGAGGATGATGGGTAGTGGGACGGGTGCTGCCTCTGGTCGGCAAGATTCGGCAATACAGAAGTAGGCTGCCGGACACTTTTTAAACATTCATTTTTAAGCATATAACTGTTCTGTTTTAAAAATGAGCAATGTTTTCAAGCTTTCTGATAAATGCTCTAACTTATGAGCATTACATACATATAGGTGAGAGACCCCCTTTAAATACCATGCATTTCCGGCTAGCGTGTGTACAAACGTGTTATTTTGTATCTGAGTCCTAACATAGCTGGTTATTACACTAACTTTCACACCTGTTCAAACCGCCAGGGTGGCAAGTTCTAGTTTACGATTGAAAAAAAATATATATTACAGGCTGTATGCTGAGTAAATCAAGGTCACACCCACTGCCGAGATGAGTTACTCAAAAGTGATTTCAGCTCAGAACTGCATTTTTTTTGTGCAGTAACAACATGGCCAGAGATTTTATGGTGGTGCCATTCTTACAGCAGTCTATGGTCAGTTGACCTTCAAATGTCATAGGCTGCTGCCCTGGAGATGCCGCTTCCAAAAATTGCAAGTTTCATCTGCAATAGCTTTTTAAAGGGATAGTAATGTTTCACAAAAACAGCAGCTCCAATTAATCTTCATGGTATCTAAGCCATAGAGAGTGTTATTTCATTACTGTCAGAGTTGTAGTACAAGAGTAATTGAATGATAAAGTATCCTCCTCCCGCCCCTTTTACCTAGTGTAACACTGCTCACCTCAGATGTGGAATCCAGTCCATAGACCAGACAGATAACAGCAAGGGACAATCTTCTTACTGTAAGAATAATGAAAGCCCTACCCCCTTGACAGGTTTTTCAGCTTTTTCTCTTATCTTAATTGAAGATTGTCCCTCTCTGCAATTGACTTGGACACCACCCTGCTGCTCTGAGGTGAGCAGTGTTACATCAGTAAAAGGGGCGGGAGGGGGGATACTTTATCATTCAATTACTCTTGTATTACAACTTTGATAGAATTGAAATAACACTCTTCATGGCCTAAATGCTATGATTAGGGCTCAAAATTTCCACTCGCTACTAGCCAATGGCAAGTGAAAATTGAGCCCTGGCGAGTAGAAATTCAGCCCTGGTGGGTATGTTATGGCTTGCAGTGGCGACTAACTTTTCAGGTCTGGCTAGTAGCAAAGGACTTCATATTTTAAGCCCTGCTATGATGATTAATTAGAGCTGCTTTTATTATGAAACATTACTATCCCTTTAATGAAACATCTCTTAGAACCAGAGCTCCCTTGGTTTACTCATGAGAAAGCATGCAATAAAAATGTCTTCAATACTGTACATTAAAGGCATAGTAATGTTCAGTCCGTTACTGTATCTAACCTTAGATACAGACAACACAGCATTGTCACTTCTCAAACACCTACTAAGACTGCTATGGCAATACCAGTTGGGGAGAACTGGAGAAAGCAGGAATGACTGCACTACACAGCAGATGTAAGACCAGACTTTATGCTTCAGGAAATGGGGAACTGTTACAGAGGCTGCCTGGAGTAGAGGGTATATAAGTGTACAAGTGTTCGTGTTCAATTATGGTGTTTAAAATATAACACAATTTTATTTTTAGGCGTTAGTGTTTCTTTAACTCTGAGCACCAGAGGGGTGTGCAAAGCACCAAAGTCAGAGCACAGGCGTGTTGTCAGGAGGGCAGTGACATTTTGTAACTTGTATCCCTTCTCTCCAGGGACATATTGGTGTTTTGGAGTCAGGAATTTATTTTTTGGGGGCCTTAACTAGAAAAGGATTCAATGGATTATATTTCTGCCTTCCTCTAGATCAACACAAATAAGGATGATATGGAAAAGACTGAACTAGATGGACACGTCTTTTCTACAACCCTTTGAGTGCCAGAGGGGCACACAACGCATTACTCCGGCACTCAAACGGTTAACCTTATCATCTAAGTTGGTGATTAGGAGAGACCGTCAGAGTACAAGTGGTCTCTGTAGGCTCGCAGAGCGGCTCTCTACTCGCTGTATAGTTGTAATAATAAAATAAAACACTGCGAGTAGGATTCTTTATATTTATTTTTACATTGTGTATTGCTCTATTACACTATTGGGCGCCCTCTGTTGTGTTTGTATTCTCATATAATCTGCCGCCTAGGGAAAGCAAGTGTTTGAGGAGCAGCCTGACTCCATAACCTACAAGATTTTACTGTTGACTGGGGCAGTTTTTAATCCCAGAAGTGCTTTGTAGCAGTGGCCTACACGAGTAGGATCTCAGCCATCGAGTATTCACTCACTAGGTGTTATGGTGGTTTTCCATGTCATCTGATCTGCACTAGGGGGCGCCTTCCTGTTCTCCCCTTGTGCTTGCATAGAACCATCTAAGTAATAAACCCTAACCCCCCCCATTTACCTTCATCTGGGCTGAAAAGCCTAATGGCCACTATGAATTAATTTGTTGAGGACAGATTCCACAAAATAATTCTTTAATTAGCACCGGATTGAGGACTTTGGACAGAGGCGTTTGGTGTCCCCGAGTCCTGTAATCATCATCATGTCTGCTCCCTAGGAACATGAAATCCTTTGTTACGGATTCATTTTGGACACCCAAAGCACCCGGATCTGATCCTTAGCAGCCATCAGTTTAAGGGGTAATTATTAGGAGGAGTTAATGCCCCTTTAAGACGTTTACAAAGCAGTGACATCGCTTACATGCCCGTTAGCATTTAAGTGCAATTTTTAAAAATAAAAGGAGCCGTTTATAAGGACAGTAATTTTTTTTAATGGGGAAAAAAAAACCCTTAGGACCTGCCACTGCTTTTTCTTTTTTGTTTTTAAAAAGGAACAATCACTTCCATTAACCCTCAGAGGGGTACGAAACGCATTGCTTTGCTGTC
Source organism: Rhinophrynus dorsalis (assembly GCA_037306005.1). Lineage (NCBI taxonomy): Eukaryota > Metazoa > Chordata > Amphibia > Anura > Rhinophrynidae > Rhinophrynus > Rhinophrynus dorsalis. The sequence goes on from CM074721.1 coordinate 560,451,619, forward strand.
ACTTTGAGTTAAAGTTTTCGGTATTCAAATATTCTTCTTCGATAAAGCTTCAATCTGTTTTTTTTTTTTTAAATAAATTGTTATGGTAAAGGAGATATTAGCATTTAAACCCTTAAGGACCAGCGGTCCTGGGGTGTGTGGTCCTTTAAGGACCAGACAGGAAATTTTGATGTGCCGTCCGATGTGACTGATCACGTGGGGCGGCACTCCGAACGGGGGACTGAAAGAGATCACTCCGGTCTTGGAGCGATCAACTTCAGTCCCCGGTATTACTCACCGCGCTCCTACAGCGAGTATAAGTACGTGATGTACCAGGACCGTCACTGGTCCTTAAGTGCAGACCAGCTTGACGGTCCTGCCACGTCAATGGTCCTTAAGGGGTTAAAGATATCCTAGTCCCATGTTGTTCCTCTTTCCCTCCCCTTTCTGAGACTAAAGAAATCAATGCGCACCAGGTCACATGAAGATTTGTGAGTCTCTGAAGGAGGAGAGAAAGAGGAACAACATGGGGGTAGGAGGGGATTAAGAGCCTTTCGGTACTGAGCTGTACAATCGCGATCCCACTGGTGACGCTATCAGGAATATCTTTAAAGGGATAGTAATACTTAAGTATTACTAATCCCTATAGTAAAGTCCTATTAAAAATAAATGTATTGCCCCCAGTGTCATCTCTCAAACCTTTATGGTTTGAGAGATGATCACTTCTAAAGTTGCCCTCTCCCTCCCCCTTCCCTGAAGTCAGCGTTGTAGCTGTGACTGAAGGGAAATCCGGTCTTACAATCATCAGACGGCTCTGCAGCAGAGCCGCGATCGTGTTAATAAAAAAAAAAAAAAAAAAAAAAAAAAATCTTTCACTAAAACGGTCTTCTACGTGTGCTTGCAAACCAATCACAAACCAAGCACACACAGAAGACCATTTCAGTGAAAGATTTATTTTTTATTAACGCGATCTTGGCTCTGCTGGAGAGCCACCTGAAAGTTGTACAACTGGCTTACCTGCAGTCAGCTAGAATGCTGACTACGAGGAAGGGGGAGGGAGAGGGCAACTTTAGGAGCGATTATCTCTCAAACCATAAAGGTTTGAGAGATGACACTGGGGGCAATACATTTATTTTTAATAGGACTTTACTATAGGGATTAGTAATACTTAAGTATTACTATCCCTTTAAATGCCAATATCTCCTTTACCATACCGATTTAAAAAACAAAACCACAGACTGAAGCTTTATTGGAGGTGACAGTTCCACTTTAAACTGCAATTGAATGTTGCGTCCACCAGGTGAAGCCGTTATCACTTATTCTTGAGAGCCATAATCAATGCCTTCCACGGAGTGCATCATAAAAGAAATGTGCATTATGGACACCGGGCGGTGCTGCTGCTTTAAGACAAGATGAGTTTGAGCTGTAATTACATTTGGATGGAAAATCTCCTGGCAGTGGAAGTAACTTTATTTCACTCATCAGGAAAATCCTTACATTTTTTCAGCATTAAAAAAAGTATACTGATCCTATAAAGTATCTCTCCAAAATGATAAACAAAATGTAAAAATGGGCAAGTTTTTAAAAATACAGTGTTTAACCCTTTGAATGCCATGGCGGAATCCAACACATTGTGCTACAATGTGTTCTATACCTCCATGGCACTCAAACGGTTAATCGTTTAAGTCCAGGGGGCTGCCCACCCTTTACGTTCCTTTAAGGGTGAAGTATATTGGTCTCCATGCCGGGTACGATTCACAGATATACATATAAAATGAGATATAAACATCAGGGGGAGAAAAACGGAGGGGAATATATAACATTTTATATATATTTTTTTTTTTCATATACACTTTCAGTTTTCAAAAGATTGCCGTTTTTAAATATATATATATTTTTTTTCTTTCGTTAGACACATTTTCATTTAAAAAGTACATCTCGTCTGAATACATCCTCTGGATTCCTCGTACACAATTCATCTGTCAGTTGCATATTTTCCATTCCCCCCACCCCCTGTAAATGCTCCTCGTCCCAATCTAATACATTATTTGTTTCCTTTATTCCAATACTCTACGTGTTCATAATTATTACTGGTTTGTCGATGCACAGCGAGCCTTAGATGGAAAGGTGAAGACGTGCAGTTCTGGAGAGAATCAATTGCATCAAAGGGACAAATTACATTTCTAATTGATTTTAACCCTTTGAGTGCCAGTGGTGTTGCACACCCCTATGGCAATCAAAGGGTTAAAGTGGCTTTTATCTGCTTAAAGGAGCAGTAAACTTTTTTTATGAAAAAATATATATTGTAGAGATTTTCCTACTGAGTAAAATAAGGGTACTCCCACTGCCAAGAGATTTATATTTCCAGAGTTATTACAGTTTAAACCCATGTTTTTTTACATTAGCAGTGCCCTCTAGTGGTCAAATTCTAATTAGATTTCCTGTTAGATTCTAATGGAGAGGAAAGTCAGAGACATACAGTTCTCCATAGAATGTGATAGAAACTGCTGAATCACTTCCTGTCAGTTAGAACTTCCAGGAAGTAAATACAGTAAATTCACTTCCTGATTATTTAAACTGCTATAAATTTTGAATAAAACATCCGACAGCGATGGGAGTGACATTGTTTAATTCAGCAGGAAATGCTCTGTAAAATATGTGTTTTCATAAAAAAGTTTACTGCTCCTTTAAATCTTTCAATGCCAGCGGGTCATCAAACACATGCAATGCACTGGACACCCCTCTGGCGCTGAAACAGTTAAATACTGGACAGGTCTCCATGCTTTGTGAAGCAATGTGCCCGACCCCTCTTTGGAAAAGATCTCTACAGATCAACGTGAATTGTATTTGCTCGTTACAATGCAGCCATTTTCCCCTCAGAATGTCCCAATTTTGCTTTTATACATAAAGCCCACAGCGTGTGTGCGCGTATATATTATATACACATATATATATGTATATATCTCTATACACACACACCTCTCCCTCTGTGGTTTTGAGTGTCAGTCTCCTCTGACACTCAAAAGTTTAAAAATGCCTGAAAAACACCTCCCCCCCCCTTTTTAAATATATACACACACACAAGTTAACAAATAAAAAAATAATGCCAACAAACAGGAATTAAAAAAACAAAACAAAAAAAAAACATTAAAAAAAGGGTTTGGATGTAAAACATATTTGCATGAATGATAAAAAACAAAAAAACAAATATATATATTATATATATACGTATGAATTACAAAGTGCATGAAATGAAACCGTGAAATAAATAAATAATTCAGCTGCCTGAGTGTGACGCTCGAGTGTAACGGACGGAAATATATATAATATGTACTTTATGTACACAAACACACATATTACACTATACACACACATACCATACAAAAGCAGCACTCCCAGGTCTTTTTTTAGCCATTTGCGGTCCAGATGTTTGCACACAGCTCTAGTCCCCTAAAGAGTTAAATGTCTACATTTCCTCCTCATTTAAAAAGCTTACTTCTCCTTTAAAAATAAAGAGAGGTTTCCATTGTTAACATGTAAAAATAATATGCTTCTTTAAAAACACAGGCCCATATTTAAAAAGGAAAACCAATTGCCCCCCAGGGCAGAAATAAAACTTCCTCCTGAGTTAACCCCTTAACGAACACCTGATCCGTGGGAGGGTGGACATTAACTCTTTGAGTGCCGGAGCGGTACGGAACGCATGCGTTCTGCACCGCTCTGGCACTCAAAGGGTTAAGGACAAGCATATATATATTTTTTTTAATTTAAGAAATGGATTCGATGACGTGTAAGGACTGTCACTGGTCCTTAAATGCTGGAACCCTGGGATGGTCCTTACAGGGTTAAGCTGGACTATTAAAAAGCTCTATACAAATGCATGGGATCTGAAGACCTTTTACTTTGTCCCGTATGGAGCGGTCTGTTAATCCCAGAATAACTCCAGTGTGCTTTTATAGATACGGGCCCCAGGCCTTAAAGAGTAAACACTTCGGTCCCAGCTTACACCCTTGACAAACCATCAAACAGTGTACACATACACCTCCATATAGATCACCAGCAGCCGCGTCACTCTACTTAAATGTTTGGCGCAGATCTTTCTGTATCTACAGTACAAAAAAGGTCTGTGTGCACAGTCTGATAATGGAGAACGATGATGATAAATGAGCACTTTTATCACCAAAAAAGCCCCCTTGGTGCTGCTTTGTATAGACTGAGTGTGTGAGATGTGCAGCATTCTGCACGTGGACACCAGCTCCTGGATTTGTGCGTTTGGCTGTTTTCCACATATATTATGTTATATGAGGAGACAAAGTGGATGCAATCATAAAAATCAGGAGTTTATGCCAGGTCTAATGCTAATGCGACAACAACGGCAGCATTCACGGCACTTTAATTTAACCCTTTGAGCGCCAGAGAGGTATCCAGTGCATTGTGGTATCTCTCTGGCACTCTCAGGGTTAAATCAGCAAGGTGGTGCAGATTTATTAGGTCAATGTTTCAGTCGCACCTGTGACATTGATACAGGGAAGATAGGAGATTGAAATGTGGACCTAATAACTGCACCTGCCTACCGATTTAACCATTTGTTTGCCAGAGGGGTATACAATGGATTGCGTTGCGTACCCTTCTTGCATTCAAAGAGTTAAGTCTTGTGAGTGCTGCCATTTTCTTATCTGTGTGTGTATATTATATATATAGTGTGTATGTGTACACGTGCTTATGTGCATCCATACCTGCAAACATTCACCCATTATAAACACGCTCCATCTCCCACACATACCAAGGTATATATGTATAAAGATATGTGTACATATCAATGCACTCCGTGGTATACAGTAATGTGTACAGTCAAGCATCCGTATCTACATACATAAACACATGTATAGAAACGCATCTGTGAGTGTTTTATGAAAATACAAATATTGTCAAATGATGTGCATAAATATGTATACAGACTTTTACACATTTATACATGTACATTCACACACGCGCACACACGTATATACTGCATGTAGTGGTGCAATGAGCAGGCCATTAAGAGGTGCGAGTTATATCACAAAGTTCCCCCGATCCCCCACACTAACCCCCCCATTCACAGGGGAATCCATGAAACTGTAAAATGGTACTGAGTATCTATACACACTGCCAGATCAGAGGATTTGTATATATATATATATATATATATATATATATATATATATATATATATATATATATATATATATATATATATATATATATCTTCCACACACAGGAATGCATTTATGAGAGAGGGAGTGTGTGTGAGAGGGAGTGTGTGTGTGTGAGAGAGAGAGAGAGAGAGTGTGTGTGTGAGAGAGTGTGTGTGTGTGTGTGTGTGAGAGCGAGTGTGTGTGTGTGAGAGAGAGGGAGTGTGAGAGGAAGTGTGTGTGAGAGGGGGTGTGTGTGAGAGATGAGAGGGAGTGTGTGTGTGAGAGAGAGGGAGCGTGAGAGAGAGGGAGCGTGAGAGAGGAGAATGAGAGAGAAAGGGAGTGTGTGTGAGAGAGGGAGTGTGTGTGTGAGAGGGAGTGTGTGTGTGAGAGGGAGTGTGTGTGAGAGAGAGGGAGTGTCTGTGTGAGAGAGGGAGAGGGAGTGTGTGTGAGAGGGAGTGTGTGTGTGTGTGTGTGAGAGAGTGTGTGTGTGTGTGTGTGTGTGTGTGAGAGGGAGTGAGTTAAAGTAGAACTATCATGGACATATAACTGACCCCCCGATTAATTGTTAGTATACTGGTAACCATGGAAATAGTGCCATAATGTTTGTTAAGTGCCGGCATTAACTGCAATCATAACTTTGTATGGGACTTACATCAACACGACAGCTCAGACATCTTGGAGTAATGGGCTCTGTGCACCTGCGCTGTCCGTCCATGTCTCGTCATTGATAGGATATGTGCCAAAGGGGGAGTCGCACTGTAACCGTGCGGTACAGTGAATTGGGGGTCAATTATATGTGCATGATAGGTCCGCTTTAAGTCAGACGACACATTTGGGGCTGGATGTATACAGGCAAAGTGCAGGAATTTGGAAACTAAACATTACACCTAAGGAGACAAATCCGAATTCTGAAAATCCCCACTAATTTCAATAAAAATTTGAATCCATTCAATACTAGAGAGGGTTTCCCAAAGGATTGCGAAGCTTTATTGTAATTAGTGGGATTAAGTGGGTTAACCCTTTGAGTGCCAGAGGGGTACGCCTCTGGCACTCAAAGGGTTAATAGCCCAATTTAAAGGAATAGCAAACTGTAATATACTAAACTAAAACACTGGCTGTATGTCCTTGACTACTGCTAACATGCTCCGGTTGCTCAGGGGTTAATATTTACCAAGTCGCATGGCTGGACCCATGCCGTTTCCCCAATACAAGGGAGAAGGAAGGTCCACTTCCTGTCTCTGATCAGCGACTGGCACTATGGGAGCTGAGAATGACGTCTCAGCCCCCCACACCTCTCTGGCACTCAAAGGGTTAAGGAAAGTGAGCAAGATGAAGTCACGGTAAGTAGTAACTCCTGTGCTACCGGAGCATTTTACTGGGTTAAAAGCCCACTTTACATCCGTGAACATTTTGCGGATTCTTGTTTGCCCTCTACGGTGCGGAATTGCTGTACTTTGCCTTTACACCCACTGTGTCTGGAGATACAGATCTACTCACACGAGTCCCGCTTCCCTGACACTAGTGTGTGAGCGGGGTGAGGAGTTGGGGTCCTCTAATGTTGCTGTTGACTAGGAAGGTGGCAGTGTGCATCAATACTCTTCAGTGATTTATACAGCAGCATCCACGCTCCCAGGAAGGAAAGAGAGACAGACAGGTGGTACGGGGTACTGGGGATAACAATGGAGGGGCGGCGGAGCACAAGGTTAATTGGTCAGCCCCCTCGTCTGTAAACAATCCAGGTCCTGGCTCTGTTTAATCTCTTTCATTCTGCAAAGGAGAAGAGAAGGGGGAAGGAGAGAAGATAACGGGAAGGACGAGACGTGGGAAGAGACGATAACGGGAAGGACAAGATGTGGGAAGAGAAGGAGAGAACGTAACGGGAAGGACGATACGTGGGAAGAGAAGGAGAGAAGAGAAGGGGAAGGACGAGATGTGGGAAAACAAGGAGAGAAGATAACGGGAAGGACGAGATGTGGGAAGAGAAGGAGAGAAGAGAAGGGGAAGGACGAGATGTGGGAAAACAAGGAGAGAAGATAACAGGAAGGACGAGATGTGGGAAGAGAAGGAGAGAAGAGAAGGGGAAGGACGAGATGTGGGAAAACAAGGAGAGAAGATAACAGGAAGGACGAGACGTGGGAAGAGAGGGAGAGAAGAGAAGGGGGAAGGACGAGATGTGGTAAGAGAAGAAAACGGGAAGGACGAGACGTGGGAAGAGAAGGAGAGAAGAAAATGGGAAGGACGAGACGTGGGAAGAGACGATAACGGGAAGGACAAGATGTGGGAAGAGAAGGAGAGAAGAGAAGGGGAAGGACGAGATGTGGGAAAACAAGGAGAGAAGATAACGGGAAGGACGAGATGTGGGAAAACAAGGAGAGAAGATAAGGGGGAAGGACGAGACGTGAGAAGAGAAGGAGAGAAGATAACAGGAAGGACGAGACGTGGGAAGAGAGGGAGAGAAGAGAAGGGGGAAGGACGAGACGTGGGAAGAGAAGAAAACGGGAAGGACGAGACGTGGGAAGAGAAGGAGAGAAGAGAGCATGATGTCACATAACATTATCTCCAAGCTGAATCCATCCTACTACATGTCACCCAGTGCCCTAATCACCCAACTCACACATCTACCCACACCACACCACAAGCAAATACACACAGCCCTACTCCACTACCCCCCTCACCCCACACTCTACCCTTCCCACGCACTCAGAGATAATACTGCATGCACACCAGACATCCCCCCCAAACATACACAACACCTCTCATTCCCACTATGAATACAGTTCCTTAAAATCCTGTCCCACACTGAGCCCAGCAACTTCATCCACAAAAATCACACCACAAAGCTGCGCAGTGCACTGCACATTACATACTCACACAAATCCTTCCTTCACATCCAACGCACATTCTTCACACTACACAAATCATCCTGCAGATCTCCCTTACACACCCAACCAACACTACTGCTCCCCACCCTGCACTTTAATACAACCATCTATCTCTATATGCACGCACACACCACCTGTGACAATAACCAGCCTGTGTACATTCTACTGTATACACAGCATCACTGCATACTGCACCCCACAGACAGAATCTTATAAATCCACCCACACATCCGCCCCAGTACACAGCACCAGAACACAGCCATGTTCCTTACTTCCCATCCTGCATACAGACCCCTGCACACATCATCCTATAAATCTACCCGCACACCCACCGCATTACACACAGCACCATAACACAGCCACGTTCTGTACCTCTCCTCCTACATACAGTACCCTGTACACATCATCCTATAAATCTACCCTGCACACCCACCGCATTACACACAGCACCATAACACAGCCACGTTACATACCTCTCATCCTACATACAGTACCCTGCACGCATCATCCTATAAATCTACCCTGCACACCCAACACATTACACACAGCACCATAACACAGCCATGTTCTATACCTCTCATCCTGCATACAGTACCCTGCACACATCATCCTATAAATCTACCCTGCACACCCACCGCATTACACACAGCACCATAACACAGCCACATTATATACCTCTCATCCTACATACAGTACCCTGTACACATCATCCTATAAATCTACCCTGCACACCCACCACATTACACACAGCACCATAACACAGCCACGTTATATACCTCTCATCCTACATACAGTACCCTGTACACATCATCCTATAAATCTACCCGCACACCCACCACATTACACACAGCACCATAACACAGCCACGTTATATACCTCTCATCCTACATACAGTCACCTGTACACATCATCCTATAAATCTACCCTGCACACCCAACACACACCGCATTGCACACCCAGCCCTAACAGACCCAACTCCTCTAGCTCCCATACTGCATACACACAAATACACACACACACCTCCTTTAGCTCCCATCCTGCATACACACACACATATATATATACACACACACAGTCTGCTGTGCCACTCGCGCTTCTCCACAAGCAGACCAGTACAAGAGTGTGCACCGTGCACCATTCATGTACCTGTGACGGCAGCGGCGCAGGAATCTCATGATTTTACGGGCAGCCTGGTCCTGCTTCTTGGTCAGGAAGGATCCCCTGTGGAACAGCAGAGATTACTAGCTAGAATATTGGGAAGGATGGTGCAGACGGCTGATGATGCAATTTGCTAGAGTTAGGTTAGCAGAACTGTGAATGTGTATCCTCATTTTAAATCATAAAAGCCTCTGCTCTGTAATCTTTGTGCCTCGATGAGGCCATGTAGCAAACCCACGCAGAATGATAAAACCGTATGAGATGCAGTGTGGGGATCTGTGTAGAGAACGGTGGGGGATTGTGGTGTAGCAGAAAGACCCTTACTTGATACGATGCTGTAAGGCAGGACCACCCCTGGCCCCCTCCCTGTAGCTCCGATAACATTGCTGGATCAGGACGGCAGCTCGCCGGCTCTGCTGGAAACGCTTCTGTTCGTAATAACTGCGGAACTTGGACTGAATCAAGATGGCCGCCTGCGTCATCTTTTTGTAGAGAGCGTACTGAGGGAGAGGCATGAAAAGGAGAGTTGAAAATTGATACACACACAGGGAAATTATCCTAACATCAACAAGCAGAACAGGCAAAGGGAACTGTAGACTGGTCTTTTATCCAACAACAGCTGCAGATCCCAAGCTGCTCACTTCTGAACCTGATACACCTGTCACTCTGAAAGTGCAGCGGCAGTTATGGCTTCAATAGGCATAGGTGGAAGGAAGGCGGTGGGGGGGGGAGGTAATGAGGGCATTTAATGGACAATTACCTTCAATGCAATCCAAGTCAGCTTGCAAAATAAGAGCAGATTATGTTAGTGCACAAACAAAAAGGAGAGAGGGTGGAGAGAGAGGGGGGATAAGAGAAAAACAGAGTGAGCGAGAGGAGGTAGGACAGGAGGGGAAAGAGTGGTGGAGAGAAAAAAAGTGGGGGGACGAGAGAGAGAAAGTGGGGTGAGGAGAGACAGAGTGTACAAGAGAAAGAGTGGGGGGGGGGCAAGAGAGTTGGGGGTATAAGAGAGAAAGAGAGGGGAGCCAGTGCCCCCTTGGACTCCCGATACCCAGGGCCGGATTTCCCATTAGCCAGAGTAGCAAACTGCTTGGAGCAAGAGACAACCTTTGGTCTCTAACTGCTGGTGACTACAATTCCAATAATCACCAGTTGAGGATGATGGGAATTGCAGTCCCCAACAGCAGGACAGCCAATTGCTGCCCAGCCCTGCTCTACAGTATAGGACTCTGCGGTACATAAGCACCCTGTGACCCTGGTCTACACCAAAATGGAAGCAATCCCCAGCACTGGAGACACTTCCTAATGTAGGAGCCAGTGGGCGGTCGTTTCTCTACGTAGGGAGCTTCGGTCCTGCAGTTGTTGAGGACTCCACCTCATCATCCCCAGCCAACCCACTGCTAACAGAGGATGATGGTGCTGTAGTCTACAACAGCTGGAGAGCCATATGTTGACTGCTCATGGCCAAAAACACCAAAGGCCGCATTCAGCAAGCTGAACAGGTGCAATTCTGGAACCAACCGACTGCACCGCAGGGGACAAACACCTGCACATTCACACTGATTTTGAATCATGTCTTTTGTACTCTTTGAATGCCAGAGGCACTCAAAGGGTTAATGCTCGAAAGGTGTCCTAGCACATCGCTTTGCGGAGAGACCTGTCTCCCTGTGATGAAGGTGGTTTGTCCCCGAATTGCACCTCTTTATCATATTGATAATGAGTTGTGGGCATGGTCAGATAAATCCCAGCCCACCCCCCATTACATCGAACATTCGCTCCTAGTCTACATAGATCTTAATGACATTTATTTTAATCCACTTGGAAAACTAGAGAGGTCTCAAATGCAGTGAGAAGCACACAGAGGCCCAAGTTCATTTTAGTAGGTTATAAGCAAAGTATATGGGTCATTTTCTTTACCAGGGGATGGGAAGCAGAGTTATGTAAGGGGTGTCGTGTTACCATGGGATCACGTAGGTGTGGTACAAGAGGCTTGGCCTATGACCTCAACGACGTCCAAGGCCACAATCTCAAATGTCTAAACAGAGGTCTGTATTCCCTCAGGAACACAGTTAATTTACAGTAAGGTCTGTACAGAGGCCTATGGGGCTGTATTATTACTGTATTCCCTCAGGAACGCAGTAAAGTTACAGTAAGGTCTGTACAGAGGCCTATGGGGCTGTATTATTACTGTATTCCCTCAGGAACGCAGTAAAGTTACAGTAAGGTCTGTACAGAGGCCTATGGGCTGTATTATTACTGTATTCCCTCAGGAACATAGTAAAGTTACAGTAAGGTGTATACAGAGGCCTATGGGGCTGTATTATTACTGTATTCCCTCAGGAACATAGTAAAGTTACAGTAAGGTCTGTACAGAGGCCTATGGGACTGTATTATTACTATATTTCCTCAGCAATGCAGTAAAGTTACAGTAAGGTCTGTACAGAGGCCTGTGGTGCTGTATTATTACTGTATTCCCTCAGGAACACAGTAAAGTTACAGTAAGGTCTGTACAGAGACCTATGGGGCTGTATTATTACTGTATTCCCTCAGGAACACAGTAAAGTTACAGTAAGGTCTGTACAGAGACCTATGGGGCTGTATTATTACTGTATTCCCTCAGGAACACAGTAAAGTTACAGTAAGGTCTGAACAGAGGCCTATGGGGCTGTATTATTACTGTATTCCCTCAGGAACATAGTGATGTTACAGTAAGGTCTGTACAGAGGCCTATGGGGCTGTATTCCCTCAAGAACATAGTAAAGTTACAGAAAGTAAGGTCTGTATAGAGGCCTATGGGACTGTATTATTACTGTATTCCCTCAGGAACACAGTAAAGTTACAGTAAGGTCTGAACAGAGGCCTATGGGGCTGTATTATTACTGTATTCCCTCAGGAACATAGTGATGTTACAGTAAGGTCTGTACAGAGGCCTATGGGGCTGTATTCCCTCAAGAACATAGTAAAGTTACAGAAAGTAAGGTCTGTATAGAGGCCTATGGGACTGTATTATTACTGTATTCCCTCAGGAACACAGTAAAGTTACAGTAAGGAAAGTCTGTACAGAGGCCTGTGGGGCTGTATTATTACTGTATTCCCTCAGGAACACAGTAAAGTTACAGTAAGGTCTGTACAGAGGCCTATGGGACTGTATTATTACTGTATTCCCTCAGGAACACAGTAAAGTTACAGTAAGGTCTGTACAGAGGCCTATGGGGCTGTATTATTACTGTATTCCCTCAGGAACACAGTAAAGTTACAGTAAGGTCTGTACAGAGGCCTGTGGGGCTGTATTATTACTGTATTCCCTCAGGAACACAGTAAAGTTACAGTAAGGTCTGTACAGAGGCCTATGGGGCTGTATTATTACCGTATTCCCTCAGGAACACAGTAAAGTTACAGTAAGGTCTGTACAGAGGTCTATGGGTCTGTATTATTACCGTATTCCCTCAGGAACACAGTAAAGTTACAGTAAGGTCTGTACAGAGGTCTATGGGTCTGTATTATTACCGTATTCCCTCAGGAACACAGTAAAGTTACAGTAAGGTCTGTACAGAGGCCTATGGGGCTGTATTATTACCGTATTCCCTCAGGAACACAGTAAAGTTACAGTAAGGTCTGTGGGGGGTCCTTGGGGAGATCTTTAACACAAGGTGCAGTTGGAGGTAGTTCTCAAAGCACTGCACATCACTATGGTTCTGAAAAGATTAAGAAAGAGAGTACTTTCTTATTAAAGTATCAGATAAAGTTCCATCACCAATTACGAGGTCAAATAAAATGCCACCCACTATTACAGGGCTAGATAAAGAGGCGCTACAAGTTCAAATAATGAGTGTGTTGCATACCCCTCTGGCACTCAAAGGGTTAAGGGTCGTTACACTGTCACTAGGTCAGTACCTGCTTGTATTTCCGGTAGCAACGCTGTATGACGGCTGCAGCCAGGTCCTGCTGCTCTTTTAATCGTCGGCCCTACAATGGCAGAATCATTATGTAGAGAATTAGTAGAGGACCTTGTTTGTGGCCTGTAAATAAAGGATCATTATAGAGAAGGAATAGAGACTCTCAGGCCCTACAAACAACAGGATAATTACATGAATTTAATAAGAATCATGGCCTTATAACTGGATTCTTTGCAGACAGTTGAGTCAAAGACTCTTTTTCTAACAAGCAGCTAGAGGGAGCTCAGATCACTGAAAAATGAAAAGGTCATTGTGGATGCTGCACGAGGCAGGCAGTGGGAGGCTCTCACCTTGTACTTGCGGAAAGCGGTCTGAATGACTCGGGCCGCCTCGTATAACTCGCGCTGCTCATGGTCCGACAAAGTGAGCAGTGCAAATTCACTTTCCATTCTTCCACTGCTGGAAGCGCTGAGGAACTCGGACCATCGAGCAGCACCAGGGGGCTCAAATCTCTCAAAGGAAATTTCACCCAGTGGGGGCGGGGTAGTGGGGGAAGGAGGTGCTTCAGACCTGGTAAAAGGGAGAGGAGGCATCAGTAAACATAATGAACTCAGTGCACAACATAACAATGCTTAGAGATGTAACAAAGTAAACCAACATATGTATGTGTGTGCGTCTCTGTGTGTATGAATGCGTGTGATCCAGCTAAACAACCTTTATTTTATTCCTTTTAGGGAAAAGACAACTAAGAGGAGATCTTATCACAATGTACAAGTATATGAGAGGTCAATACAAGGATCTCTGCGGTGAGCTATTTATTCCAAGGCCTGATCAGGTGACCAGGGGACACCCCTTGAGATTAGAGGAAAGGAGGTTTAAACTTCGGCAGAGGAAGGGTTTTTTTTACAGTAAGGTCTGTTAAATTCTGGAATTCCTTGCCCAAGGAGGTGGTTATGGCAGATACAATGGATACATTTAACAACAGATTAGATACATTTCTTTCAAAAGGGAACTTACATGGTTATACTATTTATTAGTAGGCAGATCAGGAAGGTCTGATAAAGACTAACTTGGCAGCAGGAAAGCTATACAGTTCTCATGTCTCTGGGTTATGAGGCAAGGGTTGAACTTGATGGACTTGTGTCTTTTTTCAACCTAATTTACTATATTACCAAGATCCATTTTTCTCTTTGTTGGATATTTATATAACATTTCATCTGTTTAATTATTTATATGTATATTTAGGTTAATCTTAATTATATTTTAATGTATTTCTTATATATTGTAATAAACTAAAAACTAATAAAAATAAAGTTAAAAAAATGTGAGTGGGTGTCTGTGCACACACGTGTCTGTATAAGTCCCATTGATTTGACATCTGGATATCAGAGGGGTACTAAAATTGTAAAATAAGACAGTTAACGTCCTTTTTAATTTGCATATTCCGCAGATGAATATGTACAGTTAGACCGCCTGCACACTTTTGTTTTTGTTTTCATATTCAACTATGTTCTTTTTCATGTCCCTGAAAGGGAAGCTCCCTGGATCTAAGATTCTACCGAGTTTTCTGTCAGGGACTGTTAAAAGCAGGTGCAGTGATACATTGTAACACTATGCCTACAGCACAGAGTGCTCAGTATGCTGTATTTAACAGACTGGAGGGATAGTGGTCCACTGTATCACTCTTCCTCCTTTCACAGTCTCCATGGAGCTCACTGATAGGGAGGAAAAGTAAAAATGAAGTAGGTGACAATTGGCCAAAAACAGTATGTGCAATAAGATTTTACATATTAAGCACTAGAATATGTCAATTCAATAAATATAATAATTACAACACCTTGAATGCTACAGAGGTCCTAGAGTGAGACCCCTCTCATATTAAAGAGTTTAAAAGCTCCATTTAAATCCATTTTCATGTTCGCCCTGCAGTGCAATTGGTTTGTCACAGAACTGCACATGTTCAGCCTAATGAGACCCTGATACCCGACTCCTGTCCGTGCACAGAACTCACCTCGTTATCTTCACACGCAGCGCCTCTGTGCACCGCCTATTCACTCTCTTGTTACGGTGCCCATATATTCCCATTTCTGGGTGAGACAAGTGGCTTGATCCATCGTCCCCTGGACTCATCTGGGCAAAGCGAGCCAAGGCGCGGGCAGCACGCATTCCTTCACTGCACAGAGACATTCAGCTTAACACAACTAGTGATATCAGCTTCCTCACACATAACTCACACACACTACTACACCATGACATGTACATACAGCACAGGTACAGTACAGGTCTCCTCCTCACACACATAACTCATACACACTACTACACCATGACATGTATACACAGCACAGGTACAGTACAGGTCTCCTCCTCACACACATAACTCACACACACTACTACACCATGACATGTATACACAGTACAGGTACAGTGCAGGCAGTGGCAGTGCCAGTCTCCTCCTCACACACTACTACACCATGACATGTATACACAGCACAGGTACAGTACAGGTCTCCTCCTCACACACATAACTCATACACACTACTACACCATGACATGTATACACAGCACAGGTACAGTACAGGTCTCCTCCTCACACACATAACTCACACACACTACTACACCATGACATGTATACACAGTACAGGTACAGTGCAGGCAGTGGCAGTGCCAGTCTCCTCCTCACACACTACTACACCATGACATGTATACACAGCACAGGTACAGTACAGGTCTCCTCCTCACACACATAACTCATACACACTACTACACTATGACATGTATACACAGCACAGGTACAGTGCAGGCAGTGGAAGTGCCAGTCTCCTCACACACTACTACACTATGACATGTATACACAGTACAGGTACAGTGCAGGCAGTGGCAGTGCCAGTCTCCTCACACACACACACTACTACACCATGACATGTATACACAGCACAGGTACAGTGCAGGCAGTGGCAGTGCCAGTCTCCTCCTCACACACACACTACTACACCATGACATGTATACACAGCACAGGTACAGTACAGACAGTGGCAGTGCCAGTCTCCTCACACACACACTACTACACCATGACATGTATACACAGCACAGGTACAGTGCAGGCAGTGGCAGTGCCAGTCTCCTCACACACTACTACACTATGACATGTATACACAGCACAGGTACAGTACAGGTCTCCTCCTCACACACATAACTCATACACACTACTACACTATGACATGTATACACAGCACAGGTACAGTGCAGGCAGTGGCAGTGCCAGTCTCCTCACACACTACTACACTATGACATGTATACACAGTACAGGTACAGTGCAGGCAGTGGCAGTGCCAGTCTCCACACACACACACACACACACACACACACACACACACACACACACACACACACACACACACACACACACACACACACACTACTACACCATGACATGTATGCACAGCACAGGTACAGTGCAGGCAGTGACAGTCTCCTCACACACACACACACTACTACACCATGACATGTATACACAGCACACACACTACTACACCATGACATGTATACACAGCACACACACTACTACACCATGACATGTATACACAGCACAGGTACAGTGCAGGCAGTGGCAGTCTCCTCCTCACACACACTACTACACCATGACATGTATACACAGCACAGGTACAGTACACACACACAAATCATTTTCTCTTAGTCCATACAGGTTACTGGTAATTTTGGGTAGGCAATCCGTCTCTTTATGTAGGCAGGTACAATTCTTGAACTGTATGCAGGGGGTGGAGCCTACCTTCCCTCCTTGGCTGCCGCTAGCCGACCAGTTCCAGTAAGATTTGAGACACTAAACTATGACTAGATAGTAGAAGGGAAAGAAGACTCCTGTGAGCATGACCCCGAAGGACCCCCATGGTCTGCCACAGGACAGCCAAGCATGGTCCCTTGACAGGGTGGAAGACCAGTAACCTGTATGGACTAAGAGAAAAGGATTTAACAGGTAAGACTAAAATCCTCTTTTCTCGGTCATCCAATACAGGTTACTGGTAACTGGCAGGAAGTAAGGCAAGGACCAGGCGCAGGGCCCCCAAAGTCACCAGAGCATTTATGAACCATAAGATTAGAGATAGCCCAACAAAAACAACAGAAGTGTCAACGGACACTGAACAGGGGGGTAACAACACCCCAGGAACTATCACACAACACACTGAACTAGAACCAACAGGGCTCAAAAGTGAAGGAAGAACCAAAGAAGATTCTAGACAGGCAAGACTGCCTCCAGTATCTTTCTCCCAAAGCTGGCGTCAGCCGATGCCAGCACAGAAAAGGTGTGCACAGATGACCAAGTGGCAGCCTTGCACAACTTGATCAGCTGAGGCCTGATTCTTGTAAGCCCAAGCCCCAATGGATCTTGTAGAATGAGCCATCACCTGAAAGGAACAGGCTTCTTCCTTAGCTCATAAGCCTTACGAATAGTGGACTTAATCCAAGACGCAATGGTCACTTTGGATGCAGGTCTCCCTGCCCTGAGGCCCTGAGGAATGACGAACAGCACGTCAGACTGTTGAACAGACTCAGTGCGATGTACATAAATCTTGAGACAAAGCATCACGTCTAACAAGTGGAGATCCCTCTCCTTGTCAGAGGTGGGATCAGGGCAGAAAGAAGGCACCACAATCTACTGATTGATGTGGAACTCAGAAACCACCTTCGGGAGAAACTCCTGTGAAGTGTGAAGCACCACCTTGTCCTTGTGAAACACCAAAAAAGGGTGATCTACAAGACAGAGCATGTAACTCCGCGACAAGGCAAACAGACACGATCACCAGGAGAAAAGCTATTATCCACGTCAGCAAGCGTAGAGGAATAGTAGCCAAGGACTCAAAGGGAGGGCACTGAAGGATGCAGAAAACAAAGTTAAGATTCCACGGAGGAGCAGGAATCTTGAAGGAAGGACGAGTACGAGCAACGCCGTGGAAGAACATCTTGACATCTGGAAGAACAGAAATGCGTCTCTGAAAGAAAACAGAGAGAGATTCTTCTGTAGACCAATGACCCTGAGCACTCAGGCGATCCAGGACCATTCCCCAGCCGGAGGCTGGCATCTGTGGTCACCATCCAGAAGGATACCAAGAAGGACTTGCCCTTCAACAGATTGGAGAGGTCGAGCCACCACAACAAACTCAGTTCCCCATGAAGAGGGAGGGACACTGACATCTTCAGAAGGTCCGGCTGACCCCTGCACACCTGGATCACAAACCACTGGAGTTCCCTGGTGTGCGCCATGGCAAACGGGACCGCGTCTATGGTGGAAATGAACTTCCCTACTAGAGAGGACATCTTCTGGGCTGGAACTGGATCAGGAGACAGAACAGTTGAGACCCTGTGGGTGATCTGGTGAGCCACTTCTTCCATGAGAAACACCATGCTCTGCTGAGTGTGGAAGAGAATGTCCAGGACGACCAGATGCTGGGACGGAACAAGATCCAACTTGTCCATGTTGAGGATCGTATGTATGGAGTGACTCTGAAGCATCCTGATGGAGGACGGATACTAAGGCTCCCAGGACACGACTGAAGACTTGAGGAGCTGTAGTCAGACCAAAGGGAAGAGCTGAAAACTGAAAATGCCCTTGGTCGCAAGTAAATCTGAGATACTGCCAGTTCTCTGGATGAATGGCGATGTGTAGATATGCGTCCTGAAGATCCAGAGAAGCAAGGAATTCCCTCGGGACATAAAATCAATCACTGTCCTTAGGGACTCCTGGTGATAATGAGTCTTGATCACAAAGGTATCCATCCAAAATAGGATGACAGCCACCGTCCTTCTTGAAGACCACAAAGAGGTTTGAGTAAAAACCCATACCTCTGTCTTGAATTGAAACAGGTTCCAGAACATCCTTGTCCAGAAGAGCCTGGATAGCGCCATCAAACGGATGGCGTTTCTCTACTCCCTGGGGCGTATGAGAGGGGAAAAGCCCAAAAGGGAGAAAGAGAGAGGTGAAAGGGATCCTCTACCCTTCCGCCACCACCTGCAAAACCCACGGGTCCACCAATGAATCCTCCCAGACGCTGTAGTAGTGATGCAGATGGCCACCGCTGAGTGGGGACCCGGGTTCGGTGAGTCATGCCGAAGAAGGCTTGGAAGCCTTGGGCTTGGAGATGACCTTAGGCTTCCACTGTTGTTTGGGCTTGGAGGAGGAACGCAGAGCTGAGGGAACCGCCTGGTTCGCTGGACGTGTCTCAGTCTGGAAGGGATGAAAAAGCAGATTATGCTTGATAGGCATCTTCTTCCTGGGGACCATAGGCAGAAGGGTACTCTTGGCCCCTGTGGCCTCACTAATCAGATACTTAAGATCTGGCCCAAACAAAAAGGTGCCTTGAAAAGGCAACAAGAGCAAAGCTTTCTTGGAAGCAGTGGCAGCAGACCAGATCTTGAGCCAAAGAGCTCGTCTGGCAACCACAGACATTGTGGAAACCCTAGCCACCAAATGGATGGCATCAAATAAGGAAACATAAAACATGGTGCTGGACCTCAGAATTGCTGGCCAGAAGCTGCAACATATCTGAAGTAGGAGCACCCTGATGGACAGCCAGGGTGAGCTGTTCAGTCCAGACCGCAATGGCCTGGTTCACCCATGCCGCAGCAAACGCTGGACGCATGGCAGTACCAGCAGTGGCAAAAATGGACTTGAGGGAGATCTCAAGTTTCTTGTCACTCCAGTCCTTCAGAGCGGACACAACTGCAGCTGGCAAGGCAGTGGACTTAGATAGCCTGGTGACAGGTGCATCCACCTTAGGGGGATAAACCCACTGAGCAAGCGCTGCCTCAGAGAAGGGGTAAAGCTCGGCAAATTTCTTGGAAACAGAAGGTTTCCTGTCCGGAGACTTCCACTCATCAGACACAAGGCGGTCAAGAGTGGGGTTAGGTGGAAAACAAGTATGGGGCCTCTTAGGCTCCTGAAATACATCAGAGGGATCCGAAGAAACCTCTTGAACTAAGGGAATGTTTAGGGTGGTTAAGATGGCCCTGATCAGGCCCTCAGTTGAGGGATCAGCCTCAAAGGGGTCCCCAAAAACTGAGAGGAGCCCACAGCAGAACATTCCTCAACATCCGAATCCACCAACAGTTCCTCCTCAGAGGAATCTGATTGGTCAGGTACTCCCTGCGGTTTCGGCAAGGAAGATCTGACGGAAAGGAGGGGTCTGCCAGGAGTGGCAGACCCACTGTAACTGGGATGGGCTTAAGGTCCACAAAAGCATCTGGATACTGAGCTAGCCAAATTTAAGGGCATTGTTAGTTATGGTAATCTGCCTAATGGTGGTATTCCATTTCTAACAGAAAAATAAAAAATAAGCTAAAACTATAGCAGAACTGTTCTCTTGCCTGTGTCTTCACCAAGGAACAAATCTTACTGGAGCTGATTGGCTAGCTGCAGCCAAGGAGGGAAGGTAGGCTCCACCCCCTGCATTCACTTCTAGAATTGTTCCTGCCTACTTAAAGGGGTGGATCACCTACTCAAAGTTACCAGTAACCTGTATTGGACGACAGAGAAAATAGGATTTTAGTCTTACCTGTTAAATCCTTTTCACTTAGTCCATACAGGTCACTGGTACCATGGGATGTGTAGTCCCCTTTAATAGGCAGGAACAATTATGCAAATAATCTGCAAGGGGCGGAGCCTCCCCTCTTACTTAAGCCACCTTCTGGCCAGAGCCACTCATATTGATTTGAGACCCCAAGAACTGACCTCAGGTAAGCAAAAAGAAAGACTCCTGTGAGCATGCCCTAACGGTCTCCCACTGAATGCCACAGGAGAGCCAAGACTGGTCCCTTGACAGGGTGGGAGACCAGTGACCTGTATGGACTAAGTGAAAAGGATTTAACAGGTAAGACTAAAATCCTATTTTCACTGTCGTCCAATACAGGTCACTGGTACCATGGGATGTACAAACATTGAGCTGATCCAGAGGCGGGAAGTAAGGCAAGGACCAGGCGCGAGGCCCAAGTCACTAGAACTGATAACCAGTTGAAACCCAGCCCAAACTGTAAGTGTCAACGGACACCAACCAAGGAAACAAACCTTGAACTAGCACAGCACACGGAACTAGAGCCAACAGGGCTCAACAGTAAAGAAGCACTAAGGATCACAGAGCGGAAGACCTACACAGGCAAGACTGCCTCCAGGACCTTCCTTCCAAAACTGGCATCAGCCGAAGCCAGTACATCAACTCGATAGTGCATAGAAAATGTGTGCACAGAGGACCAAGTGGCCGCTCTGCACAGTTGATCAGCAGAAGCTTGATTCTTGTAGGCCCAAGAGGCCCCAATAGATCTGGTGGAATGGGCAGTTACCCGGAAGGGAACATGCTTATTCCTCAACTTATAGGCTTCACGGATGGTAGCCTTAATCCAAGAAGCAATGGTAACTTTGGAGGCCGGTCTCCCTGCCCTAGGCCCCTCAGGAATGACGAATAGAGCGTCAGACTTCCTGAGAGACTCGGTGCGATGAACATAAAACTTGAGGCAACGCACCACATCCAACAAATGGAGATCCCGTTCCTTGTCAGATGAAGGATTAGGGCAGAAAGAGGGAACCACAATCTCTTGATTGATGTGAAATTCGGACACAACCTTTGGTAAGAATTCCTTGGTAGTGCGAAGCACAGCCTTATCCTTGTGGAACACCAGGTAAGGAGGTTTACAAGAGAGAGCTTGTAACTCTGCTACCCGGCGAACTGAAACAATAGCCAAAAGGAAGGCCATCTTCCAAGTCAAGAGACGTAATGGAATGGAAGCCAAGGATTCAAACGGTGGTCGCTGGAGAACTCCCAGCACCAAGTTGAGGTCCCACTGGGGAGCAGGACTCTTGAAGGCAGGTCGAACATGAGTCACACCTTGGAAGAAAACTTTCACATCAGGAAGGATAGCAATCCTTTCCTGGAAAAACACAGACAAGGCAGAAGTCTGAACTTTGAGGGAACTCAGACTGAGCCCCTTATCCACACCGTCCTGCAAGAATGCCAGGACAGTGGGAAGATGGAAGTCAAGAGGCAAATTCTTGTCAGAGCACCATGTCACGAAAGTTGACCATATGCGATGATAGATCTTGGAAGACACAGGCTTACGAGCACTGAGCATCGTCGATACCACAGAAGGAGAAAAGCCTTTCTTAGCTAGAATCGAGGATTCAACCGCCATGCCATCAAACGGAGAGAGTGAACATCCTCTTTCCACAGATACTCCTGTAGAAGCAGGTCCG
Organism: Rhinophrynus dorsalis; assembly: GCA_037306005.1. Classification (NCBI taxonomy): domain Eukaryota; kingdom Metazoa; phylum Chordata; class Amphibia; order Anura; family Rhinophrynidae; genus Rhinophrynus; species Rhinophrynus dorsalis. The sequence continues at coordinate 560,473,961 of CM074721.1, forward strand.
GACGGGCAGGAAGTGGGATTGGATCCTTCACAGACATGGCCATCAATTCCGGAAACCAGGACTGGCGAGGCCAGTTTGGAGCAATCAGGAAGACAGGACAACGTTCTCTCTTCAACTTCTGAATGACTCTGATCAATAGAGGAAGAGGAGGGAAGATGTAAGCCAGGGAGAAGTCCCAAGGGATCGACAAGGCATCCACTGCTAGAGCAAGGGAGTCCCTCAGCCGGGAGCAAAACACCGGAACCTTCCTGTTGTGTCTGGCAGCCGTCAGATCCACCACAGGCATTCCCCACCGTTGAGTGAGCATGTGAAACACCTCTGGGTGCAGAGCCCATTCTCCGCTGTCGACGGTATGACGACTGAGGAAGTCTGCCATGACGTTGTCCACGCCTGGAAAATGAACCGCAGAGATGACAGGCACGTGATCTTCTGCCCAAGACAAAATATCCTTGACCTCCCACCAGGCGGAACCGCTTCTTGTGCCGCCTTGCCTGTTGATGTAAGCCACAGCCGTGGCGTTGTCTGACTCCACTCTGACTGGAAGACCGGTCAATTGAGACTCCCAGTGCCTCAGGGCCAGCCGGACAGCTCGAAGTTCCAGAACATTGATGGAGAGCATGGATTCCTTCAGACCCCATTTCCCCTGAGCACTGAAGCGACCCCAGACTGCACCCCAGCCCCGAAGGCTGGCATCCGTAGTGACTGTGGTCCAAGGAGGAACTAGAAAGGATTTCCCTTTCAGGAGATGAGAGAGATCTAACCACCAGTGCAGACTCGACTCGACATGAGGAGGAAGAGAAACAGACAGATGTTGATGATCTGGATGATTCTCGCACGTCTGGATCGCGAATCTCTGAAGATCCCTGGAGTGGGCCATGGCAAATGGTACTGCTTCGATTGTGGAAATGAACTTCCCCACTAAGGACGACAAATTCGGAACTGGAATCACGTCCAGGTCCAGAAGTCCAGCCACTCAGACAGCTATCTGGTGAGCCACGTCCTCTGGAAGAAACACCATGCATTGGCGAGTGTCGAACAGGAGACCCAGGAACAGAAGCCTCTGAGATGGAAACAAGTCCGACTTGTCCAGATTCAGGATCCAGCCATGACGGTTCAGGGTGTGCATGCACATCTGTAATTGCTGAAGGAGAAGCTCCGCTGAGGAGGCCTTCAGAAGGAGATCGTCCATGTAGGGGGTCACTCTGATCCCATCCTGATGGAGCACCGCTATCAATGAGCCCAACACCCTCTGGAAGACCTGAGGGGCTGAAGTCAGCCCAAAGGGGAGCGCTGCAAACTGAAAGTGTCCCCTGTGACAGGCAATCCTGAGATACCGCCTGCTCTCTGGATGAATAGGGATGTGAAGATAAGCATCCTGGAGGTCCAGGGAGGCAAGAAACTCCCCTGGAGACATTGACAATCACAGAACGCAGGGATTCCCGGCGGAAGTGGGAAGTCACCACATAAGCATTGAGATCTTTGAGATCCAAGATAGGACGGGCTCCTCCGTCCCTTTTGGCTACCACAAACAGGTTGGAGAAATATCCTGAACCTGTGTCCCCCTGAGGAACCGCCTCCAGAACCTCTTTGTCCAAGAGATCCTGAATAGCGTCGTCTAACAGACGCCATTTTGTGGGTTCCTGAGAAGGACGAGTAAAATGGAACCGAAAAGGAGGAAGGGAAGAGAAAGGGATCCTGAATCCCTCTGACACCACCTGAAGAACCCATGGGTCCGCCACTGACTCCTCCCAAATCCGGCGAAAGATGCGGAGACGACCGCCTACAGCCGGATGCGGACCCGGGTTCAGCGAGTCATGCCGAAGCAGTCTTGGAGGTCTTGGCCTTGGGGGCAACTTTGGGCTTCCAGGACTGTTTGGGCTTGGAGGAGGAGCGCGTAGTGGGAGGACCCGTTTGGGCCGAGGAACGTGTCTCAGTCTGAAAGGAACGAAAGGACCGATTGCGTTTGGCTGGAAACTTTTTCTTAAAGACTGAGGGTAGAAGAGTACTTTTACCTCCAGTAGCCTCACTGATCATTTCTTTGAGTTCAGACCCAAAAAGCAAATTTCCCTGAAAGGGCAAAGAAAGCAAAGCTTTCTTAGAGGCTGTATCAGCAAACCAAATTTTCAGCCAAAGAGCGCGTCTGGCCACCACAGAAGAAGTGGAGGCCCTCGCCATCATGCGCACAGCATCAAAGGCAGCGTCAGCAATATAGTTCTGAGCTTCAGTGATATTAGCAAGAAGCTGCAACTGTTCAGACACAGGCGCATCCTGGCGAACCGCTTCAGTCAGTCGTTCAGTCCAGGCTGCAATAGCTCTATTAACCCATGCCACAGCAAAGGTGGGGCGCATGGCAGTGCCAATAGAAGCAAAAATAGACTTAAGAGAGAGCTCTAATTTCTTATCCGTCCAGTCCTGCAAGGCAGAGGCATCTGAGACAGCCAAAGCAGTAGATTTGGATAGTCTAGACACGGGAGCATCCACTTTGGGAGGATGAACCCATTTTGCCAACTCCGCCTCAGGAAAAGGGTAAAGCTTGGCAAACTTTTTGGAGACAGAGGAAGATCTATCTGGATTCCTCCATGCCTCAGAGACCAGACGGGCAAGAGTAGGGTTAGTTGGAAAACAAACAACTGGTTTAGATGGCTTTTTCTGAAAAACATCAGTAGGATCATAAGTGGAGTCCTGAGTCAGAGGAAGGTTGAGCGTATTTAGAACCGCTCTGATCAGACCCTCAGCCGAAACTTCAGGGTCACACTCATAGGGGTCCCCAATGGACCTGTTAGATTCAATAACAGTACGTTCCTCAGCATCAGAATCCTGTAAAAGTTCTTCTTCAGAAGAATCAGTGATATCAGGAGCTCCCTGTGGCTTAGGCAGGGAGGTCCTGATAGTAGAGGGGGTCTGCCAAACCTGGAGAGCCCCCTGTACCTGAGAGGGAAAGAGTTGAAGCGTGGATCTGAGATCCCTAGTGGCAGCTTTGAACTCCCTCACCCAAGATGGCTCAATAGCATGGCTGGAAGGCCCAGGGTTGCTATTTTGACAAGTACAAACAGGGCATAGATCCCCCACATTATCGCTATCCAGCCCAATGTGGCAAGAGGAGCAAAACGCCATGGGGGTAGCGGACCCCCCATCCTCCTTAGTCTTGGGTCTAGCCCCCAGCTCCAGTGAAGTAGACATGCTCACAGCGTCAATATACCCCACCAAGAACACTATCACCCAGAAAGGTGTTAAAGATTAAAGTTTCACCCCAGAAAAATGTCTAAAAACGGACTTATCTGGCCAGCGAAGGGTTAATCTGTTGAGGAGAGAGAAGGCTCGGTCCCTGCGTAGTGTACTCGCATAGGAAAAGTGCAATAAAATGGCTGCCGTCATGGCTGCCAATCAAAAACGGGCGCGAAGCAAGCGCTCATGGGAAATGTAGTCTTTCCCAATACAAGTACCTAAACAGTGCCCGAAGCCCCCCTGAACCCCCAATATTAATAAAACACCAACCGGATGATAGAGCAGGAGCCTAGCATTAAAATGAGCCCTCTCTGAAGTTGCTGTGACAAGCGGTTTCAGAGATATGTCCCACACTGTGATTTCCCATAGAGAGTAAAGGAGCCATGCGTTTGAGCGGGAACGCTGCGCTTAAAGGCGCAGTACACAATTTTTAATAAAGTTCAGTAAAACATTAAAAAGTGCCCAAACAAGCATGAAACACATGAGAATCATAAATAAATGAATACCCAATGCTCCAAAACTCAGAGAATAACACAGAAATTGCATAAACTTTTTAGAGATAATGCAATAAAAACACCCTATGAGTGCTGGAGTGAATTACAAACTCCCAAATACAAGCCCGGCAAAGGGACACTGTGGGGACAAGTGGACCTTCAGCACTCAATGGGTGACTCACCTTTCTCGCTGACTTCTGTCTTCAGGTGACCATGATAGGTAGGGAAAGAACCAGAGGTAAATTCCCCAACAGGGGGGCTGCTTAACACAAGCTGTCCCCTCTTCAGGTATAGGTCCACAGAAATCCCTGGAAGCTGCACTAGCCACTTCGGGTGAGGGCATTCACAGCCATGGTCACCCTCCTAATGGTGGTATTCCATATTTGAAGAAAAAATAATAAAACTCTAAGAAGCATAGCTGTTCTCTGCCTGGTGTGCAAGCACACCAGGAACAAATCAATATGGGTGGCTCTGGCCAGAAGGTGGCTTAAGTAAGAGGGGAGGCTCCGCCCCTTGCAGATTATTTGCATAATTGTTCCTGCCTATTAAAGGGGACTACACATCCCATGGTACCAGTGACCTGTATTGGACGACAGTGAAATATAATTTTAACACTAAGAACGAGAGGAGGTGCAACACACTGCTTTGCAATGCGATGCACATCCCTCTGGTGCCTAAAGGGTTAAACAGGACTCTAACAGCTTCTGAATCTGAATAGTTGCCCATTTTAGCCTTTACACGCTATGTACAGACACTCACCCATGGGGAGGCAAGCCAGGCATCTGGTCAGCAGTCTCCAGGTAGCTGGCCAGCCAGGCCATTGTCTTGCTTAGGTTGCCCGGTCTCTCTCTCAAAGGAGCAGAATCAGTTGCTGTGAAGTCCTCCTGCTTGATGCGCTCTGGCGTGGCTTCTATGATCTGTTCCGCTAGAGTGACCATGTCCACCTGAGGAAGGGCACAGAATGAGGGGAAACTTATCATATGCACCTGCATGCCTGTACTTTATCTAACTGAATAATGTTGTTTTAATGAACAGATACCAAAAACTGAACTCCTGTGCATAGTACACTATTGGCTCTTGCAGCAGCTGACTGACACTGCTGTTAACATAGTAGATAAGGCTGAAAAAAGACATGCGTCCATCAAGTCCAGCCCATGCCAATAACACCCCTGTTGATCCAGAGGAAGGCAACAAAAAGCCCTCTGGAGCAATTTCCAGTGTAGGTGTGTGTCAGTGTAGGTAGGTGTGTGTGTGTGTGTGTGTGTGTGTGTGTGTGTGTGTGTGTGTGTGTGTGTGTGTGTGTGTGTGTGTGTGTGTGTGTGTGTGTGTGTGTGTGTGTGTGTGTGTGTGTGTGTGTGTGTGTGTGTCAAATAGTTCCCCGGATCAATATCCTATTTGCTTTGAAGCCATCTGTCATAACTGTCAATATTGTTCTGTGCTAGATAGGCATCCATTGCTTTTTTGAATGCAGTTACATTATCTGCAAGCACAACATCCCAAGGCAAAGAATTCCATAGCCTTACCGCCCTTACTGTAAAGAATCCCTGCCTGTGTTTTAGTCGAAAGCGCCTTCCCTCAAGTCTTAATGGATGACCTCTTGTTCTTAGCTCAGCTCTTTGCATAAATAATTAATTGGATAGTTCTTTGTATTGACCTTGAATATAAGTGTAAATAATAATCATATCACCCCTTAGATGTCTCTTCTCTAATGTAAACAAACCCAGTATGTCTAGTCTCTCTTTATAACTCAGATCATCCAATCCCTTTATCAGTTATGTTCCACATCTCTGCACCTTTTCCAGTTCAGTAATGTCTTTTTTTAGAACAGGCGCCCAAAATTGTACTCCATATAATACTTAAATATTACTAATGACCGTGTTAGTAGTAAATAATTATTTCACTGAAACGGTCTTCTACGTGTGTTTGGTTTGTGCTTGGTTTGCAAGCACATCTAGACGATCATTTCAGTGAAATAATTAAAATACATATATATTATAATCACTGATCATCTTTTTTAAAAAAGCAGTAAACCTTTATATGAAAAAAATCTATGGTTGCAGGGTATTTCCTGCTGAGTAAAACAATGGCACCGCCACTGCTGAGAGATTCTTCTTTCAAAAGTTATTACAGGTCTAATTGTATTTTTTAACCCTTAGAGCAACAGAAAGGAATCCAATGCATTGTGTCGTAACTCTCTGGCAATCAATGGGTTAAATGAAACTTATCAACAGTGTCAACTGGTATAATTATTTTGGCCTCACAAAGCACTAGACACTTCAGTGGCACTCAAAGGGTTAAAAGAATAGTAATGTTTCACAATAAAAGCAGCTCCAATTAATCTTCATAGTACTTGGTACATGGAGAGTGTTATATCAATACTGTCAGATTTGTAGTACAAGAGTAATTGAATGATAAAGTATCCCCCTCCCGCCCCTTTTACTGATGTAACACTGCTCACCTCAGAGCAGCAAAACTGTCCGGATGGATCACAGAGAGGGACAATCTTCAGTGATCATATAACCTGTCAAAGGGGCAGGGTTTTCCTTATGATCACAGTAAGAAGATTGTCCCTTGCTGTGAACTGTACGGTCAGGAGACCAGATTCCACATCTGAGGTGAGCAGTGTTACACTAGGTAAAAGGGACGGGAGGGGGATACTTTATCATTCAATTACTCTTGTACTACAACTCTGACAGTATTGATATAACACTCTCCATGGCCCAAATACTATGAAGATTAATTGGAGCTGCTGTTTTTGTGAAACATTACTATCCCTTTAAAATCAACAATTCAATCAATGAGATAATCTGTGCCCGACAGTAACTTGGTCTGTCCCAGGACTGCTCCATTTCTACTTTATCCATGGACCCGGTGTGTAGCAACACGAAGGTCTGTGGATACTAAGTTCTCTGTATTGATGAGATGAATAGAGGTAACTGTGTCACTGACACCAGCAGGGGGCACACTTCCTGTGTACAGGGGAGGTGGGGTGCTACGCAATGACAGGACTCTATGAGAAGGAGAAGAGGGTGTAGTAGACTTAGCAGGGGATTCTAGAATTAAAGGGATAGTAATACTTAAAATGTAAAAAAAAAAATATGTTGTAGGGTTTATCCCCCTGAGTAAAACAAGAGTACTCCCACTGCTGAGAGGTGTTTCATTCAAAAGTTATTCATTTTCAAAGTTGAATTTTTTAGGTGCAATATCACAGTGGCCTGAAATTGTACAGTGGCGCTGTTGCTATACCATCCTATGGAGATTTATGGTCCCGGGACCAGAGCTGTCCATAGGATCGTGTAGCAACAGCGCCACTGTACAATTTCAGGCCACTGTGATATTGCACCTAAAAAAATCAACTTTGAAAATTAATAACTTTTGAATGAAACACCTTTCAGCAGTGGGAGTACTCTTGTTTTACTCAGGGGGATAAACCCTACAACATATTGCTTTTTACATTTTAAGTATTACTGTCCCTTTAACACACACATCATGGTGTCACTGGAGGCACAGTACCTGCAAGTAGCCCTGGTTTTCAGTGTCCTCTCTGAAGTCCAAGAGGTCTGTGTCCTCCTCGTAGCTCCCTCCCACTCCGGGGGAGTCCAGGTAGAGAGTGGCTGCTCCAGCGTCTTCCAGGTCCCAAGAGGAGGCCTCCAGGACATGGGAGCTCGGGGAGGTCTCTGCAGGGGCATCCTGGCTGCTTTCCGGGCTGTAATCCGGGGATCTCCGCAGGGCAGAGCTGCTGGAGTACGCGGAAGTGACAGAAACAGAACCATCGGACACATCAGAGGGAGATGGAAGACTGCTCAGACCTGAAGGAAATGGGAACAGGATTATAATGTGTCACCCAGCAGAGACAGCGTCAGTAACTGTGTCACCCTGCAGGGGGCGGTACAGACTCATATCTCCTTCTGTCTGTGTCACCCTGCAGGAGGAGGGACAGACTCCTATCTCCTTCTGTCTGTGTCACCCTGCAGGAGGAGGGACAGACTCCTATCTCCTTCTGTCTGTGTCACTGTGTCACCCTGCAGGGGGAGGGACAGACTCCTATCTCCTTCTGTCTGTGTCACTGTGTCACCCTGCAGGAGGAGGGACAGACTCCTATCTCCTTCTGTCTGTGTCACCGTGTCACCCTGCAGGAGGAGGGACAGACTCATATCTCCTTCTGTCTGTGTCACTGTGTCACCCTGCAGGGGGAGGGACAGACTCATATCTCCTTCTGTCTGTGTCACTGTGTCACCCTGCAGGGGGAGGGACAGACTCATATCTCCTTCTGTCTGTGTCACTGTGTCACCCTGCAGGAGGAGGGACACACTCATATCTCCTTCTGTCTGTGTCACCCTGCAGGAGGAGGGACAGACTCATATCTCCTTCTGTCTGTGTCACCCTGCAGGAGGAGGGACAGACTCATATCTCCTTCTGTCTGTGTCACTGTGTCACCCTGCAGGGGGAGGGACAGACTCATATCTCCTTCTGTCTGTGTCACCCTGCAGGAGAAGGGACAGACTCATATCTCCTTCTGTCTGTGTCACTGTGTCACCCTGCAGGAGGAGGGACAGACTCATATCTCCTTCTGTCTGTGTCACTGAGTCACCCTGCAGGAGGAGGGACAGACTCATATATCCTTCTGTCTGTGTCACTGTGTCACCCTGCAGGAGGAGGGACAGACTCATATCTCCTTCTGTCTGTGTCACTGTGTCACCCTGCAGGAGGAGGGACAGACTCATATATCCTTCTGTCTGTGTCACTGAGTCACCCTGCAGGAGGAGGGACAGACTCATATATCCTTCTGTCTGTGTCACTGTGTCACCCTGCAGGAGGAGGGACAGACTCATATCTCCTTCTGTCTGTGTCACTGTGTCACCCTGCAGGAGGAGGTACAGACTCCTATCTCCTTCTGTCTGTGTCACTGTGTCACCCTGAGGAGGAGGAACAGACTCATATCTCCTTCTGTCTGTGTCACTGTGTCACCCTGCAGGAGGAGGGACAGACTCATATATCCTTCTGTCTGTGTCACTGTGTCACCCTGCAGGAAGGACAGACTCATATCTCCTTCTGTCTGTGTCACTGTGTCACCCTGCAGGAGGAGGGACAGACTCATATCTCCTTCTGTCTGTGTCACTGTGTCACCCTGCAGGAGGAGGGACAGACTCATATATCCTTCTGTCTGTGTCACTGTGTCACCCTGCAGGAGGAGGGACAGACTCATATCTCCTTCTGTCTGTGTCACTGTGTCACCCTGCAGGAGGAGGGACAGACTCCTATCTCCTTCTGTCTGTGTCACTGTGTCACCCTGCAGGAGGAGGGACAGACTCATATATCCTTCTGTCTGTGTCACCCTGCAGGAGGAGGGACAGACTCATATCTCCTTCTGTCTGTGTCACTGTGTCACCCTGCAGGAGGAGGGACAGACTCATATCTCCTTCTGTCTGTGTCACTGTGTCACCCTGCAGGAGGAGGGACAGACTCATATCTCCTTCTGTCTGTGTCACTGTGTCACCCTGCAGGAGGAGGGACAGACTCATATCTCCTTCTGTCTGTGTCACTGAGTCACCCTGCAGGAGGAGGGACAGACTCATGTATCCTTCTGTCTGTGTCACTGTGTCACCCTGCAGGAGGAGGGACAGACTCATATCTTCTTCTGCCTGTGTCACCCTGCAGGAGGAGGGACAGACTCATATCTCCTTCTGTCTGTGTCACTGTGTCACCCTGCATGGGGAGGGACAGACTCATATCTCCTTCTGTCTGTGTCACTGTGTCACCCTGCAGGAGGAGGGACAGACTCATATCTCCTTCTGTCTGTGTCACTGTGTCACCCTGCAGGAGGAGGGACAGACTCATATCTCCTTCTGTCTGTGTCACCCTGCAGGGGGAGGGACAGACTCATATCTCCTTCTGTCTGTGTCACTGTGTCACCCTGCAGGAGGAGGGACAGACCATAGGTCCTGGCAGTGTCACCGTCCACTGGGAGGCTCATTGTTCCCATCTGTCTGCATTACTAACACAAATAATGAGGTGGGATTACCTGTGTCTGCACTAGTAGATAAGGGGGAGAGTCCTCTGCCAATCTCCTGGTTGCCCATTAAAAGTTGCCAGCTGCCCCCTTGCAGGTCGGTGTAGTTTCCCCTAGATGGCTCCATTCTCTGCAGCTCTTCCAGTGTGGCTGCCAGTTTGACGTGGCCTCGAGATCTAGCCACCCCCAGGGGAAGGCGACCTAAGGAGTCTGGGATGGAGATCGCTCTGCAGTCCCAGCGGAAGAGCAAAGTGGCTGCATCGGTGTGACCCAAAGCACAGGCCCACATCTGAGAGAGGGGAACGAGAGAAGAGATGAGCAGGGGGCCGAAGGTAGGGGGTGAGAGGAGGAGGTAATAAGGGGAGGGAGACGAAGGAATAGGTGAGAGTGGGGAAGTGACTGAAAAGACAAGGTGAGTTAAAGTGTATCAGTCACCCTAAGAATTAAAAACTGCCTATATCATTGTACTAAACATTTGTTTGCAATATTAAAAGAGCAGTAAACTTTTTGTATGAAAAATTATTTTATAGACCTTTTCTTGTTGAGTAAAACAAGGGTCCTGACACTGCTGTCAGTTGATATATTCAAAAGTTATAATAGTTCAAATAATCAGGAAGTGAATTTACTGTGTGATTTCTTCCTTATTGTTCCGACAGGAAGTGACTGCAGTTTCTATCACATTCTATGTCACTGACTTTCTTCTCCTTTAGAATCTAACAGAATAACTAATTTGAATTTGGTCACTAGAGGGCACTGCTAATGTAATAATAAAAAACACAAATAAAAAAAACAACAACACAACAAAGGTTTAAACAGTATTAAAGGGATAGTAATGTTTCATAATAAAATCAGCTCTAATTAATCATCATAGTATTTGGACTTTGGAGAGTGTTATTTCAGTTCTGTCAGAGTTGTAGTACAAGAGTAATTCAATGACAAAGTATCCCCCTCCCACCCGTTTTACTGATGTAACACTGCTCAGCCAGATCAGAAGGGAGGTGCCCAGGTAGACTGCAGAGAGGGACAATCTTCAATTAAGATAAAGGAAACACCTGAAAAACTTGTCAAGGGGGGCAGGGCTTTCATTGTTCTCATAGGAAGAAGATTGTCCCCTGCTGTTATCTGTCTGGTGTATGGACTGGATTCCACATCTGAGAAGAGATGACTTACACTAGGTAAAAGGGGCGGGAGGGGAACTTTGCTTCTGAATATCTCTAAAACCAAAAAGGTTGAAGAGATATTCATAGTATTTGGGCCATGGATAGTGTTACTTCAATACTGTCAGAGTTGTAGTACAAGAGTAATTCAATGATAAAGTATCCTCCTCCCGCCCCTTTTACTGATGTAACACTGCTCACCTCAGAGCAGCAAGGTGGTGTCCAGATGGATCACAGAGGGGGTCATTCTTCAGTGATCATAAGGAAAAACCTGAAAAACCTGTCAAGGGGGGCAGGGCTTTCCTTATGATCACAGTAAGAAGATTGTCCCTTGCTGTGATCTGTCCGATCAAGAGACCAGATTCCACATCTGAGGGGAGGTGTCTTACACTAGGTAAAAGGGACGGGAGGGGGATACTTTATCATTCAATTACTCTTGTACTACAACTCTGACAGTATTGATATAACACTCTCCATGGCCCAAATACTATGATGATTAGTTGGATCTGATTTTATTGTGAGACATTACTATCTCTTGAAACACCCACAATGACCATGGTACCTGAAGGCCGAGGCACTCTGGATTGTAGGTGTAGGAGTATACAGTATGGGCGTGACACCGGGGGTCATAGTTTAAGAAATGGCGGAATCAATCTTTGGGAGCTATTTGGGAGTAGAACTGCCATCATCCCCAAAAAGCCAATGGCCCCCACAGCTGAGGGTTCAAAGAGTTACCACAACTCTGATTTTGAAGATGATGTGAGCCGAGAAGATGTCATGGAAGAAGATGGTTAGTGAGAGGTAAAAGCAGAGCCTCACCAGTGGTGTACAGGAGAAGTGATCCACGTTCAGAGGGTCGACCTCCAGTTCTACTGCCAGGCTCTGCGAGTGGAGACTCCTGAGAAGTCACAAAGAAATCAGCAAATCAGAAACAATTCCACACCCGTTGATTATTTCCATAGCCCTTCTCTCACTCTGTGGCCTCTCCACCCTACACATGCTCCTCAATCAGGAGGCAATGTGCCCCTCCTACCTCTTCCCTCAGATAGCAATGCTCCCCTCCCACCTGCTCCTCCTCAGATAGCAATGCTCCCCTCCTACCTCTTCTTCCCTCCGATAGCAATGTTCCCCTCCCACCTGCTCCTCCCTCAGATAGCAATGTTCCCCTCCCACCTGCTCCTCCTCCCTCAGATAGCAATGTTCTCCTCCCACCACCACCTCCTCCTCCCTCAGATAGCAATGTTCTCCTCCCACCACCACCTCCTCCTCCCTCAGATAGCAATGCTCCCCTCCCACCACCTCCTCCTCCCTCCGATAGCAATGTTCCCCTCCCACCTCCTCCTCCTCCCTCAGATAGCAATGTTCCCCTCCCACCTGCTCCTCCTCCCTCAGATAGCAATGTTCTCCTCCCACCACCACCTCCTCCTCCCTCAGATAGCAATGTTCTCCTCCCACCTGCTCCTCCTCCCTCAGATAGCAATGTTCTCCTCCCACCACCACCTCCTCCTCCCTCAGATAGCAATGTTCTCCTCCCACCTGCTCCTCCTCCCTCAGATAGCAATGCTCCCCTCCCACCTGCTCCTCCCTCAGATAGCAATGTTCCCCTCCCACCTCCTCCTCCCTCAGATAGAAATGTTCCCCTCCCACCTCCTCCTCCCTCAGATAGAAATGTTCCCCTCCCACCACCTCCTCCTCCCTCAGATAGCAATGTTCCCCTCCCACCTCCTCCTCCCTCAGATAGCAATGTTCCCCTCCCTCCTCCTCCCTCAGATAGCAGTTACCCCTCCTTCCTCCTCCCTCAGATAGCAATGCTCCCCTCACCCCTCATCCTCCCCCCTCTGGTAGCAATGTTCTCCTCCCACTTCCTCCTGTCTCAGCTGGCAATGCTCTTCTCCCACCTCTTCTTCCATCTCTTTACTCAGAGAGCACTTCTCCTCCCCCACCGCCCTCCTCATATGGCAATGCTCCCCTCCCACTTACACCCTACTCACAGGCAATGCTTCCCTTCCATCTACTCCTTTCTCAGATGACAATGCCCCCTTCAACCTACTTCTTCCTCAGATGGCAGTGCTCCCCTCCCATCTACTCCTTCCTCAGATGACAATGCTCCCCTCCCATCTACTCCTTCCTCAGATGGCAGTGCTCCACTCCCACCTACTCCTCCCTCAGATGGCAGTGCTCCACTCCCACCTACTCCTTCCTCAGATGGCAGTGCTCCACTCCCACCTACTCCTTCCTCAGATGACAATGCTCCCTTCCCACCTACTCCTTCCTCAGATGGCAAGCCCCCCCATCTCCTCCTCCCCCCCCCCAGCTTGCAATACTACCCTCCCACCACGTCCTCCCACAGCTATAGATGCTCACCTCTGCCTAACCTCTTCCTCCATGATTCACTCCCCAATTTCCCCCTTCCAAACCACTCCATCATCTCCATTCCCCCAACTTCTCTCTCCATCACCTGTCTGCTTCACACTGTCCCTCCACCATTTCCTCTCAGTCCAACTTTTTCCTCATCTGCCTTCCCCTCAACCTCTACATCGTCTTCTCTACCCCAGCTACTCCCTTCATTACAGCTCTACCCCAGCTACTCCCTTCATTACAGCTCTACCCCAGCTCCTCCCTTCGTTATAGCTCTACCCCAGCTACTCCCTTCGTTATAGCTCTACCGCAGCTACTCCCTTCGTTATAGCTCTACCCCAGCTACTCCCTTCGCTCTCTCTCTACCCCAGCTACTCCCTTCGTTATAGCTCTACCCCAGCTACCCCCTTCGTTATAGCTCTACCCCAGCTACTCCCTTCGTTATAGCTCTACCCCAGCTACTCCCTTCGTTATAGCTCTACCCCAGCTACTCCCTTCGCTCTCTCTCTACCCCAGCTACTCCCTTCGTTATAGCTCTACCCCAGCTACCCCCTTCGTTATAGCTCTACCCCAGCTACCCCCTTGGTTATAGCTCTACCCCAGCTACTCCCTTCCCTAGCTACTCCCTTCGTTGTAGCTCTACCCTAGCTACTCCCTTACTTAAATCTGTACCCCAGCTACTCCCTTACTTTTCTTCCCTCCCCCCAACATGATCAATTCCATGACCTCCCCTGCAGCCTCTCCTGCCTCCATCTTCACTCCCTCCACCCTGCTCACCTCCACTGTATGAGAGTCTGTATGAGCTGAGCATATCCCTGAGCAGCAGCAAGATGCAACAAAGTCATCCCCCGGAAACTCATCTCATGCGCCAGAAGGTCAGAGGTCACCCAGCAGGTCTGCGACATCATTTTCTCACACACCGCCACCAGCCTGGCCTCGAAGGTATCAACCGCTGACATCTGAAATCAGGGAAAGAGATCAGTCCTCTATGACAATACCCCTCCACAACCCTCAGACCAACAGCTTACATTCTAGCAATTCTAGGGCAAAACAGTTACCTCACCAATGCACTGACCATCACCCCTGGTAGTGAGTTTATCTTATTCCTATATTTTCTCCACCACTAACTGACATGCTCAGCAATGCATTACCCACCTCCCCAAACACTGACTTCCTGTCTTATCCCTACATTACCACCCCACTCACTGACACTGCTCAGTAATGCATTACCCACCTCCCCTAGCACTGACTTCCTGTCTTATCCCTACATTACCTCCCCACTCACTGACACTGCTCAGCAATGCATTACCTACCTCCCCCTAGCACTGACTTCCTGTCTTATCCCTACATTACCTCCCCACTCACTGACACTGCTCAGCAATGCATTACCCACCTCCCCTAGCACTGACGTCCTTGTCTTATCCCTACATTACCTCCCCACTCACTGACACTGCTCAGCAATGCATTACCCACCTCCCCTAGTACTGACTTCCTGTCTTATCCCTACATTACCTCTTCACTCACTGACACTGCTCAGCAATGCATTACCCACCTCCCCAAGCACTGACTTCCTCTCTTATCCCTATATTACCTCCCCACTCACTGACACTGCTCAGTAATGCATTACCCACCTCCCCTAGCACTGACTTCCTGTCTTATCCCTACATTACCTCCCCACTCACTGTCACTGCTCAGTAATGCATTACCCACCTCCCCTAGCACTGACTTCCTGTCTTATCCCTACATTACCTCCCCACTCACTGACACTGCTCAGCAATGCATTACCCACCTCCCCAAACACTGACTTCCTGTCTTATCCCTACATTATCTCCCCCACTCACTGACACTGCTCAGCAATGCATTACCCACCTCCCCTAGCACTGACTTCCTGTCTTATCCCTACATTACCTCCCCACTCACTGACACTGCTCAGCAATGCATTACCCACCTCCCCAAACACTGACTTCCTGTCTTATACCTACATTACCTCCCCACTCACTGACACTGTTCAGCAATGCATTACCCACCTCCCCTAGCACTGACTTCTTGTCTTATCCCTACATTACCTCCCCACTCACTGACACTGCTCAGCAATGCATTACCCACCTCCCCTAGCACTAACTTCCTGTCTTATCCCTACATTACCTCCCCACTCACTGACACTGCTCAGTAATGCATTACCCACCACCCCTAGCACTGACTTCCTGTCTTATCCCTACATTACCTCCCCACTCACTGACACTGCTCAGCAATGCATTACCCACCTCCCCAAACACTGACTTCCTGTCTTATACCTACATTACCACCCCCACTCACTGACACTGCTCAGTAATACATTACCCACCTCCCCTAGCACTGACTTCCTGTCTTATCCCTACATTACCTCCCTACTCACTGACACTGCTCAGCAACGCATTACCCACCTCCCCTAGCACTGACTTCCTGTCTTATCCCTACATTACCTCTCCCACTCACTGACACTGCTCAGCAATGCATTACCCACCTCCCCAAACACTGACTTCCTGTCTTATACCTACATTACCACCCCCACTCACTGACACTGCTCAGTAATACATTACCCACCTCCCCTAGCACTGACTTCCTGTCTTATCCCTACATTACCTCCCTACTCACTGACACTGCTCAGCAACGCATTACCCACCTCCCCTAACACTGACTTCCTGTCTTATCCCTACATTACCTCCCCCACTCACTGACACTGCTCAGCAATGCATTACCCACCTCCCCAAACACTGACTTCCTGTCTTATCCCTACATTACCACCCCATTCACTGACACTGCTCAGCAATGTATTACCCACCTCCCCTAGCACTGACTTCCTGTCTTATCCCTACATTACCTCCCCACTCACTGACACTGCTCAGCAATGCATTACCCACCTCCCCTAGCACTGACTTCCTGTCTTATCCCTACATTACCTCCCCACTCACTGACACTGCTCAGTAATGCATTACCCACCTCCCCTAGTACTGACTTCCTGTCTTATCCCTACATTACCTCCCCCACTCACTGACACTGCTCAGTAATGTATTACCCACCTCCCCTAGCACTGACTTCCTGTCTTATCCCTATATTACCTCCCCACTCACTGATACTGCTCAGCAATGTATTACCCACCTCCCCTAGCACTGACTTCCTGTCTTATCCCTACATTACATCCCCCACTCACTGACACTGCTCAGCAATGCATTACCCACCTCCCCTAGCACTGACTTCCTGTCTTATCCCTACATTACCTCCCCACTCACTGACACTGCTCAGCAATGCATTACCCACCTCCCCTAGCACTGACTTCCTGTCTTATCCCTACATTACCTCTCCACTCACTGACACTACTCAGCAATGCATTACCCACCTCCCCTAGCACTGACTTCCTGTCTTATCCCTACATTACCTATCCCACTCAATGACACTGCTCAGTAATGTATTACCCACCTCCCCTAGCACTGACTTCCTGTCTTATCCCTACATTACCTCCCCACTCACTGACACTGCTCAGTAATGCATTACCTACCTCCCCTAATACTGACTTCCTGTCTTATACCTACATTACCTCCCCACTCACTGATACTGCTCAGTAATGTATTACCCACCTCCCCTAGCACTGACTTCCTGTCTTATCCCTATATTACCTCCCCACTCACTGACACTGCTCAGTAATTTATTACCCACCTCCCCTAGCACTGACTTCCTGTCTTATCCCTACATTACCTCCCCCACTCACTGACACTGCTCAGCAATGCATTACCCACCTCCCCTAGTACTGACTTCCTATCTTATCCCTACATTACCTCCCCCACTCACTGACACTGCTCAGTAATGTATTACCCACCTCCCCTAGCACTGACTTCCTGTCTTATCCCTATATTACCTCCCCACTCACTGACACTGCTCAGTAATTTATTACCCACCTCCCCTAGCACTGACTTCCTGTCTTATCCCTACATTACCTCCCCCACTCAATGACACTGCTCAGTAATGTATTACCCACCTCCCCTAGCACTGACTTCCTATCTTATCCCTATATTACCTCCCCACTCACTGACACTGCTCAGTAATGTATTACCCACCTCCCCTAGCACTGACTTCCTATCTTATCCCTACATTACCTCCCCACTCACTGACACTGCTCAGTAATGCATTACCAACCTCCACTAGCACTGAAAGGGTTAAGTGTCAGTGAGCATGACAACTAATGCAGGGCTTAGACAGGAAATGCCTGCACGGCATACCTGATTTACCATCATCTACTACAGGACTAAGCTAGTTTTCTAAATAAAAAAAGTTGATAATTCAACACACAGAAACATAGAATTTGACGGCAGATAAGAACCATTCAGCCCATCTAATCGCCCATTTTCCTACTGTAAAAACTTCAAACCTTATTTAGTCCTTGGTCTTGTCTTATGTTCAGGACAGCGTTATGCGTATCCCATGCATGCTTACATCCCCTCACTGTATTAACCTTTACCACTTCTGCTGGGAGGCTATTCCACTTATCTACTACCCTCACAGTAAAGTAAAACTTTCTTACATTACGTCTAAACCTGTATTCCTCTAGGTTTAGACTATGACCTCTTGTCCTAACATTTTTACTCCTTTGAGTGTATATATATTCAAAGTTCTTTCAAAATCACCCAATAACGTTTTTAGATGACAGTGTCCCTTTAAATACATGTGCCCCTATGACTACAGCGTTGTGGCAGAAGTGAGCGTTATATAATTAAAGATTAATAATGATACTATATGAAGAGCTGGACAGATTGGCAACTCCTGGGCATCTCAGGGACCAGACACTCCAGGCACGCCCCATGTGGAATGACAGTGACCGGGCCCTATTGTGCAGTGCTGTGGAATCAGTCGGCAGTGTATATATAAATTAGAATAGCTTAAAGGGATAGTATTACTTCAAAATCACTATCCCTCATATTGTAGCCCTTAATAAACTGAGTTAAATGACACCAGCGGCATCTCTCAGACCTTTATGGTATAAGAGATGGCCGCTTTCAAACTTTCCTCTCCCCTGCTGTCAGCGTTCTGGTGCCAGCAGGAGAATCCGGTCTCTGAATCAAGAGGAGGCTCTTCAGCAGAGCCGATATCTCGTTATGGAAGGAAAAATGATTCATTGAAACAGTCTTCTACGTGTGCTTGGTAACCAAGCACACGTAGAACACTATTTCAATTAATCATTTTTCCTTCCATAACGAGATATCGGCTCTGTTTAAGAGCCTCCACCTGTCCCGGGACCGGATTCCCCTGCTGGCAGCAGAACGCTGATAGCAGGGGAGAGGAAACTTTGAAAGCGGCCATCTCTTATACCATAAAGGTTTGAGAGATGCCGCTGGTGTCATTTAACTCAGTTTATTAAGGGCTACAATATGAGGGATAGGAATTTTGAAGTAAAACTATCCCTTTAAGAGCTGGCATGTGGCATGGCAGAGCCTGGGAATGCCTGGCTGCCCTTGCGATGGGCCGGGCCTGGTGACCGAAATACTGGCACAGGTACAGACAAGGACCCGATGGCTAAATGGCTGCCACAGGGGAAGCACAGGCTGAGGTCTAGCATGCAATGTGGAAAATACTGTAGGTAACTTAAGAAGCATCTAATCCACTTAGCAAATCTCTCCTGACGTCTAATGGAAACGCGACAAGAGAATAGATTCCCCCCCTACCCCCGACCAGATGGTCATCTTCTTTATCTGTGGCTCACTAGCAGCAGGGGGGGAATTTACAATGACAACAGACGGAGGGTCTGAGACGCACAGAAGGACCAACAGACATGGCTGACTAGGGGACTGACAGACAGACGGAGGTTATGACACGCACAGACAGGAGGACCAACAGATTTATGGTGTGACTCAGTTAAAGACAGATGGAGGGTATGACAGACTCACAGAAGGATTAACACATTTATTGTATGACTCAGGGAAAGACGGACAGAGGGAGGGTATGTCAGACAGACAGAAGGATTAACACATTTATTGAATGACTCAGGGAAAGACAGAGGGGAGGGTATAAGACAGGCAGAAGCGCCAGTGGATTTAGGGATCAACTCCAAGACTGAGGAAAGATGGAGGATATAATACACGCACACGCAAACATTTACATACACATAAACACACACAGACAGACACAGGCATGCAGACACATGCACAAAGACTCACTCAAGCACAGACATGCAGACGTACACAGACAGACACACACAGACATGCAGACGTACACAGGCGCAGACAGACAAGTAAGTGTACACAGGTGCAGACATACACAGGAGCAGACGCACAAACACCAACATGCAGACGTACACAGGAGCAGACGCACAAACACCAACATGCAGACGTACACAGGAGCAGACGCACAAACACCAACATGCAGACGTACACAGGAGCAGATGCACAAACACCAACATGCAGACGTACACAGGAGCAGACGCACAAACACCAACATGCAGACGTACACAGGAGCAGACGCACAAACACCAACATGCAGAGGTACACAGGCGCAGACGCACAAACACCAACATGCAGAGGTACACAGGCGCAGAAAGACACACACAGACATGCAGACGTATACAGGCGCAGACAGACAGACACACACACAGATGTACACAGGCGCAGGCAGTCACACACAGAAGCAGTCACACACAGAGATGCAGAGATAGAAAGATGCACACACAAACACACACAGATAGAAAGATCACACACATCAACATATATATACAGAGATAGAAAGATGCACGCACACACACACACACACACACACAGATAGAAAGATGCACACACACACACACACACACACACACACACAGAAAGATGCACGCACACACACACACACACACAGATAGAAAGATGCACACACACACACACAAACACACACACAGAAAGATGCACACACACACACACACAGATAGAAAGATGCACACACACACACAAACACACACACAGAAAGATGCACACACACACACACACACACACACACACACAGATAGAAAGGTGAGCACGCACACAGACACACAGATAGAAAGATGCACACACTCACACACACACACACACACACAGATAGAAAGATGCACACACACACACACACAGATAGAAAAGATGCACACACACACACACACACACACACACACAGATAGAAAAGATGCACACACATCCACACATATACACACAGACAGAAAGATGCACACACACACACACACACAGATAGAAAGATGCACACACACACACACACACAGATAGAAAGATGCACACACACATACACACAGATAGAAAGATGCACACACACACACACACACACACAGATAGAAAGATGCACGCACACACACACACAGATAGAAAGATGCAGATGCACACACACACACACACACAGATAGAAAGATGCACACACACACACACACAGATAGAAAGATGCGCGC
>CM074721.1:560497136-560662424 GCA_037306005.1 Rhinophrynus dorsalis
TTCTTCGACCGCCACCAAGCACCCGGTAGATGTACACTCACAGTTCAAGTGGCTGATTACTGGCATATGCCAAAATCAGCATTCATACGTGTGGGGTTAATTCCTGTCCCCAGTAACAGGTACACTGAATGGATACGTCTGCAGCTCTCTCCTGCAAACATGCCTCCCCAACAGCGGTATGAGATATATATAAATAACCAAAAAAGAAACAACAGGAGGGGTGCCAAATAGTGTGCTATTGTTATACAACAAAAATAAAATAGAAGCCAATAGAATATTACTCACAAATAGAGTGGTTAGGCTGCTGTTATCAGTCAGTCTAACAATCGTGCATCCGGGGAGCATAAACCCGTCTCCGTTAGGGTCAGTCTTACGTGTCCAATGTCAATCCAGAAGAACAAATGTGAAATACTCAGGTGGAGGATGCTTTATGCGTAGAAATACATTTATTAAAAATATTAAATATAATGGCTTGTATGCTAACTAGCTTTGCGGTTTACCACCGCTTTCTCAAAGCTGCAAAGCCCCAATACAAACGCTACAAACAAAGGATTACCTCCGCCAAAAAGTAACCTCCTATCAATCGCCCAACCACCTGTAATTGGCTAATAATCAAATCCATTTGCAATTTTTTTATTTATTTTATTTATTTTTATTTTTTATTTTGCATTTAGAAGAGCTTAAAAAGCTGAGCTAAATGCAAAAAAACATATCTCTCAAACTTCTATGGTTTAAGAGATACGGGCGTTTAAAGTTTGCTGTTTCCTAATGACAGCTGTAGAGCTGTCAGCAGGAGATCCGTGTCGGTCGACATGCTGGCGCTTGAGCAGAGCCGCGATCTCGTTATTTACAAGGAATCCTTTCATTGGAATGGTCTAAAATGTATGTGAACACCAGGCATACGTTTTAGACCATTCCAATGAAGGGATTCCTTGTAAGTAACGAGATCTCGGCACTTCTCAAGCGCTGACACGAATCTCCTGCTGACACACACACACACACACACACACACACACACACACACACAAGACAAGGGAAATGACTTCCCCGGCTGTAGAAAACCTGCATGTATAAAGCAAAATGTACACGTGTGTAAAGCCACATGTACTTGTGTAAGGTCACATGTACACATGTTTAAGGCCATATGCACATGTATAAAGTGGAACAACTCTGGAGTAAAAACCCTCCACACCGTATGGGACAAATACTGATTAATGTGATGTTGTTAACCCCTTGGACACTAGACAGGTCTTTATTGCATTACAGGCAATGTACTGGAGACCACTCCCTCATTCAGCTGATTACAAGCCCCAATTAGTAGAACAGTAGGACCATAATCCCTAAATTAGATTACAGCGGTTACCATGTGTCCCACACTACTGATAAACTCCTCCACTGGCACTCAGGGGTTAACCCTCGCCTAGCCACCCCCGGTCCTATTAACTGAACAGTGTGTGAAGGCTGCTCCATATCTGGGTCTGATCAGACACTGGCTCTATGGGGGCCGAGGAGGACTAAATTCCTAACTTCTCCAGCCCCTATAGCACCAGTGCAACTACACCGCCCCGCTCCCCTCTCTGCACAATCACACTAATATATAACACACAGAAACACAGAGTGTGACAGCAGATAAGAACCATTCGGCCCATCTAGTCGCCCCTTTTCCTACTGTAAAAACCTCAAATCTTATTTAGTCCTTGGTCTTTTCTTATGTTAAAGGGATAGTAATACTTCATTTTAACTTTATTTTATTTTGTAGGCATTATGCCTATCCCATGTATGCTTACATCCCCTCACAGTATTAACCTCTACCATTTCTGCTGGTAGGCTATTCCGCTTATCTACTACCCTCTATATCCCATGTATGCTTAAATTCTCTCACTGTATTAACCCTTTGAGTGCCAGAGGGGTACTCAGTTCATTGCTTTGTATACCCCTCTGGCACTCAAAGGATTAACATCTACTACTTCTGCTGGTAGGCTATTCCACTTACCTACCACTTCTGCTGGTGGGCTATTCCACTTACCTACCACTTCTGCTGGTAGGCTATTCCACTTATCTGCCACTTCTGCTGGTAGGCTATTCTACTTACCTGCCACATCTGCTGGTGGGCTATTCCATTTACCTACCACCTCTGCTGGCAAGCTATTCCACTTATCTATCACATCTGCTGGTAGGCTATCCCACTTATCTACCACTTCTGCTGGTAGGCTATCCCACTTATCTACCACTTCTGCTGGTAGGCTATCCCACTTATCTACCACTTCTGCTGGTAGGCTATCCCACTTATCTACTACTTCTGCTGGTAGGCTATTCCATTTATCTACCACTTCTGCTGGTAGACTATTCCACTTATCTACCACTTCTGCTGGTAGGCTATTCCACTTATCTACCACTTCTGCTGGTAGGCTATTCCACTTATCTACCACTTCTGCTGGTAGGCTATTCCACTTACCTACCACTTCTGCTGGTTGGCTATTCCACTTACCTACCACTTCTGCTGGTAGGCTATTCCACTTACCTACCACTTCTGCTGGTAGGCTATTCCACTTATCTATCACTTCTGCTGGCAGGCTATTCCCCTTATCTACTACCCTCTCAGTGAAGTAAAACTTTCTTACATTACATCTAAACCTTTGTCCCTCTAGTATCAGACTATGACCTCTTGTCCTGACATCTTTACGTCCCTCCTGCTCTTTGTTATATAGAAATATGAAGAGTCGCAGACACTCACAGTTACTGGTTTATTTTAATACACATGAAAGTCAGCTGTTCCCTTTGGGTTTCCCCACAGAGCGCTGGAACTCGGATCTGTGTGTATTATAATGAAATGAAAGCCTAAATCCTTATCACTGTGCACAGCCCAGTCGTCCATCACACACTGACCTGAGTTCCGTCTCCTCCTCCTGTGGCACCACAAGATGGAGCCTGGGTTTGCTGGGCCTGGCCAGAGCTCATATCCGCCATTCTGCGCTCCATCTGCTCTAGACGCTCCAGAATAGACATCCTGAACTGGTTGTCTGAGAGAGGGGAAAGACAGAGGAATTATTATTTGGGAAAAACACACTACTGTACAATAGAGGCAGGAACGTGATGCATTCTGCTTGTCGTTTGACTAAATTCCTATCGTGTCAGCTAGCCAAAGGCTGCATTAAAAAGACAGGAATTATAGTCCATAAACAGCTCGTGAGCCACAGGCTATTTACCCTTCTATACATGTGTGTGAGTTCCTGGGTCTGAACACAAAATTGCCCCTTTTAAGAACCAGAGAGGGTGCAACACATCACGTCTCAATATGTTGTACCCCCATCCCCACCCCGGTCCGTAAAGGGTTACCACATACAAAATATCTAAGAATTTCCATATGTGAGAAGACAATGGGGGTTATGCAATAACAGGTGATAAAGTGGAGATAACGTCTCCAGTGATATCACTTCTCCGGTTCCTATGTTATTCTATGGAGCCTATTCACTAAGATCTCCAAATCTGAAGAAATCCTAGTGAATAGGATCCATAGAATAACATAGGAATTGGAGAAGTGATATCACTGGAGAAGTTATCTCGGCTTTATCGCCTCTTTATCACCTTCTTCTCTTGTCTGGAATTAGTGAGTCAATCCATTGTACCCAACAAGACGTTTAGAAGCCGTTCCGCATAAATGGAGAAAACAGCTGTAAAAGTGGTGTTTTGTGGGCTCTGTCCCATTCATGCTGTAACTCTCACTGACAGGGGAGGGCTGGCAACTTGTGGCCCAGAGGGCAAATATGATCAAGTGGCCCATTTCTACTGTTGCCACTGTCCCAGCCCAACTCCTTTTGTTAATTTTAAAAGTGGAATTAATATCATGAAACAAAGCGATACCACGTAGCTCACAGTTGAAATGGGCTGATACTACAGAGCTTACAATTTCAGCAAAGCTACACTAATAATACTATAGAGCTTACAATGTAAGTGAGTTTCATTTGGATTGTAGATTTGTGATATCATTACCCCCATTTCAGTTGTAAGCTCTATGGCATCACTAGTGTAGCTCCACTTATCAGACTAGCACGTGGGGGTGTACTGGTCTGTGTTGGGATACTATAGTTCCAGATCAACCAAAGGAATTACAATGGACTTCTGGCCTTGAAGTTGTCGGGATATAACAAATGGTTCTGCAGCCACAAGTCACGCGGGTCCAACCACTCCCGCTTTTCCTCCTTCTCCTCACCGCTACAAATTGTAACCAAATGCTTTGGTGCTGACCCTTCTCCAAAGAGACCCGACCTTAAGATTAAAAAAGGGTACAATCAATCATACACAATGTTCTAATCTGAAAAATCACTAATGAACTATTTAAAGGGATAGTAATACTTCGTTTTAACTTTATTTTATTTTGTAGGCATTAAAAAAACATGAAGAATGATATAAGTCTTATCTCTCAAACATTTATGGTTTATGAGATATTCACAAGCAAAGTTTCCCCCTCCCGCCCCTTTTACCTAGTGTAAGCCATCTCTTCTCAGATGTGGAATCCAGTCCATAGACCAGACAGATAACAGAAGGGGACAATCTTCTTCCTATGAGAACAATGAAAACCCTGCCCCCCTTGACAAGCTTTTCAGCTTTTTCCCTTATCTTAATTGAAGATTGTCCCTCTCTGCAGTCTACCTGGGCACCTCCCTTCTGCCCTGGCTGAAAAGTGTTACATCAGTAAAAGGGGCGGGAGGGGGACACTTTGCTTGTGAATATCTCTTAAACCATAAAGGTTTGAGAGATAAGACTTATATCATTCTTCATGTTTTTTTAATGCCTACAAAATAAAATAAAGTTAAAACGAAGTATTACTATCCCTTTAAGCAGGTTCAAATGTAACTTTAAACAAATAATATTAACCCCTTAACGACCCTTGACGGTCGTAGTCCATCAAGGGTCGATCTGACTGAATGACCCATGACCGTCATGGAGTTCCAGGCTCCCCCCACGGCTGCACGCCATTCGGGGAGCCCAGAAAAAAAAAAAAAAATCCTCCGCGGATGTAGAGTCGCGTCTCGCGTGTTTATACACACACAAAAAATATTGATTTCACACCAAAAAAGTGCTTTATCAAGTCAATATCTGAGAAGTCACTTTTTTGGTGTGAAACGCGTTGTATCGGGACATTTCCTGGCCAGGATAATTTGTGGTGTTATTCCTATTTTATATCACACATGTGAATGTTTATATTATTTTAAATTGATTTGTCATGTTTATATATTAGGTAATATTGCATGTATATCCTTCAATAAATTGGTTTTTTATAAATCTATATTTTTTTTTGTGTGTATAAACATACATTTTTTAATTTTTATTATTATTTGTTTAAAGTTACATTTGAACCTGCTTAAATAGTTCATTAGTGTTTTTTCAGATTAGAACATTGTATCTGCTTGATTGTATCCTTTTTTAATCTATAGCTCCACTTACAGCAACAAGATGGATATTAAGTGAGGCAGTGGCCCACCAGCCCAGACATATGGCCGGCCCAGGGGGCAATTACCCCTCTGCCCCCCAGGCCAGCCCTCCCGTGCTCACTGAATTTACTACATACAGAGAAACACGCAGTTACTTTTGAATAAATACGAGATTTCTATAAGGCCGGTCACGTCAGAGAGATGTCATACTGCCTTACGGCTAATGGTGCATCTTGCAGCGATGTGTCCTTGTCGATAAGAACATTACGTGTCTAACAGACGAGGGTTCCTGACTTTCAGGGTAGATGGATGCACACACGATTAGAGGCTGCATAGCCGAGGCCAGGGTGCAGGGCACTTTGGTGTACACTGGGCAGTAGCTTATGGTGCCGTTGTTATTTTTTTAATATATTTATAAAAATGGGAATCACAAATTTCTGATGTATATTTGTAGAACTTGTGATGGACAATTTGCACATTTTTGCCATTCTGATTGCGAGACCTAAAATGAACAAAATATTTTTCAACTTGTACCCTTCTCATTATGTCCCAGACAAATGACCTATCAAAACTTGGTGCGCCCCAGGAATTCCACGTGGCGTGTGAGGGGTGCCTTGCACCAACAAAGATTGAGAAGCGCTGGCCTAGCACATACATACACAACTTGGTGCAGACTCTTCAGTGGTATTGTGTCATTGTACCTGTACACAGTCTGAAGCACACAGAAGGGTACAAGCAGGTTAATGAACAAACAGCATTTTGGGGGATCAATGTTTTGTTTCATCTGAAATAATGATGAAGGAAGACATCCAGCTCCCCGAAATGCTTAATGTGTTTTTCTTGTAAATATAATCTCAGCTGAGTTCTGTTTGCACATTAACCTGACACGCACACAAACACACGCACACAAACACACACACAGACAAACACATACACAGACACACACACACACACACACAAAAACACACACACACAAAAACACACACACACAACTGCAGAATGTAAACAAGTTCAGCTGCTGCTTTACACACACAAAGACACTCATTTCAAAGATTACCAAATGTCATTTTTGGCTGTCGTATTTTAGACATCCTTATTGGATTTACAAATAAGCATATTTTTTCACAATGTTTAAGCAATCACAGTATTCCTGACTTTGTGCTGCGTTTAAATCATATTGTTTAACCCTGTTAGTGATTCAACAAATTGTAAAGAAATGCATTGGTTACCTGCCTGGCATTCACAGAGTTAATACTCGCTAGTAAAATATAGACCCTGCTCACAACACATATGAGCTAGAGAGATAGATATGAGATCGATAGACAGATATGAGATAGATAGACATGAGACAGAGATAGATATTCGCACTAGAGAGATAGATATGATATAGATAGATAGATATAGATAGATAGATATGAAATAGATAGATAGATAGATAGATATAGATAGATAGATATGAGATAGATAGACGTAGATAGATAGATTTGAGATAGAGAGACTGATAGATATGAGTTAGATAGATAGATAGCTAGATAGATAGAGAGATATGAGATAGATAGACAGACATAGACAGATAGATATTCGCGCTAGAGAGACAGATCGATAGATAGATAGATATGAGATAGATAGATAGATAAATAGATAGATAGATATGATAAAGATAGATATGCGTTAGAGATATATATGAGATAGATAGATAGATAGATAGATATGAGATAGATATGAGATAGATAGATGGATATGAGATAGATAGATAGATAGATAGATAGATAGATAGATAGATAGATAGATAGATAGATAGATATGAGTTAGATAGATAGATAGATATGAGTTAGATAGATATGAGATAGATAGATAGATATGAGTTAGATAGATAGATAGATATGAGTTAGATAGATATGAGATAGATAGATATGAGATACATGGATATGAGATAGATAGGAGATAGATAGAGAGATTGATAGATATGAGATAGATAGATGGATATGAGATAGATAGATAGATAGATAGATAGATAGATAGATAGATAGATAGATATGAGATAGATGGATATGAGATAGATAGGAGATAGATAGAGAGATTGATAGATATGAGATAGATAGATGGATATGAGATAGATAGATAGATAGATAGATAGATAGATAGATAGATAGATATGAGATAGATAGATAGATAGATAGATAGATGGATATGAGATAGATAGATAGATAGATAGATATGAGTTAGATAGATATGAGATAGATATATACATATGAGATAGATAGATGATAGATAGATAGACATAGATATTCGCGCTAGAGAGATAGATATGAGATAGATAGATAGACAGACAGATAGATATGATATAGATAGATAGATAGATATGATATAGATAGATATGCGTTAGAGATAGATATTAGATAGATATTAGATAGACAGACAGATATATATGATATAGATAGATAGATAGACAGACAGATAGATATGATATAGATAGATATGCGTTAGAGATAGATATTAGATAGACAGATAGATAGATAGATATGAAATAGATAGATATGCGTTAGAGATAGATATTAAATAGATATTAGATAGATAGACAGACAGATATATATGATATAGATAGATAGATAGATAGATAGATAGATAGATAGACAGACAGATAGATATGATATAGATAGATATGCGTTAGAGATAGATATTAGATAGATAGATAGATAGATATGAAATAGATAGATATGCGTTAGGGATAGATATGAGATCGATAGATAGATAGATAGATAGATAGATATGATATAGATAGATATGTGTTAGAGATAGATATTAGATAGATAGATAGATAGATATGAAATAGATACATATGCGTTAGAGAGATAGATATGAGATAAGAGAGATTGATAGATATGAGATAGATAGATAGATAGATAGATAGATAGATAGATAGATAGATAGATATGCACTAGAGAGATAGATATGAGATAGATAGATAGATAGATATGAGATAGATATGAGATAGATAGATAGATAGATAGATAGATAGATAGATAGATATGAGATAGATAGATAGATAGATAGATAGATAGATATGAGATAGATAGATAGATAGATAGAAGATAAACAGATAGATTTAAGACAGATAGACAGATAGATGGATAGATAGATATGAGATAAATAGACTTAAGATAGATAGATAGATAGATATAGATAGATAGACATTTATATAGACAGATATGAGATAGATATAAGCTAGAGAGATATCTATCTATGTATCTATCTAATATCTGTCTACCTCATAGCCATCTATGGAATATCTATCCATATTTCTATCTATCTATTGAATATCTATGTATCTATCTTATATCTATCACATATCTATCTATCTATCTATATATAGCTCATGTCTATCTCTATCTACCTCATCTCATATTTATATTTCTATCTCACCACCTCATATTTATCTACCTCATATCTATGTATCTACTTCATTATCTATCTATATATTTATATACACATATATATCTCATGTCTATATCTATCTGTCTATCTATCTCATAAATAGATATGAGATAGGTAGATAGTGCAACAGACAAGATATACATATATATATATATATATATATATATATAGATAGATATTCGATAGATAGATATGAGGTAGATAGATATGAGATACAGAGATAGATATTAGCTAGGAAGACAGATATATAGATAGACTGATAGATATGAGGTAGGTAGATAGAGATCGACATGATATATATAGATAGATCGATAGATATGAGATTGAAAGATATGAGATATATAGAAATAAAGACAGATGAGATATATCTATAGAAAGATAGACAGATAGATAGATAGATAGATAGATAGATAGATAGATATGAGATACAAAGATAGATAGATAGATATGAGATAGATAGATAGATAGATAGATAGATAGATAGATAGATATGAGATAGATAGATAGATAGATAGATAGATAGATAGATAGATAGATATGAGATAGATAGATAGATATGAGATAGATAGATAGATAGATAGATAGACAGATATGAGATAGATAGATAGATAGATAGATAGATAGATAGATAGATAGATATGAGATAGATAGATAGATAGATAGATAGATAGATAGATATGAGATAGATAGATAGATAGATAGATAGATAGATAGATATCAGATAGATAGATAGATAGATAGATAGATAGATATCAGATAGATAGATAGATAGATAGATATGAGATACAAAGATAGATAGATAGATATGAGATAGATAGATAGATAGATAGATAGATAGATAGATAGATAGATATGAGATAGATAGATAGATAGATAGATAGATATGAGATAGATAGATAGATAGATATGAGATAGATAGATAGATAGATAGATAGATATGAGATAGATAGATAGATATGAGATAGATAGATAGATAGATAGATAGATAGATATGAGAGATAGATAGATAGATAGATAGATAGATAGATAGATAGATATGAGATAGATAGATAGATAGATAGATATGAGATAGATAGATAGATAGATATGAGATAGATAGATAGATAGATATGAGATAGATAGATAGATAGATAGATAGATAGATAGATAGATATGAGATAGATAGATAGATAGATATGAGATAGATAGATAGATAGATAGATATGAGATAGATAGATAGATAGATATGAGATAGATAGATAGATAGATAGATAGATAGATATGAGATAGATAGATAGATAGATAGATAGATATGAGATAGATAGATAGATTGATAGATATGAGATAGATAGATAGATAGATAGATAGATAGATAGATATGAGATAGATAGATAGATAGATATGAGATAGATAGATAGATAGATAGATAGATAGATAGATAGATATGAGATAGATAGATAGATAGATATGAGATAGATAGATAGATAGATAGATATGAGATAGATAGATAGATAGATATGAGATAGATAGATAGATAGATAGATAGATAGATATGAGATAGATAGATAGATAGATAGATAGATATGAGATAGATAGATAGATTGATAGATATGAGATAGATAGATAGATAGATAGATAGATAGATAGATAGATAGATAGATAGATAGATATGAGATAGATAGATAGATAGATAGATAGATAGATAGATAGATAGATAGATGCGGACAGATTAAATTACTACAGACAGATAGCTGTATTTCCGATACAGGTAACAAATGTTATCACTAGTTAATCACAAAGATTCCTATTGGAGTCAAAGGGAATATTTGGAGATAAAACCAATATTAATTGTTTCGCCTGCAATGGAATCCAGGTAAATAGACAGATTCATTAGTTAGGTGGACACAGACAGACAGATAGATAGATAGATACAAGACTGACAGACAGACAGGAGGGAAAGCAGACACAGACAGGTTGATATCTGTAACATGCTGTTATCGAAGTGAGTTTATCTATATTTATCTGTATCTGTCTGTCTAGGTTTATCAGTGTCTGTCTGTCTGTCTCTATCCATAAGAACGGACAAATGGATATAGTCAGCTCTCCCACAATAACTAGCTTGGTGACCAGACAATGAGAACCACACACAATAATGCAAAAGGTCACATACATATATCTATACCGACATACAAGAAATCAGAAAAGAATATGGATATATTACAACAATAATACAATTCCTAAGTCCCATAAATGGGGGCCGTCTATTAAATATTGAGATTTTCACAAACTCGGGTCTCGGATATGCAGCTAGTTTTCAAGATGTTGGAAGGCGACCAAAAGTGACCCAATAAACATGAATGATCCAGTTCAACTCTTGTTCCCGGTCATTCAAGAGTAAAACTAATGCACCATATGGGAAACATGAACCCAACTGATTTAAAACTGGATATTAACCCCATGAACGTTAAAATAGGATTTTAGTCTTACCTGTTAAATCCTTTTCACTTAGTCCATACAGGTCACTGGTACCATGGGATGTGTAGTCCCCTTTAATAGGCAGGAACAATTATGCAAATAATTTGCAAGGGGCGGAGCCTCCCTTCTTACTTAAGCCACCTGCTGGCCAGAGCCACCCATATTGATTTGAGACCCTAAACTGACCCCAGGTAAGCAAAAAGAAAGACTCCTGTGAGCATGCCCGAACGGTCTCCCACTGAATGCCACAGGAGAGCCAAGACTGGTCCCTTGACAGGGTGGGAGACCAGTGACCTGTATGGACTAAGTGAAAAGGATTTAACAGGTAAGACTAAAATCCTATTTTCACTGTCGTCCAATACAGGTCACTGGTACCATGGGATGTACAAACATTGAGCTGATCCAGAGGCGGGAAGTAAGGCAAGGACCAGGCGCAAGGCCCAAGTCACTAGAACTGATAACCAGTTGATAACATAGCCCAAACTGTAAGTGTCAACGGACACCAA
Source organism: Rhinophrynus dorsalis (assembly GCA_037306005.1). Lineage (NCBI taxonomy): Eukaryota > Metazoa > Chordata > Amphibia > Anura > Rhinophrynidae > Rhinophrynus > Rhinophrynus dorsalis. The sequence continues at coordinate 560,508,964 of CM074721.1, forward strand.
CCAAGGGAACAATCCCTGAACTTAACACAGCACACGTAACTAGAGCCAACCGGGCTCAACAGTAAGGAAGCACTAAGGATCACAGAGCGGAAGACCTACACAGGCAAGACTGCCTCCAGGACCTTCCTTCCAAAACTGGCATCAGCCGATGCCAGAACATCAACTCGGTAGTGCTTTGAAAAAGTGTGCACAGAGGACCAAGTGGCCGCTCTGCACAGTTGATCAGCAGAAGCTTGATTCTTGTAGGCCCAAGAGGCCCCAATAGATCTGGTGGAATGGGCAGTCACCCTGAAGGGAACATGCTTATTCCTCAACTTATAGGCTTCACGGACGGTAGCCTTAATCCAAGAGGCAATGGTAACTTTGGAAGCCGGTCTTCCTGCCCTAGGCCCCTCAGGAATGACGAATAGAGCGTCAGACTTCCTGATAGATTCGGTGCGGTGAACATAAAACTTGAGGCAACGCACCACATCCAACAAATGGAGATCTCTTTCCTTGTCAGATGAAGGATTAGGGCAGAAAGAGGGAACCACAATCTCCTGATTGATGTGAAACTCAGACACAACCTTGGGTAAGAATTCCTTGGTAGTGCGAAGCACAGCCTTATCCTTGTGGAACACCAGGTAAGGAGGTTTACAAGACAAAGCCTGTAACTCTGCCACCCGGCGTACTGACACAATAGCCAAAAGGAAGGCCATCTTCCAAGTCACAAGACGTAATGGAATGGAAGCCAAGGATTCAAACGGTGGTCGCTGAAGAACTCCCAGCACCAAATTGAGATCCCACTGGGGAGCAGGACTCTTGAAGGCAGGTCGAACATGAGTCACACCCTGGAAGAAGACTTTCACATCAGGAAGGATAGCAATCCGTTCCTGGAAAAACACAGACAAGGCAGAGGTCTGAACTTTGAGGGAACTCAGACTGAGCCCCTTGTCCACACCGTCCTGCAAGAAGGCCAGGACAGTGGGAAGATGGAAGTCAAGAGACAACTTCTTGTCAGAGCACCATGTCACGAAAGTTGACCAAATGCGATGATAAATCTTGGAAGACACAGGCTTACGAGCACTGAGCATCGTCGATACCACAGAAGGAGAAAAGCCTTTCTTTGCTAGAATCGAGGATTCAACCGCCATGCCATCAAACGGAGAGAGTGAACATCCTCTTTCCACAGATACCCCTGAAGAAGCAGGTCCGGACGGGCTGGAAGTGGGATTGGATCCTTCACTGACATGGCCATCAATTCCGGAAACCAGGACTGGCGAGGCCAGTTTGGAGCAATCAGGATGACAGGACAACATTCTCTCTTCAACTTCTGGATAACTCTGACCAATAGAGGAAGAGGAGGGAAGATGTAAGCCAGGGAAAAGTCCCAAGGGATCGACAAGGCATCCACTGCTAGAGCAAGGGAGTCCCTCAACCGGGAGCAAAACACCGGAACCTTCCTGTTGTGTCTGGTAGCCATCAGGTCCACCACAGGCATCCCCCACCGCTGAGTGAGCATGTGAAACACCTCTGGGTGAAGAGCCCATTCTCCGCTGTCGACGGTGTGACGACTGAGGAAGTCTGCCATGACGTTGTCCACGCCTGGAATATGAACTGCAGAGATGACAGGCACGTGATCTTCTGCCCAAGACAAAATATCCTTGACCTCCCACCAGGCGGAACCGCTTCTTGTGCCGCCTTGCCTGTTGATGTAAGCCACCGCCGTGGCGTTGTCGGACTCTACTCTGACTGGAAGACCGGTCAATTGAGACTCCCAGTACCTCAGGGCCAGCCGGACAGCTCGAAGTTCCAGGACATTGATGGAGAGCATGGATTCCTCCAGACCCCATTTCCCCTGAGCACTGAATCGACCCCAGACTGCACCCCAGCCCCGAAGGCTGGCATCCGTTGTGACTGTGGTCCAAAGAGGAACTAGAAAGGATTTCCCTTTCAAGAGATGAGAGAGATCTAACCACCAGTGCAGACTCGACTCGACATGAGGAGGGAGAGAAACAGACAGATGTTGATGATCTGGATGGTTCCTGCACGTCTGGATCACAAATCTCTGAAGATCCCTGGAGTGGGCCATGGCGAATGGTACTGCTTCGATCGTGGAAATGAACTTCCCCACTAAGGACGACAACTTCGGAACTGGAATTTCGTCCATGTCCAGAATCCCAGCCACTCTGACGGCTATCTGGTGAGCCACGTCCTCCGGAAGAAACACCATGCATTGGCGAGTGTCGAACAGGAGACCCAGGAACAGAAGCCTCTGAGAAGGAATCAAGTCCGACTTGTCCAGATTCAGGATCCAGCCGTGACGGTTCAGGGTGTGCATGCACCCCTGCAACTGCTGGTGGAGAAGCTCCGCTGAGGAGGCCTTCAATAGGAGATCGTCCATGTAGGGCGTCACTCTGATCCCATCCTGATGGAGCACCGCTATCAAGGAGCCCAGCACCCGCTGGAAGACTTGAGGAGCTGTAGTCAGTCCAAAGGGGAGCGCTGTAAATTGAAAGTGTCCCCTGTGGCAGGCAATCCTGAGATACTTCCTGCTCTCTGGATGAATAGGGATGTGAAGATAAGCATCCTGAAGATCCAGAGAGGCAAGAAACTCCCCTGGAGACATTGCTGCAATCACAGAGCGCAGGGACTCCTGGCGGAAGTGGGAAGTTACCACATAGGCATTGAGATCTTTGAGATCCAAGATGGGACGGGCTCCTCCGTCCTTTTTGGCTACCACAAACAGGTTGGAATAAAATCCTGAACCTGTGTCCCCCTGCGGAACCGCCTCCAGGACCTCTTTGTCCAAGAGATCCTGAATAGCGTCGTCGAACAGACGCCTTTTTGAGGGTTCCTGAGAAGGACGAGTAAAATGGAACCGAAAAGGAGGAAGGGAAGAGAAAGGGATCCTGTATCCCTCTGACACCACCTGAAGAACCCATGGGTCCGCCACTGACTCCTCCCAAGTCCGGCGAAAGATGCGGAGACGACCGCCTACAGCCGGATGCGGACCCGGGTTCGGCGAGTCATGCCGAAGCAGTCTTGGAGGTCTTGGCCTTGGAGGCAACTTTGGGCCTCCAGGACTGTTTGGGCTTGGAGGAGGAGCGCGTAGTGGGAGGACCCGTTTGGGCCGAGGAGCGTGTCTCAGTCTGAAAGGAACGAAAGGACCGATTGCGTTTGGCTGGAAACTTTTTCTTAAAGACTGAGGGTAGAAGAGTGCTTTTACCGCCAGTAGCCTCACTGATCATTTCTTTGAGCTCAGAGCCAAAGAGCAAATTCCCCTGAAAGGGCAAGGAAAGCAAGGCTTTCTTAGAGGCTGTATCAGCAGACCAAATTTTCAGCCAAAGAGCGCGTCTGGCCACCACAGAAGAAGTGGAGGCCCTCGCCATCATGCGCACAGCATCAAAAGCAGCATCAGCAACATAGTTCTGAGCTTCAGTGATATTAGCAAGAAGCTGCAACTGTTCAGATACAGGCGCATCCTGGCGAACCGCTTCAGTCAGTCGTTCAGTCCAGGCCGCAATAGCTCTATTAACCCATGCCACAGCAAAGGTAGGGCGCATGGCTGTGCCAATGGAGGCAAAAATAGACTTAAGAGAGAGCTCTAGTTTCTTATCCGTCCAGTCCTGCAAGGCAGAGGCATCTGAGACAGCCAAAGCAGTAGATTTGGACAGTCTAGACACAGGAGCATCCACTTTGGGAGGATGAACCCATTTTGCCAGCTCCGCCTCAGGAAAAGGGTAAAGTTTAGCAAACTTTTTGGAGACAGAGGAAGATCTGTCAGGATTCCTCCATGCCTCAGAGACCAGACGGGCAAGAGTAGGGTTAGTTGGAAAACAAACAACTGGTTTAGATGGCTTTTTCTGAAAAACATCAGTAGGATCATAAGTGGATTCCTGAGTCAGAGGAAGGTTGAGCGTATTCAGAACCGCTCTGATCAGACCCTCAGCCGAAACTTCAGGGTCACACTCATAGGGGTCCCCAATGGACCTGTTAGATTCAATAACAGTACGTTCCTCAGCATCAGAATCCTGTAACAGTTCTTCTTCAGAAGAATCAGTGATATCAGGAGCTCCCTGTGGCTTAGGCAGGGAGGTCCTGATAGTAGAGGGGGTCTGCCAGACCTGGAGAGCCCCCTGTACCTGAGAGGGAAAGAGTTGAAGCGTGGATCTGAGATCCCTAGTGGCAGCTTTAAACTCCCTCACCCAAGATGGCTCAATAGCGTGGCTGGGAAGCCCAGGGTTGCTATCTTTATCAGTACAATTAGGGCATAGATCCCCCACATTATCGCAATCCAGCCCAATGTGGCAAGAGGAGCAAAACGCCATGGGGGTAGAAGACCCCCCAGCCTCCTTAGTCTTGGGTCTAGCCCCTAGCTCCAGTGAAGTAGACATGCTCACAGCGTCAATATACCCCACCACCAACACTATCACCCAGAAAAGTGTTAAAGATTAAAGTTTCACCCCAGAAAAGGTCTAAAAACGGACTTATCTGGCCAGCGAAGGGTTAATCTGGTGAGGAGAGAGAAGGCTCGGTCCCTGCGTAGTGTACTCGCCTTGGAAAAGTACCACAAAATGGCGGCCGTCATGACAGCCAATCAGAAACAAGCGCGCGCTAGCGCTCATGGGAAATGTAGTTTTCCCTATGCAAGTACCCCAAACAGTGCCCGAAGCCCCCCTGAACCCCCTACAGTAAGAAAACACCAACCGGATGATAGAGCAGGAGCCTAGCATTAAAATGAGCCCACTCTGAAGTTGCTGTGACAAGCGGTTTCAGAGATATGTCCCAAACTGTGAATTCCCATAGAGAGTAAAGGAGCTCTGCTGCTAAGCGGGAAAACGCCGCGCTTAAAGGCGCGGAACACCATTTTTAATAAAGTTTAGTAAAACTTTAAAAAGTGCCCAAACAAGCATAAAAGACATGAGAAACACAAATAAATGAATACCCAATGCTCCAAAACTCAGAGAATAACACAGAAATTGCATAAATAGATAATGCAATAAAAACACCCTATGAGTGCTGGAGTGTATTAAGACTCCCAAATACAAGCCCATCAAAGGGACACTGTGGGGACAAGTGGACCTTCAGCACTCAATGGGTGACTCACCTTTCTCGCAGACTTCTGTCTTCAGGTGACCATGATAGGGAGGGAAAGAACCAAAGGCAATTTCCTCAACAGGGGAGCTGCTTAACACAAGCTGTCCCCTCTTCAGGTATAGGTCCACAGAAATCCCTGGAAGCTGCACTAGCCACTTCGGGTGAGGGCATTCACAGCCATGGTCACCCTCCTAATGGTGGTATTCCATATTTGTAAGAAAATAATAAAACACTAAGAAGCATAGCTGTTCTCTGCCTGGTGTGCAGGCACACCAGGAACAAATCAATATGGGTGGCTCTGGCCAGCAGGTGGCTTAAGTAAGAAGGGAGGCTCCGCCCCTTGCAAATTATTTGCATAATTGTTCCTGCCTATTAAAGGGGACTACACATCCCATGGTACCAGTGACCTGTATTGGACGACAGTGAAAAAGGACTCAAACAGAGCTTTGTAGCATTCAGTGGTTTAAAAGCCCAATTAAATCAGTGGGAACCTGCGTTTCCCATAATGCAGGTTGTATGGCCGCTTCAGAGAGGCACTGAAAGTTAAAGCAGTGCTGTTTCTTCCTATAAACCTCTGTATTGAATTCAGAGCGTCTACACACGTCTATGAACCTCGCTGTACCCTGTCCTAGCTCAGATCTGTCAGTAAGACACAGATTTGGGAGGGATGTAATCCTATATACCTTCGCCCCCCCCTCCCCATCACTCTCCTACCTTCATCTCATGTACTCCGGAGTTCTCCTCTTTCCCAGCATCCTCCGCTGCAGACCTATATCCCCACCCCAGACCACCGCAGCCTGGTTCTGTGAAGTTGACCGCAGGGAATCGCCCCACAGACTGAGGACTCCTGTCCTGTGAGGAGCACAATGTGTCTGGTTCCCCAGCCCCGATCCCTCCTCCGTCCTATAATCCTCTCCCTACTAAAATAAGCACTCTCCCAATCCACCCCCCTGCCAGCTTATTAAAGAGACGGAAAATCCAACACAGCCAGTGGAACATTTCACAAGAAGGAATGGAGATGTGTGGCCACCCCTCAGCTATGGGGGGGGTCACCTGGAAACACGACAACAGGACTTAACAGGGTCACTGATAGACAGCAATGGTTAGAGCGATGCCATGTTAGACTAGAACGCAGGTGTCTTTTATCTGCAGTAAAGATTAGTGTGATGGACAACTTCAGCTTCAAATCACGTCGCTGTGGAACCACAACAAATGAAAATGTAACCCCTTAGATGTTGTGTAAGAGAACTTACTAAAATCCAGGGGGTTCACACACAAACCCTATTATATGTATAATGCTTCAAAGAATAATAATACTTAAAAAGTAAAAAAAATATATGTTGTAGGGTTTATCCCCCTGAGTAAAACAAGGGTACTCCCACTGATGAAAGGTGTTTCATTCAAAAGTTATTAATTTTCAAAGTTGAATTTTTTAGGTGCAATATCACAGTGACCTGAAATTGTACAGTGGCGCTGTTGCTACACCATCCTATGGAGATTTATGGTCCCGGGACCAGAGCTGTCCATAGGATCGTGTAGCAACAGCGCCACTGCACAATTTCAGGTCACTGTCATATTGCACCTAAAAAATTCAACTTTGAAAATTAATAACTTTTGAATGAAACACCTTTCAGCAGTGGGAGTACTCTTGTTTTACTCAGGGGGATAAACCCTACAACATATTTTTTTTTTACATTTTAAGTATTACTATCCCTTTCACAATGTGTTTGATACCTCTCTGGCACTCCGACGGTTACACTTTTATCTCTGTTTTTGAGAGCTTTCTGCCAGGGTCAGTTAAAGCAATGATAGTGATACAATGTACCACTGAGCGCTCTGAGTGCTGTACGTGAGACAGCGATACAATGTACCGCTGAGTGTTCTGTGTGCTGTACAGGAGACCGTGATAAATGTACCACTGAGTGCTCTGAGTGCTGTACGTGAGACAGTGATACAATGTATCACTGAGTGCTCTGTGTGCTGTACAGGAGACAGGGATACAAAGTACCACTGAGTGCTCTGTGTGCTGTACAGGAGACCGTGATACAATGTACCACTGAGTGCTGTGTGTGCTGTACAGGAGACAGTGATACAATGTACCACTGAGTGTTCTGTGTGCTGTACAAGAGACAGTGATACAATGTACCACTGAGTGCTGTGTGTGCTGTACAGGAGACACTGATACAATGTACCACTGAGTGCTCTGTGTGCTGTACAGGTGACAGTGATACAATGTACCACTGAGTGCCGTGTGTGTGCTGTACAGGAGACAGTGATACAATGTACCACTGAGTGCTCTGTGTGCTGTACAGGAGAAAGTGATACAATGTACCACTGAGTGCTGTGTGTGCTGTACAAGAGACAGTGATCCAATGTACCACTGAGCGCTCTGTGTGCTATACAGGAGACAGTGATACAATGTACCACTGAGCGCTGTGTGTGCTGTACAGGAGACAGTGATACAATGTACCGCTGAGCGCTGTGTGTGCTGTACAGGAGACGGTGATACAATGTACCACTGAGCGCTCTGTGTGCTGTACAGGAGACAGTGATACAATGTACCACTTAGCGCTCTGTGTGCTGTACAGGAGACAGTGATACAATGTACCACTGAGCGCTCTGTGTGCTGTACAGGAGACAGTGATACAATGTACCGCTGAGTGCTGTGTGTGCTGTACAGGAGACGGTGATACAAGGTACCACTGAGCGCTGTGTGTACTGTACAGGAGACGGTGATACAATGTACCACTAAGCGCTCTGTGTGCTGTATAAGAGACAGTGATACAATGTACCACTGAGCTCTCTGTGTGCTGTACAGGAGACATTGATACAATGTACCAGTGAGCGCTCTGTGTGCTGTAAAGGAGACAGTGATACAATATACTACTGAGTGCTCTGTGTACTGTACAAGAGACAGTGATACAATGTACCACTGAGTGTTCTGTGTGCTGTACAAGAGACAGTGATACAATGTACCACTGAGCACTCTGTGTGCTGTACAGGAGACAGTGATACAATGTACCAGTGAGCGCTCTGTGTGCTGTACAGGAGAAAGTGATACAATGTACCAGTGAGCGCTCTGTGTGCTGTACAGGAGAAAGTGATACAATGTACCACTGAGTGCTGTGTGTGCTGTACAAGAGACAGTGATACAATGTACCACTGAGCGCTCTGTGTGCTATACAGGAGACAGTGATACAATGTACCACTGAGTGCTGTATGTGCTGTACAGGAGACAGTGATACAATGTACCACTGAGTGTTCTGTGTGCTGTACAGGAGACAGTGATACAATGTACCACTGAGCGCTCTGTGTGCTGTACAGGAGACAGTGATACAATGTACCACTGAGCGCTCTGTGTGCTGTACAGGAGACAGTGATACAATGTACCACTGAGCGCTCTGTGTGCTGTACAGGAGACAGTGATACAATGTACCGCTGAGTGCTGTGTGTGCTGTACAGGAGACGGTGATACAATGTACCACTGAGCGCTGTGTGTACTGTACAGGAGACAGTGATACAATGTACCACTAAGCGCTCTGTGTGCTGTATAAGAGACAGTGATACAATGTACCACTGAGCTCTCTGTGTGCTGTACAGGAGACATTGATACAATGTACCACTGAGTGCTCTGTGTATCTCAGTGTCTGAGGTGACCCTAAAGAGAAAGGGGACCAGTTAGAGTATATTAATATTGTATTATAGGGATATAATAGAGATATAAGCAAGACTAAAACCTCTTTAAATTCCTATGTCATTCTACCAAGTGATGCCCATATATATATATATATATATATATATATATATATATATATATATATATAAAACTCACTTATTAATTACAGAAACCTTTACTATCAATAAAGACACATTTTAAAACCTACTTTGGTGAAACACCCCCTATTGTACCTGGTGACGATGCCTCTAAATAATCACTATACCAAGCCCACTTAGAGAGTTATTGTATTAACTTCAACACATGTATCTATTAGCACCTGTTATTTCCAGTGCTGTAGTACAGCCATTTGCTATATAATGGGTCATTTACTTTTGATTTTTAACCAAGTTTTAACGCTTATTTTAATAAACCCTTATTGCGAAATCAATTTGCGTAGAAACTTGCCAATAAATGTGTCTCGTCACACCATTTATTCCTAGTGCCATCATCTGATGACTTGGGATATGATAGATTAACTCATTTTACTACCCTTGTAGCACTAATCTGTGTTATATACCCCTGCCACTCTGATCTCAAGGTTTATGACAAATCAGATTCACCATCACCGATACAACAATGTGGTCTCTCCCATGTAAGAAAGCTGTTTTTTAAACGGCCACTTTCGATCTACTTGCCTATCACCTTGCACGTTACTCTTACAGTGTAAAAATGTAGCAATTAACTCTTCAATCACTGACACACAAGCTGAGGCATAGCCTCACGGATTAAAACTGCCTTTAGAACTCAATATGCCCTCATTTGATTTAATAGAGCTAATCTACTTGAGTACTCGTAGCACAAAGCCACATTCTTATTCCACATACCATAGGATAACCTTGCAGTACAGCCGCCTTTTGAACTCAGCAGGCCCTCGTTTGATTGAATAGAGCTAATCAATTTGAGTCTTTGAAGCATAAAGCCACATTCTAATTCCTGGGTTGCATTAGTTTTACACAGAGATCAAATAATATTTTAACGTGAGCATGGCAAACCCATCAAATGTTTATCTAATCATCACAGTCCTCGCATTATAAAACCGCATTCTAGTATAACTAGGCCTTACTACTATATGTCCTCGTGGTATAAACCACATTCTAGTATAACTAGGCCTTACTACTATATGTCCTCGTGGTATAAAACAGCATTGTAGTATAACTAGGCCTTACTACTATATGTCCTCGTGGTATAAAACCACATTCTAGTATAACTAGGCCTTACTACTATATGCCCTAATGGTATAAACCACATTCTAGTATAACTAGGCCTTACTACTATATGTCCTCGTGGTATAAAACCACATTCTAGTATAACTAGGCCTTACTACTATATGTTCTCGTGGTATAAAACAGCATTCTAGTATAACTAGGCTTTACTACTATATGTCCTTGCATTATAAAACCGCATTCTAGTATAACTAGGCCTTACTACTATATGTCCTCGTGGTATAAAACCACATTCTAGTATAACTAGGCCTTACTACTATATGCCCTCGTGGTATAAAACCACATTATAGTATAACTAGGCCTCACTACTATATGTCCTCGTGGTATAAACCACATTCTAGTATAACTAGGCCTTACTACTATATGTCCTCGTGGTATAAACCACATTCTAGTATAACTAGGCCTTACTACTATATGTCCTTGTGGTATAAAACCACATTCTAGTATAACTAGGCCTTACTACTATATGTCCTCGTGGTATAAAACTACATTCTAGTATAACTAGGCCTTACTACTATATGTCTTCGTGGTATAAAGCCACATTCTAGTATAACTAGGCCTTACTACTATATGTCCTTGTGGTATAAAACTACATTCTAGTATAACTAGGCCTTACTACTATATGTCCTTGTGGTATAAAACCACATTCTAGTATAACTAGGCCTTACTACTATATATCCTCATGGTATAAAACCGCATTCTATTATAACTAGGCCTTACTACTATATGTCCTCGTGGTATAAAACCTCATTCTAGTATAACTAGGCCTTACTACTATATGTCCTTGTGGTATAAAACTACATTCTAGTATAACTAGGCCTTACTACTATATGCCCTAATGGTATAAACCATATTCTAGTATAACTAGGCCTTACTACTATATGTCCTCGTGGTATAAAACCACATTCTAGTATAACTAGGCCTCACTACTACATGTCCTCGTGGTATAAACCACATTCTAGTATAACTAGGCCTTACTACTATATGTCCTCGTGGTATAAACCACATTCTAGTATAACTAGGCCTTACTACTATATGTCCTTGTGGTATAAAACCACATTCTAGTATAACTAGGCCTTACTACTATATGTCCTCGTGGTATAAAGCCACATTCTAGTATACTAGGCCTTACTACTATATGTCCTCGTGGTATAAAACCGCGTTCTAGTATAACTAGGCCTTACTACTATATGTCCTTGTGGTATAAAACTACATTCTAGTATAACTAGGCCTTACTACTATATGTCCTTGTGGTATAAACCACATTCTAGAATAACTAGGCCTTACTACTATATGTCCTCGTGGTATAAAACCACATTCTAGTATAACTAGGCCTTACTACTATATGTCCTCGTGGTATAAAACCACATTCTAGTATAACTAGGCCTTACTACTATATGCCCTCGTGGTATAAACCACATTCTAGTATAACTAGGCCTTACTACTATATGTCCTCGTGGTATAAAACCACATTCTATTATAACTAGGCCTTACTACTATATGTCCTCGTGGTATAAAACCGCATTCTATTATAACTAGGCCTTACTACTATATGTCCTCGTGGTATAAAACCTCATTCTAGTATAACTAGGCCTTACTACTATATGCCCTCATGGTATAAAACAGCATTCTAGTATAACTAGGCCTTACTACTATATGTCCTTGTGGTATAAAACTACATTCTAGTATAACTAGGCCTTACTACTATATGTCCTTGTGGTATAAACCACATTCTAGAATAACTAGGCCTTACTACTATATGTCCTCGTGGTATAAAACCACATTCTAGTATAACTAGGCCTTACTACTATATGTCCTCGTGGTATAAAACCACATTCTAGTATAACTAGGCCTTACTACTATATGCCCTCGTGGTATAAACCACATTCTAGTATAACTAGGCCTTACTACTATATGTCCTTGTGGTATAAAACCACATTCTATTATAACTAGGCCTTACTACTATATGTCCTCGTGGTATAAAACCGCATTCTATTATAACTAGGCCTTACTACTATATGTCCTCGTGGTATAAAACCTCATTCTAGTATAACTAGGCCTTACTACTATATGCCCTCGTGGTATAAAACAGCATTCTAGTATAACTAGGCCTTACTACTACATGTCCTCGTGGTATAAAACCACATTCTAGTATAACTAGGCCTTACTACTATATGCCCTCGTGGTATAAAACAGCATTCTAGTATAACTAGGCCTTACTACTATATGTCCTCATGGTATAAAACCGCATTCTATTATAACTAGGCCTTACTACTATATGTCCTCGTGGTATAAAACCTCATTCTAGTATAACTAGGCCTTACTACTATATGCCCTCATGGTATAAAACAGCATTCTAGTATAACTAGGCCTTACTACTATATGTCCTCGTGGTATAAAACCGCATTCTATTATAACTAGGCCTTACTACTATATGTCCTCGTGGTATAAAACCTCATTCTAGTATAACTAGGCCTTACTACTATATGCCCTCATGGTATAAAACAGCATTCTAGTATAACTAGGCCTTACTACTATATGTCCTCGTGGTATAAAACCGCATTCTATTATAACTAGGCCTTACTACTATATGTCCTCGTGGTATAAAACCTCATTCTAGTATAACTAGGCCTTACTACTATATGCCCTCGTGGTATAAAACAGCATTCTAGTATAACTAGGCCTTACTACTACATGTCCTCGTGGTATAAAACCTCATTCTAGTATAACTAGGCCTTATTACTATATGTCCTTGTGGTATAAAACCACATTCTAGTATAACTAGGCCTTACTACTATATGTCCTCGTGGTATAAAATAGCATTCTAGTATAACTAGGCCTTACTACTATATGTCCTCATGGTATAAAACCGCATTCTAGTATAACTAGGCCTTACTATTATATGCCCTCGTGGTATAAAACCACATTCTAGTATAACTAGGCCTTACTACTATATGTCCTCGTGGTATAAAACCGCATTCTAGTATAACTAGGCCTTACTACTATATGCCCTCGTGGTATAAAACAGCATTCTAGTATAACTAGGCCTTACTACTACATGTCCTCGTGGTATAAAACCTCATTCTAGTATAACTAGGCCTTATTACTATATGTCCTTGTGGTATAAAACCACATTCTAGTATAACTAGGCCTTACTACTATATGTCCTCGTGGTATAAAATAGCATTCTAGTATAACTAGGCCTTACTACTATATGTCCTCATGGTATAAAACCGCATTCTAGTATAACTAGGCCTTACTATTATATGCCCTCGTGGTATAAAACCACATTCTAGTATAACTAGGCCTTACTACTATATGTCCTCGTGGTATAAAACCGCATTCTAGTATAACTAGGCCTTACTACTATATGTCCTTGTGGTATAAAACCACATTCTAGTATAACTAGGCCTTACTACTATATGTCCTTGTGGTATAAAACCGCATTCTAGTATAACTAGGCCTTACTACTATATGTCCTCGTGGTATAAAACCGCATTCTAGCATAACTAGGCCTTACTACTATATGTCTTCGTGGTATAAAACCACATTCTAGTATAACTAGGCCTTATTACTATATGTCCTTGTGGTATAAAACCACATTCTAGTATAACTAGGCCTTACTACTATATGTCCTCGTGGTATAAAATAGCATTCTAGTATAACTAGGCCTTACTACTATATGTCCTCGTGGTATAAAACCGCATTCTAGTATAACTAGACCTTACTACTATATGTCCTCGTGGTATAAAACCGCATTCCAGTATAACTAGGCCTTACTACTATATGTCCTCATGGTATAAAACCGCATTCTATTATAACTAGGCCTTACTACTATATGTCCTCATGGTATAAAACCGCATTCTAGTATAACTAGGCCTTACTATTATATGCCCTCGTGGTATAAAACCACATTCTAGTATAACTAGGCCTTACTACTATATGTCCTCGTGGTATAAAACCGCATTCTAGTATAACTAGGCCTTACTACTATATGTCTTCGTGGTATAAAACCACATTCTAGTATAACTAGGCCTTACTACTATATGTCCTCATGGTCCGAGCCTGTCGTAGTTTGGTGGGGAGGATGAGCTACCGGGCTGGCATTGTTGTTGGTGGCCTGGGTTAGCTGACTGACTTGGCTCACTGTAAGCTGGGGGGGCCGATGGACAGAGGGAGGAGGTGTGATATGATGACTGATAATGTAGGAACAACGGGGCTTGAAGCCCAACAAAGTACCTACAAAATAGTTCTGTGTACATACTGCTCCAATCGGTCACAAAGTTGAATTGGGCCAAAGCTGCGGCCGACTTGGCTGCGAAGGACCAGTGGTAGTCATAGAAGGTGCTACCACCATACTTATGCTCCAAGTTGACCACAAGGTGAAGACAGTGATCCAGATCCTGGCATCTGTGAGGGAACGCAGTACATAATATGTCCCTGTAGATGCCAAAAGCTAGAACAAACTCCGTGACCGTTAGTGTTTTGGACAGTCTGGGACCCTTTGACCTAAGCGTTATGGAGACATCACAGCAATTAATGATTCTGTTCTTTGATAGGCCTTGGGAGGCGATCAATAGTGTAACTAAATTGGTCTCCTTCCCCTCGATGATGTCCCTTCTAATCTGGGGCGGGACCATGTGTGCTGTGGAAACGTTGGGGTAAGAGGCTTGAGAAGTACCTGGCTGGGTGAATTCGGCTAATCGATATTCGGAGCGTGGGAGGAGTGTTCCAAGGACGACACCCTTTTTTGGATGTCAGTGAGGGCCGATCCCATTTCTGTCAGGAGATGGGTGATGTGAGTGAATTGTTCGTTGACTGAAGGGGATAGGGAAGATAGTGATGGAGAGGGAAGAGGTGACATTTGAGCTGGGGTGGGTCATGAGAATAAGACTCGATATAATTCGGCTTTCCTGGCTGATGCTGGGTATGGGATGTGGAGTCTTGTTAATTCGGCCATTAGTTTTCCCATTGTCCATTAAAGGAGTGAGGGGCTTTGGGAGGTGGATGGGGTTCCAACTTGGGGTGCTTCGGTGTCGGACAAGACTTGATTGTCGGGGTCCTCCATGATGAACTGTAGAATGAACAGAAGAGAGGGGGAGGAGACTTGGTTTGTTATTGAAAAGGTTAGTTGTGAGTGACTGTGGGAACCTTCTGCCTCTGCGAGGAGGTAAGGTGTCTACCTGGGGGAACCTCTGGCCTCTGCAAAGAGGTACGGTGTCTGACTGAGGGAACCTACGGCCTGTGCGAGGAGGTACCGTGTCTGACTGAGGGAACCTTCGGCCTCTGCAAAGAGGTACGGTGTCTGACTGAGGGAACCTTCGGCCTCTGGTGTCTGACTGAGGGAACCTACGGCCTCTGCGAGGAGGTAAGGTGTCTGACTGAGGAAACTTTCGGCCTCTGTGAAGAGGTAAGGTGTCTGGCTGAGGGACCTTCGGCCTCTGTGAAGATGGTAAGGTGTCTGACTGAGGGACCTTCAGCCTCTGTGAAGATGGTAAGATGTCTGACTGAGGAACCTTCAGCCTCTGTGAAGATGGTAAGGTGTCTGACTGAGGAACCTTCAGCCTCTGCAAAGAGGTAAGGTATTTGACTGAAGGACCTTCGGCCTTTGCAAAAAGGTAAAGTATCTGACTGAGGGACCTTCGGCTTCTGTGATGAGGTAAGGTATCTGACTGAGGGACCCTCGGCTTCTGTGAAGAGGTGAGGTTCCTGACTGGGGAGCCTTCTGCTTTTATTCAGGGGTAATTGCCTGCATGGGGAAGGTCCTACCTCTGTGATAGGGTGTCTTCTGCTTTAGGGGAAGTAACTGGATGTGGAGCTTTGTTTGAGAAATGTGGATAGGGGGTTGGAGGGGAGTTAGTGCGAGTGGGGCATGCCATGAATGACGGGCTTATAGACAGTGGTAGGTGATCGTGTTGTCCCTTAACCCTGAACTGGTTAGACGGATACCTGCCGAATAGCTGTTTGCATTGGCTGGGTCGTCTAGCAGTTCTGGGATTGGGCACGGTGTGCATGATTTAGTAGTGTATGGTAGAGATGAGCGGGTGCAGACAGAGCCCGAGCAGCGCATGATACCCCTTAAATGGGGTGGCTTGCGATATGGGTGTGTCCGTCTCGCTGTCTCTACTTAGAGAGTGAGGTTGGTTGTCCGGGGGAGACGGAAATCTTTCCTGGATGTGAAGTGCCTTCGGGTTGAAATAACTCTATTGAAGTGAATGGTTTCCTTACCTTGACTTGGGCTGACTGATTGTCTATGGGGTAGGAAAACCGGGTGAGATGGTTGGGAATGTCGTGCCGGAGGTTTGAAAGCTTTGAATATTCATTATCAATTTGGGGAGCAGGAGGGACTATACCTTAATTTGAAGTAGTGTGGATTCCTATCTGATCTGATAGCAGCTGGTATTGCAAGTTATTAGAAGTATTTGATTTACTGATATGGTAGGACCCGTTACATGAGTCCTGGTCTCCTGGTGCTGGGTGCAACCTTATAATTAAGGAATGGCAGTCCAGGGGATTTGTGGGTGATAGCAGAAGAATATTGAGAATAAGAATAATAGAGTGGAATTCGTAAATTGGTGAACGTTAGTATGATACAGGTGTTATGGTTCATTAAGGTGTATCAAGGGTGCTGTAGTCCCTAAGTAGGAGTTACTTGTTTGGTTTTACAGGTGTAGTATGACCAGTTATATGGGTTCTGGGCTCCTGCAGCTGCAGCAACATTTATGAGGGTATGCAAAAATCATATAACAAGAAAAATGCTGGCGTTGTTAACATACATAACATGCATCCTTGCATATATATACACTAGCAAAAGGGGCACAGCGTTGCCCGTGCAGATTAAGTCCAGTGAAATATTATCCCACCTCTGCACCCTGTCTCTTGGTTAGTAGTGATCTGTGGTCACTGATAATAACCGAGTGGGGGCAGTGAAATACTATCTCGCCTCTGCACCCTGTATCTTGGTTAGTGGTGATCTCTAGTCACTGATAATAACCGAGTGGGGGCAGTGAAATATTATCCCACCTCTGCACCCTGTCTCTTGGTTAGTAGTAATCTCTGGTCACTGATAATAACCGAGTGGGGGCAGTGAAATATTATGCCACCTCTGCACCCTGTCTCTTGGTTAGTGGTGATCTCTGGTCACTGATAATACCCGAGTGGGGGCAGTGAAATATTATCTCACTTCTGCACTGAGCATCTTGGTTAGATGTGATCTCTGGTCACTGATAATAACCAAGTGGGGGCAGTGAAATATTATCTCACCTCTGCACCTTGTCTCTTGGTTAGATGTGATCTGTGGTCACTGATAATAACCGAGTGGGGGCAGTGAAATATTATCTCACCTCTGCACCCTGTATCTTGGTTAGATGTGATCTCTGGTCACTGATAATAACCAAGTGGGGGCAGTGAAATATTATCTGACCTCTGCACCCTGTATCTTGGTTAGTGGTGATCTGTGGTCACTGATAATAACCGAGTGGGGGCAGTGAAATATTATCTCACCTCTGCACCTTGTCTCTTGGTTAGATGTGATCTGTGGTCACTGATAATAACCGAGTGGGGGCAGTGAAATATTATCTCACCTCTGCACCCTGTCTCTTGGTTAGATGTGATCTGTGGTCACTGATAATAACCGAGTGGGGACAGTGAAATATTATCCCACCTCTGCACCCTGTATCTTCGTTAGATGTGATCTCTAGTCACTGATAATAACCGAGTGGGGACAGTGAAATATTATCTCACCTCTGCACCCTGTCTCTTGGTTAGATGTGATCTGTGGTCACTGATAATAACCGAGTGGGGGCAGTGAAATATTATCTCACCTCTGCACCCTGTATCTTGGTTAGATGTGATCTCTAGTCACTGATAATAACCGAGTGGGGGCAGTGAAATATTATCTCACCTCTGCACCCTGTCTCTTGGTTAGATGTGATCTCTAGTCACTGATAATAACCGAGTGGGGGCAGTGAAATATTATCCCACCTCTGCACCCTGTCTCTTGGTTAGATGTGATCTCTAGTCACTGATAATAACCGAGTGGGGGCAGTGAAATATTATCTCACCTCTGCACCCTGTCTCTTGGTTAGTGGTGATCTCTGGTCACTGATAATAACCGAGTGGGGGCAGTGAAATATTATCTCACCTCTGCACCGTGTATCTTGGTTAGTAGTGATCTCTGGTCACTGATAATAACCGAGTGGGGGCAGTGAAATATTATCTCACCTCTGCACCCTGTCTCTTGGTTAGTGGTGATCTCTGGTCACTGATAATAACCGAGTGGGGGCAGTGAAATATTATCCCACCTCTGCACCCTGTCTCTTGGTTAGATGTGATCTCTGGTCACTGATAATAACCGAGTGGGGGCAGTGAAATATTATCCCACCTCTGCACCGTGTATCTTGGTTAGATGTGATCTCTGGTCACTGATAATAACCGAGTGGGGACAGTGAAATATTATCCCACCTCTGCACCGTGTATCTTGGTTAGTAGTGATCTCTGGTCACTGATAATAACCGAGTGGGGGCAGTGAAATATTATCCCACCTCTGCACCCTGTCTCTTGGTTAGATGTGATCTCTGGTCACTGATAATAACCGAGTGGGGGCAGTGAAATATTATCTCACCTCTGCACCGTGTATCTTGGTTAGATGTGATCTCTGGTCACTGATAATAACCGAGTGGGGGCAGTGAAATATTATCTCACTTCTGCACCGTGTATCTTGGTTAGATGTGATCTCTGGTCACTGATAATAACCGAGTGGGGGCAGTGAAATATTATCTCACCTCTGCACCCTGTCTCTTGGTTAGATGTGATCTCTGGTCACTGATAATAACCGAGTGGGGGCAGTGAAATATTATCTCACCTCTGCACCCTGTCTCTTGGTTAGTAGTGATCTCTGGTCACTGATAATAACCGAGTGGGGGCAGTGAAATATTATCTCACCTCTGCACCGTGTATCTTGGTTAGATGTGATCTCTGGTCACTGATAATAACCGAGTGGGGACAGTGAAATATTATCCCACCTCTGCACCCTGTATCTTGGTTAGTAGTGATCTCTGGTCACTGATAATAACCGAGTGGGGGCAGTGAAATATTATCCCACATCTGCACCCTGTCTCTTGGTTAGTAGTGATCTCTAGTCACTGATAATAACCGAGTGGGGACAGTGAAATATTATCCCACCTCTGTACCCTGTATCTTGGTTAGTGGTGATCTCTGGTCACTGATAATAACCGAGTGGGGGCAGTGAAATATTATCCCACCTCTGAACCCTGTATCTTGGTTAGATGTGATCTCTGGTCACTGATAATAACCGAGTGGGGACAGTGAAATATTATCTCACCTCTGCACCCTGTCTCTTGGTTAGATGTGATCTCTGGTCACTGATAATAACCGAGTGGGGGCAGTGAAATATTATCTCACCTCTGCACCGTGTATCTTGGTTAGTAGTGATCTCTGGTCACTGATAATAACCGAGTGGGGGCAGTGAAATATTATCCCACCTCTGCACCCTGTATCTTGGTTAGTGGTGATCTCTGGTCACTGATAATAACCGAGTGGGGGCAGTGAAATATTATCTCACCTCTGCACCCTGTCTCTTGGTTAGATGTGATCTCTGGTCACTGATAATAACCGAGTGGGGGCAGTGAAATATTATCTCACCTCTGCACCCTGTCTCTTGGTTAGTAGTGATCTCTAGTCACTGATAATAACCGAGTGGGGGCAGTGAAATATTATCTCACCTCTGCACCGTGTATCTTGGTTAGATGTGATCTCTGGTCACTGATAATAACCGAGTGGGGGCAGTGAAATATTATCTCACCTCTGCACCCTGTATCTTGGTTAGTAGTGATCTCTGGTCACTGATAATAACCGAGTGGGGGCAGTGAAATATTATCTCACCTCTGCACCCTGTCTCTTGGTTAGTAGTGATCTCTGGTCACTGATAATAACCGAGTGGGGACAGTGAAATATTATCCCACCTCTGCACCCTGTATCTTGGTTAGATGTGATCTCTAGTCACTGATAATAACCGAGTGGGGGCAGTGAAATATTATCCCACATCTGCACCCTGTCTCTTGGTTAGAGGTGATCTCTAGTTAGGGTTGCACCGATACCGATACAGCTGACAGCAGGAGACGTCAAACTTTGAATGAAGGTGTCTCTAAACCACAGCGGTTTGAGAGATACAGTTTTTTGCGATAAACTCAACTTTTTAATTACTACAAACTGAGAAAAAGTGTAAAGGGACACTACTATCCCTTTAAGTAATTTCTTATATTCTGTTTTTACCAAGGAAGACCCAATGGACAAGAACCTACAAACTACTTTTGCAGAAAAGTCACAGCAAGCATCGGATTGGCTGACACAAGAAAAAGTGTTAAATTAAATAGTGTTAAGGTAGACAAAGCCCTGGGGCCAGATGGTATACACCCATGGGTACTTAAAGAGCTAAGCCAGGCCCTGGCCAGACCGTTATTTTTGATTTTCAGGGATTCTTTTATTTCAGGTATGGTGCCCATGGATTGGCATAAAACAGATGTGGTGCCCATATTTAAAAAGGGATCAAACTCCAAGCCTGGCAATTACAGACCTGTAAGCTTGACATCTGTGGTAGGGAAACTGTTTGAATGGTTTCTAAGGGAATACATTCAAGAAATCATCTTGAATAGGAATATCATTAGCAGGAGGCAACATGGCTTTGAGAAAGACAGGTCTTATCAAACTAACTTAACTGCATTTTATGAAAAAGTGAGCAATAATATAGATGAGGGGGCGGAGGTTGATGTTATCTATTTAGACTTTGCCAAGGCATTTAATACAGTTCCACACAAAAGGTTACTGTACAAATTGAATGAAATAGGCTTATGGGCAAAAGTTTGTGCATGGATTGGAAATTGGCTGAAAGATAGAATGCAAAGAGTGGTAGTAAATGGGAAGTTCTCCAATTGGACAAATGTGATAAATGGAGTACCTCAGGGATCTGTCCGGGGTCCTCTTCTTTTTAATTTGTTTATTAATGATCTCCCAGTGGACAAAATTAAGTAAGGTAATAAAGTCTGAACTGGATGTGTCTTTATTACAAGAGGATTTGGAAAAATTGGGTAACTGGGCAGGTAAATGGCAAATGAGATTCAATATAGACAAGTGTAAAGTTATGCATTTTGGGTATAATAATAATAAAAATGCAACATTTAGTTTAAATGGTGCTTCTTTGGGGAAATGTACTAATGAAAAGGATTTGGGAGTAATGGTAGACAATAGACTTAGCTGTAGCGTGCAGTGCCAGCTGGCAGCTGCAAAGGCCAATAAGATATTGGCATGTATTAAAAGGGGCATTGACTCAAGGGAGGAAGATATAATTATGCCTCTTTACAGGTCCATGGTAAGACCCCACTTAGAATATGCTGTTCAATTCTGGGCGCCCTTTCTGAAAAAGGACATTATGGAACTAGAGAGAGTGCAGAGGAGGGCTACAAAATTAGTAAGGGGAATGGAAAGTTTTAGTTATGAAGAAAGGCTAGAAAAGTTAAACTTGTACACACTAGAGAAATGGCGTCTTAGAGGGGATATGATAACACTATATAAATATGTTCAGGGCCCATACAAAGGGCTCTCCAAAGACCTGTTCATTAATAGAAAGGTATAAATTACAAGGGGTCACCCGCTAGGGCTTGTAGAAACCAAAAGACCAGTAAATGTACACTTGAGGAGATATACACATACTAGGTACCATATGCTAAAGCATGCTAATTGCAGTACTCGTTCAGTACCAATGATGTTTCATATGTTAATGAAGTCTTTTCATT
Organism: Rhinophrynus dorsalis; assembly: GCA_037306005.1. Taxonomy (NCBI): domain Eukaryota; kingdom Metazoa; phylum Chordata; class Amphibia; order Anura; family Rhinophrynidae; genus Rhinophrynus; species Rhinophrynus dorsalis. Next base: position 560,530,794 of record CM074721.1, read on the forward strand.
GACATCGAAGAAGTGGGAATATTTCCTAATCTAAACATCTGCTGGACTCTTGGTTCACATGACACACAGGCAGCTTTGAATGAAGTTTTCAAATGTGTAAAAATCAATCAATCAATCAATAAATAAATAAAAGATTTCAAGGAGGTTGGTCCACTTTCAGACGTCATGAGTATATCAGGATTTCCTTCTTATCCACTATATGCTGGTGGCAAGCAAAGTGGTGACCACAAGGAGCTGGAGTGTTCCGTGCCTCTCACTGCAACCCACACGTACAGGTTGTACGGGAGTGGCTATATCCTACTAATGCTCCCACTAGTGGTGGGGGTTTGTAAGTCTCCATCGTTCACCACCATCAGGGAAGGGGAGAAGAGAGGGACAAGTAGCCCTAATCCTCACCACCTGCAGAGGGGGATGTCTACCTCTCATCACTAGCAGAGGTTGGTTTGTGCATCATCTCTTGAGTAAGGAGAGGGGTATGGCTCCCACGCCGCCAGCGGGACATCCACGTCTCCCACACCGCAAGCGGGAAAGCCGCGTCTCACACACCGCCAGCTGGAGATCCACATCTCCCACACCGCCAGCGGGAGATCCACCGCCAGCAGGAGATCCACGTCTCCCACACCGCCAGCGGGAGATCCACATCTCTCTCACCATCACGAACAAAGTGTGTGTGGGAGCTATTGAACGTTGAACACCTGCAGGAGGGGTGTTTCACGCTCACCACCAGCAGTGGGCTACTTCCCTCCTCAGGGGCCTGGGCCTCCCACACCAAGTGGCTGACACTCTGCTCCATCCCATCACAGATGGGTTTGGGATATCTCAATGATGCACTGTAGTCTTCTCATAATCTCCTCATACCTGTCACCATGCTGCAGTGGATCAGAACCAGAGCATATTATCACTCTACAGATCTCTGGTTACACCTCCCCTACAGTACAGTACAGGAGACCTAGAGTATTGTGTACAGTACAGGAGACCTAGAGTATTGTGTACAGTACTGGAGACCTAGAGTATTGTGTACAGTACAGGAGACCTAGAGTATTGTGTACAGTACAGGAGACCTAGAGTATTGTGTACAGTACAGGAGACCTAGAGTATTGTGTACAGTACTGGAGACCTAGAGTATTGTGTACAGTACTGGAGACCTAGAGTATTGTGTACAGTACTGGAGACCTAGACTATTGTGTATAGTACAGGAGACCTAGAGTATTGTGTACAGTACTGGAGACCTAGAGTATTGTGTATAGTACTGGAGACCTAGAGTATTGTGTATAGTACAGGAGACCTAGAGTATTGTGTACAGGACTGTAGACCTAGAGTATTGTGTACAGTACTGGAGACCTAGAGTATTGTGTATAGTACAGGAGACCTAGAGTATTGTGTACAGTACAGGAGACCTAGAGTATTGTGTACAGTACAGGAGACCTAGAGTATTGTGTACAGTACTGTAGACCTAGAGTATTGTGTATAGTACAGGAGACCTAGAGTATTGTGTACAGTACTGGAGACCTAGAGTATTGTGTATAGTACAGGAGACCTAGAGTATTGTGTACAGTACTGGAGACCTAGAGTATTGTGTATAGTACAGGAGACCTAGAGTATTGTGTACAGTACTGGAGACCTAGAGTATTGTGTACAGTACTGGAGACCTAGAGTATTGTGTACAGTACTGGAGACCTAGAGTATTGTGTACAGTACTGGAGACCTAGAGTATTGTGTAAAGTACAGGAGACCTAGAGTATTGTGTATAGTACTGGAGACCTAGAGTATTGTGTATAGTACAGGAGACCTAGAGTATTGTGTACAGGACTGGAGACCTAGAGTATTGTATACAGGACTGGAGACCTAGACTATTGTGTATAGTACAGGAGACCTAGAGTATTGTGTATAGTACTGGAGACCTAGAGTATTGTGTATAGTACAGGAGACCTAGAGTATTGTGTACAGGACTGGAGATCTAGAGTATTGTATACAGGACTGGAGACCTAGACTATTGTGTATAGTACAGGAGACCTAGAGTATTGTGTACAGTACTGGAGACCTAGAGTATTGTGTATAGTACTGGAGACCTAGAGTATTGTGTATAGTACAGGAGACCTAGAGTATTGTGTACAGGACTGGAGATCTAGAGTATTGTATACAGGACTGCAGACCTAGACTATTGTGTATAGTACAGGAGACCTAGAGTATTGTGTACAGTACTGGAGACCTAGAGTATTGTGTATAGTACTGGAGACCTAGAGTATTGTGTATAGTACAGGAGACCTAGAGTATTGTGTACAGGACTGGAGACCTAGAGTATTGTGTACAGTACAGGAGACCTAGAGTATTGTGTACAGTACTGGAGACCTAGAGTATTGTATACAGTACTGGAGACCTAGAGTATTGTGTACAGTACTGGAGACCTAGAGTATTGTGTACAGTACTGGAGACCTAGAGTATTGTGTACAGTACCGGAGACCTAGAGTACTGTGTACAGTACCGGAGACCTAGAGTATTGTATACAGTACCGGAGACCTAGAGTATTGTGTACAGGACTGGAGACCTAGAGTATTGTGTACAGGACTGGAGACCTAGAGTATTGTGTACAGGACTGGAGACCTAGAGTATTGTGTACAGGACTGGAGACCTAGACTATTGTGTACAGTACTGGAGACCTAGACTATTGTGTACAGTACTGTAGACCTAGAGTATTGTGTACAGTACTGGAGACCTAGAGTATTGTGTACAGTACTGGAGACCTAGAGTATTGTGTACAGTACTGGAGACCTAGAGTATTGTGTACAGTACAGGAGACCTAGAGTATTGTGTACAGTACAGGAGACCTAGAGTATTGTGTACAGTACTGCAGACCTAGAGTATTGTGTAAAGTACAGGAGACCTAGAGTATTGTGTATAGTACAGGAGACCTAGAGTATTGTGTACAGGACTGGAGACCTAGAGTATTGTGTACAGTACTGGAGACCTAGAGTATTGTGTACAGTACTGGAGACCTAGAGTACTGTGTACAGTACCGGAGATCTAGAGTATTGTGTACAGTACCGGAGACCTAGAGTATTGTGTACAGGACTGGAGACCTAGAGTATTGTGTACAGGACTGGAGACCTAGACTATTGTGTACAGGACTGGAGACCTAGACTATTGTGTACAGTACTGGAGACCTAGAGTATTGTGTACAGTACTGGAGACCTAGAGTATTGTGTACAGTACTGGAGACCTAGAGTATTGTGTACAGGACTGGAGACCTAGAGTATTGTATACAGGACTGGAGACCTAGACTATTGTGTACAGTACTGGAGACCTAGAGTATTGTGTACAGTACTGGAGACCTAGAGTATTGTGTACAGTACTGGAGACCTAGAGTATTGTGTACAGGACTGGAGACCTAGACTATTGTGTACAGGACTGGAGACCTAGACTATTGTGTACAGTACTGGAGACCTAGAGTATTGTGTACAGGACTGGAGACCTAGAGTATTGTGTACAGGACTGGAGACCTAGAGTATTGTGTACAGGACTGGAGACCTAGACTATTGTGTACAGTACTGGAGACCTAGAGTATTGTGTACAGTACTGGAGACCTAGAGTATTGTGTACAGTACTGGAGACCTAGAGTATTGTGTACAGGACTGGAGACCTAGAGTACTGTGTACAGGTCTGGAGACCTAGAGTACTGTGTACAGGACTGGAGACCTAGACTACTGTGTACAGGACTGGAGACCTAGACTACTGTGTACAGGACTGGAGACCTAGACTACTGTGTACAGTACTGGGGACCCCCTTTCCAGAAGGATATAGATACTCTAGAGAGAATTCAGAGAAGGGGTACTGAAATTGTAACTGGTTTATAGGAAAAGAAATATCAGGATAGACTAAAGGATCTGAATATGTATAGCTTGGAGGAGAGAAGAGAGAGAGGAGATATGATAGTCACATTCAAATACATGAAGGGATTCAACAAAGTGCAGGAGGGGAGTCTGTCCCTCCTCCTGCAGGGTGACACAGACAGGAGGAGATATGAGTCTGTCCCTCCTCCTGCAGAGTGACACAGACAGAAGGAGATATGAGTCTGTACCTCCCCCTGCAGGGTGACACAGACAGAAGGAGATATGAGTCTGTCCCGCCCCCTGCAGGGTGACACAGTGACACAGACAGAAGGAGATATGAGTCTGTCCCTCCTCCTGCAGGGTGACACAGTGACACAGACAGAAGGAGATAGGAGTCTGTCTCTCCTCCTGCAGGGTGACACAGTGACACAGACAGAAGGAGATACGAGTCTGTCCGTCCTCCTGCAGGGTGACACAGTGACACAGACAGAAGGAGATATGAGTCTGTCCCTCCTCCTGCAGGGTGACACAGGGACACAGACAGAAGGAGATAGGAGTCTGTCCCTCCTCCTGCAGGGTGACACAGACAGAAGGAGATATAAGTCTGTCCCTCCTCCTGCAGGGTGACACAGTGACACAGACAGAAGGAGATATTAGTCTGCCCCTCCTCCTGCAGGGTGACACAGACAGAAGGAGATATGAGTCTGTCCCTCCTCCTGCAGGGTGACACAGTGACACAGACAGAAGGAGATATTAGTCTGTCCCTCCTCCTGCAGGGTGACACAGCGACACAGACAGAAGGAGATATGAGTCTGTCCCTCCTCCTGCAGGGTGACACAGTGACACAGACAGAAGGAGATATTAGTCTGTCCCTCCTCCTGCAGGGTGACACAGTGACACAGACAGAAGGAGATATGAGTCTGTCCCTCCCCCTGCAGGGTGACACAGTGACACAGACAGAAGGAGATGTGAGTCTGTCCCTCCTCCTGCAGGGTGACACAGGGACACAGACAGAAGGAGATAGGAGTCTGTCCCTCCTCCTGCAGGGTGACACAGACAGAAGGAGATATAAGTCTGTCCCTCCTCCTGCAGGGTGACACAGTGACACAGACAGAAGGAGATATTAGTCTGCCCCTCCTCCTGCAGGGTGACACAGTGACACAGACAGAAGGAGATATGAGTCTGTCCCTCCTCCTGCAGGGTGACACAGTGACACAGACAGAAGGAGATAGGAGTCTGTCCCTCCTCCTGTGGGGTGACACAGTGACACAGACAGAAGGAGATATCAGTCTGTCCCTCCTCCTGCAGGGTGACACAGTGACACAGACAGAAGGAGATATGAGTCTGTCCCTCCCCCTGCAGGGTGATACAGTGACACAGACAGAAGGATATATAAGTCTGTTCCTCCTCCTGCAGGGTGACACAGTGACACAGACAGAAGGAGATATGAGTCTGTCCCTCCTCCTGCAGGGTGACACAGACAGAAGGAGATATGAGTCTGTCCCTCCCCCTGCAGGGTGACACAGTGACACGGACAGAAGGAGATAGGAGTCTGTCCCTCCTCCTGCAGGGTGACACAGTGACACAGACAGAAGGTGATATGAGTCTGTCCCTCCCCCTGCAGGGTGACACAGTGACACGGACAGAAGGAGATAGGAGTCTGTCCCTCCTCCTGCAGGGTGACACAGTGACACAGACAGAAGGAGATACGAGTCTGTTCGTCCTCCTGCAGGGTGACACAGTGACACAGACAGAAGGAGATATGAGTCTGTCCCTCCTCCTGCAGGGTGACACAGTGACACAGACAGAAGGAGATACGAGTCTGTTCGTCCTCCTGCAAGGTGACACAGTGACAGACAGAAGGAGATATGAGTCTGTCCTTCCTCCTGCAGGGTGACACAGTAACACAGACAGAAGGAGATAGGAGTCTGTCCCTCCTCCTGCAGGGTGACACAGTGACACAGACAGAAGGAGATATTAGTCTGTCCCTCCCCCTGCAGGGTGACACAGTGACACAGACAGAAGGAGATAGGAGTCTGTCCCTCCTCCTGCAGGGTGACACAGACAGAAGGAGATATCAGTCTGTCCCTCCTCCTGCAGGGTGACACAGAATGAGATGAGTCTGTCTTTCATCCTGAATAGAGTTGTTCAGTCCAGCAGTGCAGGGGTTAATGTCCCAGTGGCACAGAGAGGACACTCAGGACTTGCTATAAACAGTCCCAGTGTACCCCCCCTCCAGTCACTGTAAGATGATGCTAGCTGCTTTCTAGAGACCTGGCTGTCCTGTGCCCGTGTCACGCAGCGCTGGGAATGACAGGCATGTTCCTGGCGTCACGGTGTCCTTCCACAGCTAGGAAAATAGTCCCTGGTGGGATTCATGTTGCTGGCGGGTGCTGAAAGACGGAGGACTGAAATAGAACACAGGGATCCTGCCACCCCGCACAGCCTTGGCACATACACAAAGGGCAGGAGAGTGTCGCCTCCAGGCTAACAATAAGAATTGGGGTGGGCAGGTTGGCATAAGGTGACTATAGGGTAAAGGACAGCCTGGCATTAACCTGGCTAGCACACTGTGTGCCTGCCAAGTAGTGGGGGGGGGGGTCAGTGGCATCACCAGTGCCTGCAGTGTGAAGCCTGACAGCTCTAGAATGCGAGGGGTGAACCTGGTACTCACAGGAGGTCTGTATGAGGGGGAATCCTGCAGACTTGTCAGCTGCCACAATCTGGAATTGCAGACTGCCCCCTGGTGGAAATGGTTGGCAGAGTACTTAAAGGGATAGTAATACTTCGTTTTAACTTTATTTTATTTTGTAGGCATTAAAAAAACATGAAGAACAATATAAGTCTTATCTCTCAAACCTTTATGGTTTGAGAGATATTCACAAGCAAAGTTTCCCCTACCGCCCCTTTTACCTAGTGTAAAGCCATCTCTTCTCAGATGTGGAATCCAGTCCATAGACCAGACAGATAACAGCAGGGGACAATCTTCTTCCTATGAGAACAATGAAATCCCTGCCCCCCTTTTACCTAGTGTAAGCCATCTCTTCTCAGATGTGGAATCCAGTCCATAGACCAGACAGACAACAGAAGGGGACAATCGTCTTCCTATGAGAACAATGAAAGCCCTGCCCCCTTTTACCTAGTGTAAGTCATCTCTTCTCAGATGTGGAATCCAGTCCATAGACCAGACAGATAACAGCAGGGGACAATCGTCTTCCTATGAGAACAATGAAAGCCCTGCCCCCCTTTTACCTAGTGTAAGCCATCTCTTCTCAGAAGTGGAATCCAGTCCATAGACCAGACAGATAACAGCAGGGGACAATCGTCTTCCTATGAGAACAATGAAAGCCCTGCCCCCTTTTACCTAGTGTAAGCCATCTCTTCTCAGAAGTGGAATCCAGTCCATAGCCCAGACAGATAACAGCAGGGGACAATCGTCTTCCTATGAGAACAATGAAAGCCCTGCCCCTTTTACCTAGTGTAAGCCATCTCTTCTCAGATGTGGAATGCAGTCCATAGACCAGACAGATAACAGCAGGGGACAATCTTCTTCCTATGAGAACAATGAAAACCCTGCCCCCCTTGACAAGTTTTTCAGCTTTTTCCCTTATCTTAATTGAAGATTGTCCCTCTCTGCAGTCTACCTGGGCACCTCCCTTCTGATGTGGCTGAACGGGGGGGGGGGGGGGGGAACTTTGCTTGTGAATATCTCTTAAACCATAAAGGTTTGGGAGATAAGACTTATACCGTTCTTCATGTTTTTTTAATGCCTACAAAATAAAATGAAGATAAAACGAAGTATTACTATCCCTTTAAGTTCTGACACTTAAAGGGACAGTAATGTTTAAAATAAAGTAGATCAATGAGTCTCCATTACGGTAAGCGTAGCACGTTGCTCTATGTGCAATAACTTACATTGCTATAGTTTTAAATATATTCCATGTAAAAAGATTACCCTCCTGCACCCCTTTTGGCCACGTCGTGCTCATCCTTGCACGGTCTGGATGGAGAGCGGCGAGGGACACACTGCATTAAATAAAAGAAAATCCTGTCCTCCTTCCTCAAGGGGGTCAGGATTTTCATTATACTTCCTGTCTTAAAGGGATAGTAATACTTTATCATTACTATCCCCCATATTGTAGATATTTGTAAAATGATGTAACAGCCCCCAGGTTTATCTCCCAAAGCTTTATGGTTTGAGAGATAATCGAAGGCAAAGTTCCCCCGTCGCTGAAGTCAGCATTGTACTGACTGCAGGGGAAGTCTGTCGTACGACAGGCATGCAGCTCTGCAGCTGAGCCGAGATCCCATTAGTGACAAAGAATTATTTCACTGAAATGTTCTTCTACATGTGCTTGGTTAGTGATTGGTTTGCAGGGTGATTGGTTTGCAGGGTGATTGGTTTGCAAGCACGTGTAGAAGACCATTTCAGTGAAATAATTCTTTGTCACTAACACGATCACGGCTCTGCTGCAGAGCCACCTGATGAAAGTCAGACCGGATATCCCTGCAGTCAGTACAACGCTGACTTCAGGGAAGGGGGAGGGAGGGGGAACTTTGCCTTCCGTTATCTCTCAAACCATAAAGGGTTGAGAGATTAACCTGGGGGCTTTTTAATTATTTTGCAAATATGTACAATATGGGGGATAGTAATAATAAAGTATTACTATCCCTCTAAGTTTATCCCTCTCTGCATCTGTGCAGTCCCATGACTGTATTGCAGCTCCAAGGGGAGACAGCCAGAAGGGGTGGGAGGGGGATCGTTTTATATGGAATATCTTTAAAGCAGAACTTTCAGATATTAATAAGTCACCATGAATTCATTAAGTGCATGGTGACTAGCTTGGAAATCGAAGTCTTATAGGGATAGTAATACTTAAAATGTAAAAAAAAATATGTTGTAGGGTTTATCCCCCTGAGTAAAACAAGAGTACTCCCACTGCTGAAAGGTGTTTCATTCTAAAGTTATTAATTTTCAAAGTTTAATTTTTTAGGTGCAATATCACAGTGGCCTGAAATTGTACAGTGGCGCTGTTGCTACACGATCCTATGGACAGCTCTGGTCAGTTGACCATAAATCTCCATAGGATGGTGTAGCAACAGCGCCACTGTACAATTTCAGGCCACTGTGATATTGCACCTAAAAAATTCAACTTTGAAAATTAATAACTTTTGAATGAAACACCTTTCAGCAGTGGGAGTGCCCTTGTTTTACTCAGGGGGATAAACTCTACAACATATTTTTTTTTACATTTTAAGTATTACTATCCCTTTAACCTTAAAAAAACAGCACATTCTAAAGAAGAGACTGACGGGCAGGTTAGTGCGGTCAGTCCCTTCCGGTGACTATATAGTCACTGTAGTGCTACTCAAAGGAGACCGGGACTGAGCGCAGGGGCGCAGACAAGATGTCTGACTGTAGCCTGGGTTCCGGTTTAATGAATGCATAGCGACTTAGTACTATCTGAAAGTTCTGCTTTAAATCCATAGCTATGTAAATTATTAAACATAGCACAAAGTGTTATCCTTACCATAATGAAGACTCGTCGATCTACTTTGTTTTAGCCATTACTATCCCTTTAAGAGCGTAAGGAGACATCCAGAAATGGCTAGGGTCACCACGGTCTCACTTTAATCCTTCCTGGCACTCTAATTGTTAATAGATGTGTTGCACACCCTTCTGGCACCCAAAGGGTTAATAGATACATTATACATCCCCTATGGCATAACAATTAAAGGGATACCCGCTACGCACAAGAGGGATAGACAGTGGGCCGATTCGCAATGCAACATGCAGTGCCAGGGCACCTGAAAAGGTTAATACAGGTCTCGTAGCGCACACTAGAGGTCTCCCCATGAACTACTGTAGCCCTAGTGTAGGAGGCGACTCTCCAGCTGTTCGTGGGCCACAACTCCCATTAGTCCCTGCTTAGAATTGGGAGTTCTAGTCCAGTGACAGCTGGAGAGCCATAGGCTCATAGGAAACGTAGGGAGGTCCGGCACTATGCATGTTTGATGAGCAGCCAATAAAAACGCTGGAGCATGGGAGGAAACGCCCCCATAGGGGTAGGCAACACATCTGGCTCTCGCTCAGGAGCCAATCATTAAAGGGATAGTAATACCTAAAATGTAAAAAGCAATATGTTGTAGGGTTTATCCCTCTGAGTAAAACAAGAGTACTCCCACTGCTGAAAGGTGTTTCATTCAAAAGTTATTAATTTTCAAAGTTGAATTTTTTAGGTGCAATATCACATTGGCCTGAAATTGTACAGTGGCGCTGTTGCTACACGATCCTATGGACAGCTCTGGTCTCAGGACCATAAATCTCCATAGGATGGTGTAGCAACAGCGCCACTGTAAAATTTCAGGCCACTGTGATATTGCACCTAAAAAATTCAACTTTGAAAATAAATAACTTTTGAATGAAACACCTTTCAGCAGTGGGAGTACTCTTGTTTTACTCAGGGGGATAAATCCTACAACATATTTTTTTTTACATTTTAGGTATTACTATCCCTTTAACCTAAAAGGGGAGCGGATCTTATGTCCCCCTGTAGCCGGGGATGTGGATCCAACTCGAGACCCCACTGCAACATAAACAGAGCAGTCTTCATACCCAGCGATCTGCCCGGCCTTAAAGGAACACTACCACCTACTAATAGCATCCCCGCAACTTACCATGCCCAGAAAGCCTCCTATGGGCTTTATTCACCAAGCTGGAGCAAACCACTGCACCACAGGGGTAAAAGAGACAATTTCTATTGAGCTATAACTGCACTACAGGGTTGAGAAGAAAATTCTGCAAATTACCGTGGATTTAAATCTGATGTTCAACCCTTTGAATGTATTGGAGAGCTCTGTAGTATTCAAGGGTTAAACAGCCCATTTAAAGGGATAGTAATGTTTCATAATAAAAGCAGCTCTAATTAATCATCATAGTATTTGTACTTTGAGAGTGTTATTTCAATTCTGTCATAGTTGTAGTTCAAGAGTAATTCAATGACAAAGTATCCCCCTCCCGCCCCTTTTACTGATGTAACACTGCTCAGCCAGAGCAGAAGGGAGGTGCCCAGGTAGACTGCAGAGAGGGACAATCTTCAATTAAGATAAGGGAAAAACCTGAAAAACTTGTCAAGGGGGGCAGGGCTTTCATTGTTCTCATAGGAAGAAGATTGTCCCCTGCTGTTATCTGTCTGGTCTATGGACTGGATTCCACATCTGAGAAGAGATGGCTTACACTAGGTAAAAGGGGCGGGAGGGGAAACTTTGCTTGTGAATATCTCTCAAACCATAAAGGTGTGAGAGATAAGACTTATATCGTTCTTCATGTTTATTTAATGCCTACAAAATAAAATAAAGATGAAACGAAGTATTACTATCCCTTTAAATCCACGGGAATTTGCAGAATTTTCCTTTCACCCCTATAGTGCAGTTGGTTTAGTCCAGAATTGCTTCTCTTTAACTCTCTGAGTTGCAGAGGGGTATGGAATGCATTGTATGAACCTAGATAAGCGCTCCTATTAGGAAACACAAGGTAATCACATACAATGAGGAGTAGTTACCCTGAGCTGTGAGTAATCCAGTGGTACTATGAACCTAGATAAGCGCTCCTATTAGGAAACACAAGGTAAACACATACAATGAGGAGTAGTTACCCTGAGCTGTGAGTAATCCAGTGGTACTATGAACCTAGATAAGCGCTCCTATTAGGAAACACAAGGTAATCACATACAATGAGGAGTAGTTACCCTGATCTGTGAGTAATCCAGTGGTACTATGAACCTAGATAAGCGCTCCTATTAGGAAACACAAGGTAATCACATACAATGAGGAGTAGTTACCCTGATCTGTGAGTAATCCAGTGGTACTATGAACCTAGATAAGCGCTCCTATTAGGAAACACAAGGTAATCACATACAATGAGGAGTAGTTACCCTGAGCTGTGAGTAATCCCGTGGTACTATGAACCTAGATAAGCGCTCCTATTAGGGAACACAAGGTAATCACATACAATGAGGAGTAGTTACCCTGAGCTGTGAGTAATCCCGTGGTACTATGAACCTAGATAAGCGCTCCTATTAGGGAACACAAGGTAATCACATACAATGAGGAGTAGTGACCCTGAGCTGTGAGTAATCCAGTGGTACTATGAACCTAGATAAGCGCTCCTATTAGGGAACACAAGGTAAACACATACAAAGAGGAGTAGTTACCCTGAGCTGTGAGTAATCCAGTGGTACTATGAACCTAGATAAGCGCTCCTAATAGGAAACACAAGGTGAACACATACAATGTGGAGTAGATACCCTGATCTGTGAGTAATCCAGTGGTACTATGAACCTAGACAAGCGCTCCTATTAGGAAACACAAGGTAATCACATACAATGAGGAGTAGTTACCCTGAGCTGTGAGTAATCCCGTGGTACTATGAACCTAGATAAGCGCTCCTATTAGGAAACACAAGGTAATCACATACAATGAGGAGTAGTTACCCTGAGCTGTGAGTAATCCAGTGGTACTATGAACCTAGATAAGCGCTCCTATTAGGAAACACAAGGTAATCACATACAGTGAGGAGTAGTTACCCTGAGCTGTGAGTAATCCCGTGGTACTATGAACCTAGATAAGCGCTCCTATTAGGGAACACAAGGTAAACACATACAAAGAGGAGTAGTTACCCTGATCTGTGAGTAATCCAGTGGTACTATGAACCTAGATAAGCGCTCCTAATAGGAAACACAAGGTAAACACATACAATGAGGAGTAGTTACCCTGATCTGTGAGTAATCCAGTGCTACTATGAACCTAGATAAGCGCTCCTATTAGGGAACACAAGGTAAACACATACAAAGAGGAGTAGTTACCCTGATCTGTGAGTAATCCAGTGGTACTATGAACCTAGATAAGCGCTCCTATTAGGAAACACAAGGTAAACACATACAAAGAGGAGTAGTTACCCTGAGCTGTGAGTAATCCAGTGGTACTATGAACCTAGATAAGCACTCCTATTAGGAAACACAAGGTAATCACATACAATGAGGAGTAGTTAACCTGAGCTGTGAGTAATCCAGTGCTACTATGAACCTAGATAAGCGCTGCTATTAGGAAACACAAGGTAATCACATACAATGAGGAGTAGTGACCCTGAGCTGTGAGTAATCCAGTGCTACTATGAACCTAGATAAGCGCTCCTATTAGGAAACACAAGGTAATCACGTACAATGAGGAGTAGTTCCCTGAGCTGTGAGTAATCCAGTGGTACTATGAACCTAGATGAGCGCTCCTATTAGGAAACACAAGGTAATCACGTACAATGAGGAGTAGTGACCCTGAGCTGTGAGTAATCCAGTGGTACTATGATCCTAGATAAGCGCTCCTATTAGGAAACACAAGGTAATCCCATACAATGAGGAGTAGTTACCCTGATCTGTGAGTAATCCAGTGGTACTATGAACCTAGATAAGCGCTCCTATTAGGAAACACAAGGTAATCACATACAATGAGGAGTAGTTACCCTGATCTGTGAGTAATCCAGTGGTACTATGAACCTAGATAAGCGCTCCTATTAGGAAACACAAGGTAAACACATACAAAGAGGAGTAGTTACCCTGATCTGTGAGTAATCCAGTGGTACTATGAACCTAGATAAGCGCTCCTATTAGGAAACACAAGGTAAACACATACAATGAGGAGTAGTTACCCTGATCTGTGAGTAATCCAGTGGTACTATGAACCTAGATAAGCGCTCCTATTAGGAAACACAAGGTAAACACATACAAAGAGGAGTAGTTACCCTGATCTGTGAGTAATCCAGTGCTACTATGAACCTAGATAAGCGCTCCTATTAGGAAACACAAGGTAAACATATACAAAGAGGAGTAGTTACCCTGAGCTGTGAGTAATCCAGTGGTACTATGAACCTAGATAAGTGCTCCTATTAGGAAACACAAGGTAATCACGTACAATGTGGAGTAGATACCCTGATCTGTGAGTAATCCAGTGGTACTATGAACCTAGACAAGCGCTCCTATTAGGAAACACAAGGTAATCACATACAATGAGGAGTAGTTACCCTGAGCTGTGAGTAATCCCGTGGTACTATGAACCTAGATAAGCGCTCCTATTAGGAAACACAAGGTAATCACATACAATGAGGAGTAGTTACCCTGATCTGTGAGTAATCCAGTGGTACTATGATCCTAGATAAGCGCTCCTAATAGGGAACACAAGGTAAACACATACAATGAGGAGTAGTTACCCTGATCTGTGAGTAATCCAGTGGTACTATGAACCTAGATAAGCCCTCCTATTAGGAAACACAAGGTAAACACATACAATGAGGAGTAGTTACCCTGAGCTGTGAGTAATCCCGTGGTACTATGAACCTAGATAAGCGCTCCTATTAGGGAACACAAGGTAATCACATACAATGAGGAGTAGTTACCCTGATCTGTGAGTAATCCAGTGGTACTATGAACCTAGATAAGCCCTCCTATTAGGAAACACAAGGTAAACACATACAATGAGGAGTAGTTACCCTGAGCTGTGAGTAATCCAGTGGTACTATGAACTTAGATAAGCGCTCCTATTAGGAAACACAAGGTAAACCCCACAGCTGGACTACTACTGTGAAATGAGCCATCTTCCCATGAACATAATTTGATAGAAGAACTGATCTCCAAAAAAATTAATGATCAAATAGTGAACTGGATGACTTACTAGGGTTATGGTCAAATATCCAAAGATTAAAATCCTGCTGTTCTCATGTAATGTTCCACTGCACTGAGGGTCTCATGTAATAATCTGCTGGTCTTATGTAATGTGCACTGCACTGCTGTTCTCATCCCATGGTGCACTGCACTGCTATTCTCATTCCATGGTGCAATGCACTGCTGGTCTTATGTAATAGTCTGCTGCTTTCATGTAACAGTGAATTGTACTGCCGGTCTCATATAACGGAGCATTTCACTGTTGGTCTAATGTTATATAGCCTGCTGGTCTCATATAACTGTGAACTGAACTGCTGGTCTCATCTAATAGTCTTCTGGTCTCAAGTAGCAGTGCACCGCCCATCTTATGAAACAGTCTGCTGGTTTCATGTAATGTTGCATTGCACTGTTGACTCATGTAATGGGGCACTGCACTGCTGGTATCAAGTAATGGAGTACTGCACTGCTGGTATCAAGTAATGGAGTACTGCACTGCTGGTATCAAGTAATCATCTGCTGGTCTCATAATAGTGAACTCAGCTGCAGGTATTATGAAATAGTCTGTTGGTCTTATGCAACAGTGCACTGCTGGTCTCAAGTAATTTTCTGCTGGTCTCATGTAATGCTCCTCTTCACTGCTGGTCTCATGTATCGCACACTGCGCTGACAGTCTCATGTAATGGTATATTGCACTGCTGGCCTCATGCAATCATATGCTGGTCTCATATAATGGTGCACTGCACTGCTGGTCTCATGTAACAGTTAATTGCACTGTTGGTCTCATGTAATAATCTGCTGGTCTCATGGAATAGCAAATTGCCATGCCAGTGTGTGATGTGCATTGCCCTGCTGGTCACTTGTGAGGCCCGAATACATAAGGATCTCGGATCATGTAGCCCACTGTTGAAAATACTTGGATGCCTCTGCAGCGGGGTTCAGATGTATTGCATAACCTGTGCCACAAGCAAGAAATCGGCAGAGCAGGCAAGGGTTACAGAGTCAAGTCTATTACGGTCTGTATCCCAAGGTAGGACAAAGCATGACCCTAATATAGCATAGACTGCAGTGAACTATAATACAGCACTGGAAGGACCCCCCTTGTGGAGCAGAGTACTTACACAACACGTGGGGAAAATCATATTTGCTTTACTCAGTGGCCTGGGGATATGTACTCTAGAACAGAAAGCCGTACTAGGTGAGATTACAAATACAATTTCTAATCAGTGGCTGTCAAACTGGGTTCCGTGACGTACCGGTGGTTCGAGAGAACAAACTGTAAGTAATGTTGGACATTGGAACAAGGCTGGGGTGACCATTAGTGCATATGTGAATATTTGACTACCAGTGGACGATTGTAACTTTTTATACAGAAAGATTCTGTTTTCCTGTAATAAATACTCTACGGACAGAAAAGTTTACATGAGGCGAATATAGCCAAGTTGATATCTATTGGATAACTAAGCAGATTTAGGATGCAAGCTTTCAAGACCTCTCAGGTCTCTTTCTCAGGCATGTTATATGAGGAAGAGACCTGAGGTCTTGAAAGCTTGCATCCTAAATCTGCTTAGTTAGCCAATAAAGGTATCAACTTTAGCCATAGAAATACAGGAGGCAAATATAGTTAACACGGTACCAACTCATCTTTGATAGAAAATAACAGAAGCTTTTCCATAACATTATTTACCAGATATATCTCATCCTAGTAATGTAATATTAAAGTGATAGTAAACCCCCCCAAAAAAACTGTTGGCGAATTGATAGGAATAATAATAAAAAAAAAAAAAACATGTAATGCCCTCATTTCTATCTCTCAAACCGTTATAGTTTGAGAGATGTAAGAAAATAAAGACCTCCGCTCCCTCCCCCTTCTCTGTATAGCGGACGTCATGAGATCCTGCTTCCGGGACCAGATGGCGGCTCTTCAGGAGCGCTGTCATCGAGATATCTAACTATAATTACTTCATCGGAATAGTCTACAACAGGGCTCAAAATTTCCACTTGCCACCAGCCAATGGCGAGTGAAAATTTAGCCCTGGCGAGTAGAAATTCAGCCCTGATTGGGTATGTTATGGCTTGCAACGGCGAGTAACTTTTCAGGTCTGGCTAGTAGCAAAGGACAACAACTTTTAAGCCCTGGTCTACAACGTATGCTTGCAAGCCAGGCACACATTGTAGACCATTCCGATAAAGTAATTATACTTAAATATCCAGATGACAGCGCTCCTGAAGAGCCGCCGTCTGGTCCCGGAAGCAGGATCTCATGACGTCCGCTATACAGAGAAGGGGGAGGGACTTGAGAGATGGGAATGAGGGCATTACATGTTTTTTTATTATTCCTATCAATTCGCCAAAAGTTTTTTGGGGGGTTTACTAACCCTTTAAAGGGATAGTAATACTTAATTTTTTCAAGATAAGATATTATATGTATTAATGAAATAAACTAAACCATGTATGTATTTTTACATGTATTTTTAATTGCGTTCTAAAGTTTACCCCTCACGGCCCTTTTATCTGCGTCACCGCTCAAGCTGCCAGACTTGGATTCTGCACTGCGGACCAGACGGATCATCTGGAGAGCTGAAATGGGAGTGGATACCTAGGAAACCTTCATAACGACTGACTACTACTGCTTCAAACCGTGTCCACTTTGTAGACCGTTGTCATGAAGATTTCCTTGGTATCCACTGCTATTTTGGCTCTTCAGACGATCCGTCCGGTCCGCAGACCAGAATCCAAGTCTGTCAGCTTGAGCGTTGACATAGAGAAAAGGGTCGGGAGGGGTAAACTTTAGAACGCAATTACTCCTAAACTATGCAAGTTATGGGAAAAAGACATACATGGTTTCATTTACTTCTTTAATACATAAAATTACTTATACTGAAAAAAAATTAAGTGTTACTATCCCTTTAAATTATAGTTACCAACTATAGAAACATTTACCATATGTAGTATGTCATCTCCTTCAATCCTCGAGAGATATCCAGTGGCTTGGGAGGAAATGCGTGAAGCACCCAGAGAGGTTAACCCCTTAGTGACCGGCCACGTACACACGCAGCCGTCACTTAACGCCCGGCTAGGAAATTTTTTTTTTCCACCAAAGCAATCCGTTGTCCCCTGAACGACGTGCAGCTGCGCGGGGACCCGGACTTCCATTGTAGGGAAGGGGGTTTAAGGGTTTGATTATAAGGGTTTTGCAGAGACTAGATTTAAAACTATAGGACACCACAAACCGTGAGTCCTCCATCAGTGTACAAATAAATAAATAAATTGTACCTCTCAAATGTCTGCCTGCTCCAGCAACAAAAATCATCACAAAACAGAGATACGACCCATTATACAGACACTGTACCCGCTTTCATACAGGCTCTGCCCACACCACCTACCATCCAGTGATAGCCAGTCCAGCTGGGTGCTTGGCAGCGACATGAAGTTACGTGCACGATACTCAAAGATGACAGAGTGGGAGATGACCTGCTGGTGCTGAATGACCTGCAGTGTGACCAGGCCGGCCTCGTGAGCTGGAATGGGAGTGAGACACATCAGATAAGGTATCGGTACACTCATAACAAATGCTGAGTATGAATTATTATTATTATTATTATAAAGCCAAAGAAAAACTTGCATTACTACAGGTGTCAGAATTGTCACTAAGATCAAAAAGCAGGGAAATTCGGGATATAATCTGCGGAGGAGAATTTTAACTCTACAACACCCATGGGCTTTTGACAATTAATTAAAGGGATAATAATAATTTGATTTGAAAATGTCTAATATTGTAGCTATTAACTATAGAAATAGAATAAGCTACTTCCCATTTCTCAAAACTTTATCATTTTTGCGTTCGTAGCATTTAAAGTTCCCCCCTCCCCTTTCTCATACGTCAGCGCTCTAGCTGACACAGGCACATCCTGGTCCCGGGACCACAGGAGGCTCTTCAGCCTGGTTTGCAGGCACATGTTGCAGATGTTCCAATTAAGTATTTCTTCATAAATGTCGCAGTTTCAGCTCTGCTGAAGAGCCTCTGCCCGTCCCCGGGCCAGGATCTGCCTCTGTCAGATTGTTACGGCTGTCAGGCAAAACCAGGATTCAGACGGTTTAGCTAATAGAACCTTTATTATAAGAATAATGACAGTAATGCAATATATAAATATACACACAGTGGGTGATTGAAATGGTGAGCACTGTATCAGGAATAGCAGTCTCCCAATATCACCACCACACTGTCCGAGACTAGGCCTCAGCCCACTGGAGACTCATGGTAAGGTAACGCCCAAGAGATACTGACTCAGCCTACAGTCAGTAGCTGGGAGTCTGCTAGAGCCCCAGGTCAGTACTAGGAAGGATGTCTGAATAACGGAACCAACAAACTGAGCGAACAGACAGGGCCTTCTAGTAAGCACCAGATAGGATAGTCAGACGAGCCAAAGTCATACACGGAACGGGTAGTCAGCCAGAGCCACAGGTTTGCACCAGAAAGGATATCCACTGGAGCGTATGTATGCTGGATGCGCAGTGGACAGAGCCCCAGGTCATCGCTAGAGTGGGTAGTCAGACAAGACTAGGTCATACATGGAGCGGGTTGTCAGCCAGAGCCACAGGTTTGCACTAGATAGGATATCCACTGAAGCGATGGAATGCTTGATGCACAGTGGACAGAGCCCCAGGTCAATACCAGAGTGGGCAGTCAGACAAGACTAGGTCATACACGGAGCAGGAAGTCAGCCAGAGCCACAGGTTTGCACCAGAAAAAATATCTGAGCCAAACTGGAACACACAAGGAGAATAGTCAGACAGAGCCACAGGTCAACACCAGAATGGATGGACAGACAAGCCAGATCATACACAGGAATCAGGAATACTAGATAATGAACTGCTCAGAACAACAACGTAAGGGTAACTGAGTTAGGACTCAGTCTGCCCTTTAAACCCCTCCACAAGAAGTAGGTAGGAGGAGCAGCTAGAGGGAGGAAGTAGGTAGGAGGAGACTACAGGAAACAAACACATAAAACAGAGGCCTGCAGCATGCTTGAAGCCTCTTGCCTGCAGATGACGCGTGGAAAGACGCCGAGCGTCGCTGGAAACAAAGTATTGTGACAGAGCTAGAGCGCTGACGTATGAGAAGGGGGGGGACTTTAAATGCTACAAACGCAAAAACTATAAAGTTTTGAGAAATGGGAAGTAGCTTATTCTACTTCTATAGTTAATAGCAACAATATTAGACGTTTTTTAATTCAAAGTATTACTATCCTTAATAAATATAACGAACAAGAGAAAGTTACAGGAATGTGGAGTTAAAGGGATAGTAATACTTGAAAATAATTTTATTTTCTATTGTAGCCCTTAAAAAAAAACATTAAAAATTATACAAGTCTTGTCAACAAAAACCTTTATGGTTTGGGAGAGATTAGCAGGTAAAGGTCCCTTTTCCTGGATGTTTTAGCCAAGTCTGCCATCTAGTGGACAGATTTGGAATTCGGTCCACAGATCAGCCGGCAGCTCTTTAGCAGTTCCGAGATCACGATTTTTAAAAAGAACTACTTAATTGGAACGGTCTACAAAGTGTGCCTGGCTTGCAAGCACACTTTGTAGATCATTTCAATGAAGAAATTATTTTTAAAGATCGTGATCTCGGCACTTCTGAAGAGCTGCCGGCTGATCTGTGGACCAGATTCCAAATCTGACGGCTAGAGCAGTGACGTCACTCCAGGGGAAACTTCACTTGCTTATATATACTTATATAATTTTCAATGTTTTTTTAAGGGCTACAATATAAAATAAAATTATTTTCAAGTATTACTATCCCTTTCAAGTTCTCCTCCCTGAATTAGGACCCTGATTTCCTTGCTTTTGATCGAATGAAATCTGCATTAACCCTTTGAGTGCCGGAGAGGTATAAAATGGATTCCAACAAAAAGCACTGTCTCTCTCTCTCGCTCTCTGGCACTCAAAGGGTTGGCTTTGAATTTTTTTTTCTGTTTAAAGGGATAGCAATATTTAATGTGTGTAAAAAAAAAAAAAAAAAAAAAAAAAAAAAAAAAGAAGGAGGGTACGTCTACTTTAATTTTTTTAGGTGCGCTATCAAGTGGACTGAAATGTTATAGTGGCGCTGTTGATACAGCATTGTATGGAGATTTACAATCAACTGACCAGAGCTGTCTATACAATCGTGTAGCAACAGCGACACTGTACAATTTCAGGCCACTGAGATCCCTTTAACTTTTTTTTTACTCAAAGTAATGGAACATGATCAATGTTTGGTTGATTTCTGTTTTTGGTCGATTTCTCTTGCTTCTTGCACTAGATTGATTTTGCTTGTAAACGATTCTGTTACATAGCGTTTGTTATAAAAGATTTGTTTAATCACTCACGTTTCATTGTACAGTCAACAAGAGATTAATTCTACTTTTTCTACATTATCTGTTACCGTTCAAATAAAATTCTGATAATTTCTTTGATCAATCAAGTGAGTTTATATGGATAGAAATGTTTCACAAAAAAACGGTTCAAATTAATCTTCACAATATTTGGGCCATGGACAGTGTTATTTCTATACTGTCTGTTGTAGTTCAAGAGTAATTGAATGATAAAGTATCCCCCTACCACCCCTTTTACTGATGTAACACTGCTCACCTCAGAGCAGCAAGACTGTCCAGATGGATCACAGAGAGGGACAATCTTCAGTGATCATAAGGAAAAACCTGTCAAGGGGGCAGGGACTTCCTTATGATCACAGTAAGAAGATTGTCACTTGCTGTGATCTGTCCGGTCAAGAGACCAGATTCCACATCTGAGGTGAGCAGTGTTACACTAGGTAAAAGGGGCGGGAGGGGGATACTTTATCATTGAATTACTCTTGTACTACAACTCTGACAGTATTGAAATAACACTCTCTATGGCCCAAATACTATGAAGATTAATTGGAGCTGCTGTTTTTGTGAAACAATACTATCACTTTAATGAGCTTGATCAATCAAAGAATCACATTAAACATTTCTAATTTGAACTACAGCACAAAAAATAATAATATATGATAAGCACTCATGTAATTTATGCCTAAGAAGCATACAATGCACAAACATGCACAACAATCTCACCATAGATTATATTAACCAAAATCACAAGAACAAAGGATAAGATCACACATCTTGCACTCTCACTTCTTCAAATTTATTGTAAAAAAAAAAAAAAAAAAAAAAAAATATATATATATATATATATATATATATATATATATATATATATATATATATATATATATATATATATATATATATATATATTCCTTATTCCCTAACTAGCATCAGGGTAGCATTGAACTACAAAGTGACATACCCAAAACAAACTCCTCTCCCAACGATGAATCCCCATAAAAAACATAATAAAATACTAGAAACTAAATACACCCTATTCCTAAAACGATCCCCGTCCAAGATCCAATAATAGTTGGGCCCAAGCTACACAATAATTTTGTATGCATACATATAAAAAGGCTAGCCATCAAAAAAATCTTGATCATATTTCTTCCAATTGATATTAATTATATGCATATATGAATCTCTTCATCCGACCAGGTCTAAATGGAATATATGAGCAGTCAATGTGTCAGGTTATGGTGGTAGTAATAGGTTAGCAAGAGCATAATGAAACAGCCGTTAGTCAAGCCAACACAACGAATAGCTGAGTTAGTGCACACATATAACAGGTTAAATCTCTGTAACTTCCTGGAGTAAGATCACGAGCAAATACTTCCATAGTCCATTTAACTGCGTATAGCCTTGTCAACAAATGAATTTCGGCAAGACAGCATTCTAAAGCACAGCAAAGATCTCATCGCTCCGCTGTTGCTCCTTCTCTGCCCTCAATTATACTCTGCCTTCCTGTCCGCTCTTAAAATGTGATGAATAGACATGCAGTCCGGGCATTCAAGCTTGGTCTTAAAAGTCATGTCTCCGCTGCACTAAAACTCCTCGTATCAAACTGGCTATATTCATGTACACACCAAACCAAGTCCACTGACACAGTTCCTCATGGCAATTCATGCGGGTGTAACATTGGGATGAGTCTCCAACGCGTTTCGCCCACCAGTGTTCATCAAGGAGACAACTAACAAATTGATTTCCCATCCGGTTTATAATAACCCAAACCGGATGTTTGTAGTTTCAAATCTACCAATCACAGTACATCTCCTTAAATCAAATCTCTAGATATTTAAAGGGGATTGCTATTAACCAGTCATCCAAAATGTGTCAAATAGTCATGACATACTTAAAGTGGATCTATCACATATAGAGAAGTAATGCTAATTAGTTAGAGCATTTAGCAAAAAAGTTTAACATGTTACTAATTTTTTTAAAAAAACCCGTTATCTGTGCAAAAATTAGTGTTTAAAAAGTGCTAAGCAGCCTACTTCAGCTTGCTGCACAGGAGCTGCTCCCGTCCCACTGCCCACCATCCTCCGATGACAGAGGCTGTCTGTCTCTAAGCTGGAGCGATCTCATTGGCTAGATATCGATCTCTGCCAGTGAGATCGCTGCAGCTTAGAGAACGGGAGCAGAGGCAGTGCTGCAAGCAGGAAGTAGGCTGCTGGGCACGTTTTAAACATTAATTTTCGCGCAGATAACTTTTTTTTTTTTTAAATCAGTAACATGTTAAACTTTTTCAATAAATGCTCTATCTAATGAGCATTACTTCTCTATATGTGATAGATCCACTTTAAAGGTAAAGTTAACCCCTAAGATGTATTTTTTTTTTTTTTTTTACAAGATATATGAAATGTTGCCAAAAATCAAAATTCTCATCACTTCATTTCAGAAATTTCAATATGACCAAACAGAGAAAATATTATAAGAAAACTATCAGACAACTAACTCACCGGAGGATCATAGGAACATTCCCCATTGCTTCCAAGGCAAAAAAATTCACCTTGTCTCTTTTTGAAGCAAAAATTTGTCCTTATTCCCTCTTCTTAATGTTTTTTGAAGTTGTTAGATCCCCCACTACCTTTAACCCTGCTGGGGAACCTGCATGTTTTTCAAAAAAAACGACGTGCTAATAGACGATCAAATCTTTTGTTTAGGACATCCCACACGTGTGCCAAGACCCTCTTCCGTAGCGGTCTCAGTCTTTCCTATGTATATATATTCACAAGAGTAACTCAATAAGTAGATCACCACCTCTGATCCACAATTTAAATATTGTTGTATCCTATAATTCTTATTCTTTGGACTATTGCCTATTTTTATAAATTGCCACGCTTTGCAAGATCCACATTGGTACATACCCGAAACTTTATTGCTACTCAACCAATCAGATGTTAAATTTTTCTTATTTTCAGATTGTACCAATTAATCCCGCAAATTCCTTGCTCTTTTGGCCACCAAAGAAGGACGTAGCCCAACAATTTGTCTCAAATTCTCATTAGCTGTTAAAACATGCCAATGTTTAGCCAAAATTTCTCTTAAATCCTCCCACTGCTTACCATATGTTGAAATAAAGTGAACCTGTTCCTCATTTATCTTCTTTTTGGAACCACCAAAAAAATTAAGGTTTCCCTATCACTATTTAAGGCTCGTCTATAACATCTCCATAATTGTTTTTTAGGGTAAAATAAATTTGAAAAAGTGAAAGAGTATTGTGTGATGTTTGGATAGCCTCAAATTTGTTTCCATCCAGACAAATTTGGACCAAATTTCCATGGTTTGTGGCAACTGGTATACTAATTTTATTTCCCAAATGGTATGAAATACAAAAATATCATACATGGGCAGTTCAAACTTCCTGCTTCCATGATATTGATAACGGTCACCCCGTTCTGTATAATGGTACCAGGTATCTACACGCTAATACCAATCACACCGCTCTGTATAATGGTACTGATATCTACACACTGATACTGATCACACCGCTCTGTATAATGGTACTGATATCTACACACTGATACTGATCACACCACTCTGTATAATGGTACTGATATCTACACACTGATACCGATCACACCGCTCTGTATAATGGTACTTATATCTACACACTGATACTGATCATACCGCTCCGTATAATGGTACTGATATCTACACACTGATACCGATCACACCGCTCTGTATAATGGTACTGATATCTACACACTGATACCGATCACACCGCTCCGTATAATGGTACTGATATCTACACACTGATAACGATCACACCGCTCTGTATAATGGTAGTGATATCTACACACTGATACTGATCACACTGCTCTGTATAATGGTACTGATATCTACACACTGATACTGATCACATTGCTCTGTAAAATGGTACGGAGTATCTACACACTGATACTGATCACACTGCTCTGTATAATGGTACTGATTATCTACACACTGATACTGATCACACCGCTCTGTATAATGGTACTTATTTCTACACACTGATACTGATCACGCCGCTCTGTATAATGGTACTGATATCTACACACTGATACTGGATTACACTGCTCTGTATAATGGTACTGATATCTACACACTGATACCGATCACACCGCTCTGTATAATGGTACTGATATTTACACACTGATACTGGATTACACTGCTCTGTATAATGGTACTGATATCTACACACTGATACTGATCACACCGCTCAGTATAATGGTACTGATATCTACACACTGATACTGATCACACAGCTCTGTATAAAGGTACTGATATCTACACACTGATACTGATCACACCGCTCTGTATAATGGTACTGATATCTACACACTGACACTGATCACACCGCTCTGTATAATGGTACAGATATCTACACACTGATACTGATCACACCGTTCTGTATAATGGTACTGATATTTACACACTGATACCGATCACACCACTCTGTATAACGGTACTGATATCTACACACTGATACTGATCACACCGCTCTGTATAATGGTACTGATATCTACACACTGATACTGATCACACCGCTCTGTATAATGGTACTGATATCTACACACTGACACTGATCACACCGCTCTGTATAATGGTACTGATATCTACACACTGATACTGATCACACTGCTCTATATAATGGTACTGAGTATCTACACACTGATACTGATCACCCTGCTCTGTATAACGGTACTGATATCTACACACTGACACTGATCACACCACTCTGTATAATGATACTGACATCTACACACTGATACTGATCACACCGCTCTGTATAATGGTACTGATATCTACACACTGATACTGATCACACCGCTCTGTATAATGATACTGATATCTACACACTGATACCGATCACACCGCTCTGTATAATGGTACTGAGTATTTACACACTGATACTGATCACACTGCTCTGTATAATGGTACTGATATCTACACACTGATACTGATCACACCACTCTGTATAATGGTACTGATATCTACACACTGATACTGATCACACCTCTCAGTATAATGGTAATGATATCTACACACTGATACTGATCACACTGCTCTATATAATGGTACTGATATCTACACACTGATACTGATCACACCGCTCTATATAATGGTACTGATATCTACACACTGATACTGATCACACCGCTCTGTATAATGGTACTGATATCTACACACTGATACTGGTCACACCGCTCTGTATAATGGTACTGAGTACCTACACACTGATACCGATCACACGCTCTGTATAATGGTACTGATATCTACACACTGATACTGATCACACCGCTCTGTATAATGGTACTGATATCTACACACTGATACTGATCACACCGCTCTGTATAATGGTACTGATATCTACACACCGATACTGATCACATCTCTCTGTATAATGGTACTGATATCTACACACTGATACTGATCACACCGCTCTGTATAATGGTACTTATATCTACACACTGATACTGATCACATCTCTCTGTATAATGGTACTGATATCTACACACTGATACTGATCACGCCACTCTGTATAATGGTACTGAGTATCTACACACTGATACTGATCACACCGCTCTGTATAATGGTACTGATATCTACACACCGATACTGATCACACAGCTCTGTATAATGGTACTGATATCTACACACCGATACTGATCACACAGCTCTGTATAATGTTACTGATATCTACACACTGATACTGATCACACCGCTCTGTATAATGGTACTGATATCTACACACTGATACTGATCACACCGCTCTGTATAATGGTACTTATATCTACACACTGATACTGATCACACTGCTCTGTATAATGGTACTGATATCTACACACTGATACTAATCACACCGCTCTGTATAATGGTACTGATATCTACGCACTGATACTGATCACACCGCTCTGTATAATGGTACTGATATCTACACACTGATACTGATCACATAGCTCTGTATAATGGTACTGATATCTACACACTGATACTGATCACACCGCTCTGTATAATGGTACTGATATCTACACACTGATACTGATCACACCGCTCTGTATAATGGTACTGATATCTATACACTGATACTGATCACACTGCACTGTATAACGGTACTGATATCTATACACTTATACTGATCACACCACTCTGTATAATGGTACTGATATCTACACACTGATACTGATCACACTGCTCTGTATAATGGTACGGAGTATCTACACACCGATACTGATCACACAGCTCTGTATAATGGTACTGATACTGATCACACCGCTCTGTATAATGGTACTGATATCTACACACTGATACTGATCACACCGCTCTGTATAATGCTACTGATATCTACACACTGATACTGATCACACCGCTCTGTATCATGGTACTGATATCTACACATTGATACTGATCACACCGCTCTGTATAATGGTACTGATATCTACACACTGATAATGATCACATCCCTCTGTACAATGGTACTGATATCTACACACTGATACTGATCACACCGCTCTGTATAATGGTACGGAGTATCTACACACTGATACTGATCACGCCGTTCTGTATAATGGTACTGATATCTACACACTGATACCGATCACACTGCTCTGTATAATGGTACTGATATCTACACACTGATACTGATCACACCGCTGTGTATAATGGTACTGATATCTACACACTGATACTGATCACACCGCTCTGTATAATGGTACTGATATCTACACACTGATACTGATCACACCTCTCTGTATAATGGTACTGATATCTACACACTGATACTGATCACACCGCTGTGTATAATGGTACTGATATCTACACACTGATACTGATCACACCCCTCTGTATAATGGTACTGATATCTACACACTGATACTGATCACACCCCTCTGTATAATGGTACTGATATCTACACACTGATACTGATCACACCGCTCTGTATAACGGTACTGATATCTACACACTGGTACCGATCACACCGCTCTGTGTAATGGTACTGATATCTATACACTGATACTGATCACACCGCTCTGTGTAATGTTACTGATATCTACACACTGATACTGATCACACCTCTCTGTATAATGGTACTGATATCTACACACTGATACTGATCACACCGCTCTGTATAATGGTACTGATATCTACACACTGATACCGATCACACCGCTCTGTATAATGGTACTGATATCTACACACTGATACCGATCACACCGCTCTGTATAATGGTACTGATATCTACACACTGATACTGATCACACCGCACTGTATAATGGTACTGATATCTACACACTGATACTGATCACACCTCTCTGTATAATGGTACTGATATCTACACACTGATACTGATCACACCTCTCTGTATAATGGTACTGATATCTACACACTGATACCGATCACACCGCTCTGTATAATGGTACTGATATCTACACACTGATACTGATCACACCGCTCTGTATAATGGTACTGATATCTACACACTGATACTGATCACACCTCTCTGTATAATGGTACTGATATCTACACACTGATACTGATCACAACGCTCTGTATAATGGTACTGATATCTACACACTGATACTGATCACACCGCTCTGTATAATGGTACTGATATCTACACACTGATACTGATCACACCGCTCTGTATAATGGTACTGATATCTACACACTGATACCGATCACACCGCTCTGTATAATGGTACTGATATCTACACACTGATACCGATCACACCACTCTGTATAATGGTACTGATATCTACACACTGATACTGATCACACCGCTCTGTATAATGGTACTGATATCTACACACTGATACTGATCACACCGCTCTGTATAATGGTACTGATAGTGAAGAAGAGGCAGTATTTGTTTCTTTTTCCCCTGACCTGGGCAGTAGCAGCGCAGGACTCCAGATTGGATTAATGAGGCCGGCACGGTCAGATGATCAAACACACAGGAATAGGAATCCGTGTCCTCCACCCAGGGCCCAGTAATAAGGATCTTAACTCCTCCCTGAGAGACAGAAGAAAGTAGAGGTTGTTAGAAAAGGGGGGAAGGATTAATTTGGAAGATATGACTCTTGTTGCTCGAAAAATTTGTAAGACAATGGTTCACACATTAACCCTTAAAGGACCATAGAGGCTTAAACACGAATCATACAGCACAAATTAATATTTCCATTGATTTAAATAGGACTTTAACCCCATGGATGAAAGAGGGGTCTTCAACGGCATGCCTTGCAAGGTGTTGGCAACTTTTCTGGCATTCAAGGCGTTAAACCAGAATTCCTCCAATTTTTCCTAGGATCTGTACAGAGGCCTGTGGGGCTGTATTATTACTGTATTCCCTCAGGAACACAGTAAAGTTACAGTAAGGTCTGTACAGAGGCCTATGAGGCTGTATTATTACTATATTCCCTCAGAAACACAGTAAAGTTACAGTAAGGTCTGTACAGAGGCCTATGGGACGGTATTATTACTGTATTCCCTCAGGAACCCAGTAAAGTTACAGTAAGGTCTGTACAGAGGCCTATGGGGCTGTATCATTACTGTATTCCCTCAGGAACACAGTAAAGTTACAGTAAGGTCTGTACAGAGGCCTATGGGACTGTAAAGTTACAATAATGTCTGTACAGAGGCCTATGGGACTGTATTATTACTGTATTACCTCACGAACACAGTAAAGTTACAGTAAGGAAGGTCTGTACAGAGGCCTATGGGGCTGTATTATTACTGGATTCCCTCAGGAACATAGAAAAGTTACAGTAAGGTCTGTACAGAGGCCTATGGGGCTGTATTATTACTGTATTCCCTCAGGAACACAGTAAAGTTACAGTAAGGTTTGTACAGAGGCCTATGGGACTGTAAAGTTACAATAATGTCTGTACAGAGGCCTATGGGACTATATTATTACTGTATTCCCTCACGAACACAGTAAAGTTACAGTAAGGAAGGTCTGTACAGAGGCCTATGGGGCTGTATTATTACTGTATTCCCTCAGGAACACAGTAAAGTTACAGTAAGGTCTGTACAGAGGCCTATGGGGCTGTATTATTACTGTATTCCCTCAGGAACACAGTAAAGTTACAGTAAGGTCTGTACAGAGGCCTATGGGGCTGTATTATTACTGTATTCCCTCAGGAACGCAGTAAAGTTAGAGTAAGGAAGGTCTGTACAGAGGCCTGTGGTGCTGTATTATTACTGTATTCCCTCAGGAACGCAGTAATGTTACAGTAAGGTCTATACAAAGGCCTATAGGGCTGTTTTGTTACTGTGGACCCTCAGAAACACATTAAAGTCACAGTAAGGAAGGTCTGTACAGAGGCCTGTGGGGCTGTATTATTACTGTATTCCCTCAGGAACACAGTAGAGTTATAGTAAGATCTGTACAGAGGCCTATGGGACTGTATTATTACTGTATTCCCTCAGGAACACAGTAAAGTTACAGTAAGGTCTGTACAGAGGCCTATGGGGCTGTATTATTACTGTATTCCCTCAGGAACACAGTAGAGTTATAGTAAGATCTGTACAGAGGCCTATGGGACTGTATTATTACTGTATTCCCTCAGGAACACAGTAAAGTTACAGTAAGGTCTGTACAGAGGCCTATGGGGCTGTATTATTACTGTATTCCCTCAGGAACACAGTAAAGTTACAGTAAGGTCTGTACAGAGGTCTATGGGGCTGTATTATTACTGTATTCCCTCAGGAACACAGTAAAGTTACAGTAAGGTCTGTACAGAGGTCTATGGGGATGTATTATTACTGTATTCCCCTCAGGAACATGTAAAATAGTAAGTCCAGCATCCTCTCTGGAGGCAGCGGGCGGCATCCCTGCGCTCACCGCCCGCTTCCTCTGTGCAGAAATACTGTATAAAAAAAATTAAATGCCCACCCTGATAACCAGGATTCCCCCTCTGTAGTTATAAGCAGCCGTCAAGCAGAGACAGCGGGCGGCATTCTTGAACTAGCCGCCCACTTCTTCCTCTCCCCGAACTCCTCTGAGCAGCCCTGTCAGGACCTACCATACATTCAATGTTCGGGGAGAGGAAGAAGTGGGCGGCTAGTGCAAGAATGCCGCCCGCTGTCTCTGTTTGACGGTTGCTTATAACTACAGAGGGGGAATCCTGGTTATCAAGGTGGGCATTTAATTTTTTTTATACAGTATTTCTGCACAGAGGAAACGGGCAGTGAGCGCAGGGATGCCGCCCGCTGCCTCCAGATGGGGGTGCGTATTGTACATAGGAACTACATGTTTAACCAAAATCTTGGGTATAATTTGCACCTGCGTATTATACACAGGCGTATTATACACAGGTGCGTATTATACCTGAGATTTTACAGTATGTGGCTGTATTATTACTGTACTACTTGAAAAGCCCGTTACACGGGCCACAGTGCCTCTGGCAGCCGGTCACGGGGCAGTCACAAGCAGTGGAGACTGCCCGCGCCTCGGCTGATACAGAGCCTCTGGCAGCCGGTCACGGGACAGTCACACGCAGTGGAGACTGCCACGCCTCGGCTGATACAGAGCTGGACGCTCCTTCGGAGCGCCCAGCTCTGTATCAGCCGTGGCGCGGGCAGTCTCTACTGCTCATGACTGCCGCACGCGCAGCAGTGTCTACTACGCATGTCGGGCGTTACACACAACTTGGCGAATTATTATATAGGATTCCCAGTGGAAATTCTCCAAATCTTAACAGATTTAAACCGTGCTTTTAACCCCTGAATGCTAGAAAGGTCTTTAGTTGGTTAAAAAACAAAAAAAAACAAACAAACAAAAAAAAAAAACGAATTTAAAGGAGCAGTAAACTTTTTTTTTATGAAAACCTATATGTTACAGGGGCCCGTTTACAGGGGCCAATACTGGCGGCGCTGCAGTCATGCGCAGGGCAGACTGCCCGCACCGCAGCGGATACGGATCGGGGTGCTCCAAATTCAGACCGTAGTCCTCTCTGTGCATGGAGGACTCCGGTCTGAATTCGGGGCACCCGCTTCATACTGCAGATGACTGCTGCATGCGCAGCTGTCTCTACTGTGCATGACGGCTTCTGACAAAAATTCTTAGTGAATTCTAATATAGGATATAACCGTTCAAATAATCAGGAAGTGACTTTACTGTGTGATTACTTCCTGGAAGTTCTAACTGACAGTTTCTATCACTGTAAGTCAATGATTTTCCTCTCTATTAAAATGTAACAGAATTACTAACTGGAATTTGACCACTAGAGGGGATTACTAATGTAAAGAAACACGGCTTTAAACTGTAATACCGCTGGAACTATGCATCGCTCAGAAGTGGGAGTATACTTATTTTACTCAACAGGAAAAGTCCTACAATATCTATTTTTTCATAAATAAAGTTTACTGCTCCTTTAAAGGGATAGTAATACTTAAGTATTACTAATCCCTATAGTAAAGCCCTAGTAAAAAAAATAAAATAAATGTATTGCCCCCAGTGTCATCTCTCAGTCCTTTATGGTTTGAGAGATAATCGCTCCTAAAGTTGCCCTCTCCCTCCCCCTTCCCGTAGTCAGCGTTCTAGCTGACTGCAGGGAAGAGAGTCGTTCGACTTTCAGGTGGCTCTCCAGCACAGCCGGATCGCGTTAACTAAAAAAACTTTCACTGAAATGGTCTTCTACGTGTGTTTGGTTTGTGATTGGTTTGCAAGCACACGTAGAAGACCGTTTTAGTTTAAGTTTTTTTTTTAGTTAACGCGATCGCGGCTCTGCTGCAGAGCCGCCTGATGATCTCTGACCGGATTTCCCTTCAGTCAGCTACAAAGCTGACTCCGGGGAAGGGGGAGGGAGAGGGCAACTTTAGAAGCGATCATCTCTCAAACCATAAATGTTTGTGAGATCACACTGGGGGTGATAACGTTTTTTTTTACTAGGGATTTACTATAGGGATTAGTAATGCTTAAAGGGATAGTAACACTTCGTTTTAACTTTATTTTATTTTGTAGGCATTAAAAAAACACGAAGAATGATATAAGTCTTATCTCTCAAACCTTTATGGTTTATGAGATATTCACAAGCAAAGTTTCCCCTCCTGCCCCTTTTACCTAGTGTAAACAATCTCTTCTCAGATGTGGAATCCAGTCCATAGACCAGACAGATAACAGAAGGGGACAATCTTCTTTGTATGAAAACAATGAAAGCCCTTCCCCCCTTGACAAGTTTTTCAGGTTTTTCCATTATCTTAATTGAAGATTATCCCTCTCTGCAGTCTACCTGGGCACCTCCCTTCTAATCTGGTTGAACAGGGGGGGGATACTTTGTTTGTGAATATCTCTTAAACCATAAAGGTTTGAGAGATAAGACTTATATCGTTCTTCATGTTTTTTTAATGCCTACAAAATAAAATAAAGTTAAAACGAAGTATTACTATCCCTTTAAGTATTACTATCCCTTTAAATCAATGACAACATTTATTGCCCCCCCCATCACACAAACACACTGCGGGTGCTATGGCACAGAACAGTGCCCCATTTCTAGCGCATATAAGGCCCATTACAATAAGGCAGGAGTGAAGTAATTTTGAGTCAAAACAACTGCACCACTAAAGTAAAAAGGAAAAAAACCCCTATTTCTTTAAATGGGTCTAGTCACTGCTCTAATGCTATATAACTCTAAGGGCGAGATGTTCAAAAAGCAGTCGGAATTATAAAACGGTCGGATCGTGAGTTGGTGGTAAAAAAAAAAAAAAAACGACAATATTTTCAGAAGTAAATCCGTCACGTTTGAAATGTGTCATAAAGACTTAATGACGGTAAGAAGATTTTGATGAACATTGCCCTTAAAAATTCTGATGTTAAAAATGTCTTTGATTTTGTCTTTGAAACGAAACAAACACAGTTTTTGTATGTGAAACGATATTGCTTCTCACTCCCGATAACAGGAGTTTCATTTAGCTTCTCCAAGTTTAAACCATATTTATTTTGTTGGGAAAAAATGACGTTAATCAGACAAAAAAGTGTTGGTTAACCCCTTAAGGACCACTGCCGTACCAGGACCGTCATGGCGGCCCAGCACTTAAGGACTACTGACGGTCCTGGTACGTCATGGACTTCAGGGGTCCCGGAGTGCTGCACGCCGCTCCGGAAGCCCTGAACTGGAATCGCAACAACAAAAAAAAAAAAGCCCCATGGTCCTCAAGTGCCGGCCGTGCGTGCTGGTCCTTAAGGGGTTAAAAGAATATTTTTTTTCTGAGAATACCTTACAATATGACGGTCGACTAAACCACACCCACTTTTAAGACCGCTTTTTCCCTTTGACGGAGATGGCAGAATTGGATGCAAAAAATGATGGTAAAATGTCTGAGAACTGACAGACCAAGGCAAAATAACTTTTTCGGTCTGATTAATTTCAGTTAAAGGGATAGTAAT
Source organism: Rhinophrynus dorsalis (assembly GCA_037306005.1). Taxonomy (NCBI): domain Eukaryota; kingdom Metazoa; phylum Chordata; class Amphibia; order Anura; family Rhinophrynidae; genus Rhinophrynus; species Rhinophrynus dorsalis. The sequence goes on from CM074721.1 coordinate 560,565,112, forward strand.
ACTTAAAATGTAAAAAAAAATATGTTGTAGGGTTTACCCCCCCTGAGTAAAACAAGGGTACTCCCACTGCTGAAAGGTGTTTCATTCAAAAGTTATTAATTTTCAAAGTTGAATTTTTTAGGTACAATATCACAGTGGCCTGAAATTGTACAATGGCGCTGTTGCTACACGATCCTATGAACAGCTCTGGTCCCGGGACCATAAGTCTCCATAGGATGGTGTAGCAACAGCGCCACTCTACAATTTCAGGCCACTGTGATATTGCACCTAAAAAATTCTACTTTGAAAATGAATAACTTTTGAATGAAACATCTTTCAGCAGTGGGAGTACTCTTGTTTTACTCAGGGGGATAAACACTACAACATATTTTTTTTTTACATTTTAAAGTATTACTATCCCTTTAACACCACTTTTTGATCCTCTCTCCCTAAATAAATGGGGAGTTGGGAATTATTTTTACACTTATGGTGCTTGGCAACGTGTTACGCAACCCCAAGCCTGCTTCAGTTTAAAAAAAAAACTGGCAACAACGATTACGTCTGCCTCCAGGGATCTGACGGGAGAGATTTACTAAGGCGTGATAAAGAGGTGATGACGTGATACAGCCGTTTTTTGTTTTGTATTTTTGTATTTTTAGTTGTTTTTTGGAGCCATATCTCTGGATTTACTGGTGATCTTCCGACTTCTGGTCGTTACCTGAATGGAGACGGGTTATATTCTCCGTATGCGTATCAGTCAGCTTTATTTCGACCTCACCACTACACGTTAGTGCCCACCTTATACTTTTATTGTTTATATCTGAAGTCTGTGACATATCACACTATTGGGCGCCTTCTATCTACAGTATTTTGTGTGTGCGATGAGAGAACGTTTTATGAGGAGCACCCTGATACAGATTTAAACTACTACAGCTAACAGACTGGGGGCAGCTCTATATTTCCCCGATTGCTATTTTAGCTGTTTGCACGTAAGTGTACATTCAGCAACTGTCTTTGTGAGTATTCCCTCACTTTGGTGCTTTGGAGGAGGATTATCATTGAAGGACACAACACAGGGGGCGCCTCCTGTTTCTCTCTGTTGTTGCACTAACCATCCAGACTGCCTTTAATTGGTCTGCGTTTGTGTGCGGAGAGAAAAAGCAGCAAATCTGATCGCTCAGCTCATATATAAAAAGGAGCAGGAATCATTTATTATGAAATAAACATATATTGTATGGCTTTTCGTGCTGCGTAAATAAGGATATGCCCAAGCCAGGGAGAGGTTTTACTCCAAAGTTATAATGTTAAAATATTATTGCTGCCCCGATGTCCCACTGATTTCTGTGGTAGAAGCGGACTCGGGCTACAGCTCTCCATAGAACCGGAGAGTAACGGCGGCATTGTTTTTTTCACTGGAGCTGCAATGATGTTTGGATGAAGGATCTGCTAGCAGTGAAAGAATCCTTGTTTTATGCAGTAAGAAAAGCTGTATAATGGATGTATTTGTTTTTCATTTCATCAATACATTTTAACTGATCGTTTAACCTGCTGAGTGCCAGAGGGGTAAGCAATACATTACTTCTCAATGCTCTACATACCCCTCTGACACTTAAAGGGATAGTAATACTTTGTTTTATCTTTATTTTATTTTGAAGGCATTAAAAAAACATGAAGAACGATATAAGTCTTATCTCTCAGACCTTTATGGTTTGAGAGATATTCACAAGCAAAGTTTCCCCTCCCGCCCCTTTTACCTAGTGTAAGCCATCTCTTCTCAGATGTGGAATCCAGTCCATAGACCAGACAGATAACAGCAGGGGACAATCTTCTTCCTATGAGAACAATGAAATCCCTGCCCCCCTTGACAAGTTTTTCAGGTTTTTCCCTTATCTTAATTGAAGATTGTCCCTCTCTGCAGTCTACCTGGGCACCTCCCTTCTGATCTGGCTGAGCAGTGTTACATCAGTAAAAGGGGTGGGACGGGGATACTTTGTCATTGAATTACTCTTGTACTACAACTCTGATAGAACTGAAATAACACTCTCCAAAGTCCAAATACTATGATGATTAATTAGAGCTGATTTTATTATGAAACATTACTATCCCTTTAAAATGTTAAAAAGGCAGGGATGGGCAACCTAAGCACTTCAACTCCTTTTGTCTATATTCCACCCGAGCTGGAGGGCCTCAGGTTTCTCTCCACTTCTTTAAAGTACAAGTAAAATCTCCTAATAATCACGCCCATTTACCTTACTATGGACAGAAAATCCCTTTGTCCATTGGTTCAAGAGATAAGATCTTCAGATGTCATGTCCATGCAGGAGGACATGACAGTGGCCAAACTGAAGCAGGTGGAGTGCATGCACCGACTTAATGTGGATCACCCCAGATAAAGTCCACTCCCCAATAATTAGTCATATAGCGATACGTTTAGAAATAGTAGTATTATCCAATTTAAGTCCAGTGTTAATAAGAAATCCTACTTCATCTGAGACTGACGGGCAGGCCTCTTGCTTTTGAGGCATCTGCACGCCTGCACCGTCAGTCATTTCCTGTTACCTTAAGGTACAATGCAGCTCCCCCTAGAGGAGACTGGGACGGACAAAGCAGGCGTGCAGATGTCTATAAGACAAGATGTCTGTGCTGATGCCTGTCAGTCTCAAATGAAGTAGGATTTATTAATAACGCTGTACTTATGCTGGATAATATCACTATTTCTAAGCTTATCACTATAGGACTAATTATTGGGGGGGTGGGAAGAGACTTTATTTGGGGTGATTGATAGTTCATGACAGCCTGTTAGGAAAGAAGAACCATGTAAATGAAGGGGAGGGATTACCCCAAAGAGCCTCACCTCAGGGTAGGACCATTCCGGTGAGAAGTCTGTGATTCCGACCAGTCCTATCGATCCGTCCTGGGCCTCCGGATACGGCAGCCCCACCACAGAGGCGCTTCCTTCCAGAGGCTGCACCTGCTGCTGCTGTTCATACCCACCCTGGGCTGGAGAAGAGTGGGCCTGGGGCTGCCCGTACTGATCATAGCCCCCCGCGCCACCCTCTTCTGTCATCAGGTCTGAGATGAGATCTGGGAACTGGCTGTCGAAGGAGATGTTGAAGTTTTCTGCAGATAGTTCCATGTGAACGCTGGACGCTCCAGACGATGAGCTCAGATCATTCTGGATGATGGAGTAGAGGTCGCTCATATGGGCACCTTGTGTGTCGCCTTCATCCTGTTCTTCACCTGATGTCACTTCTTCTGCCCCCTCCTCCTCTCTGGAGTCCGTCCGCTCCTCCCTGGTGTCCATCTCTACCTCCAAACACTGGGCATTCTCCTTCTTCACGTCATTAGGTGGCTCCTCCTTAAGTTCCTCTTTCTCCGTGCTAGGCTTCTCCTCCTCATCCACATCTGCTGCCAACTTGGTCTGCTCCACTTCAGCAGGTTCCACATAATCACCCATCTGGGCTCCCAGCTCTACCTCCCCGACATCTGCGGACTCCGTCTTAAATTCTCCCGTCCCTGATGCTCCTCCATAGGTTTCCCCCTCCTTGGGACTGTTGAGGAAGGAGTCTGGATCAAATGTCCCAGTACCACCCCCTGGAACTGCCTCCATCGCTACCTCGAGGCTCTGTGAGGAGGAAAGCACGAGGCTCTCTACAGGGGAAGGCAGGAGGGAGATGCCAACCGGTACTGCTGCGGGCTGGCTTCCTGTCTCTGTTGGCAGTAGGTGTTGACTTGGCGTCAATGCCAATGGCTTCTCTGCAATGCCAGTCATCACTAAGACTGCACTAATGCCAGGCACTCCAGCGGTTGTTGTAATGGTGACTCCCGCCAGCTCCCTCTCCGTATAGAATCCATTGGTAAGTGCCAGCGGAGGGGATGCCTGGGTGGTATCTGGGAGTTCAGGGTAGGAACGGGAAGAGCTGGGGTCACTACCTGGGGGGGTCCGGCCACCCTTATGCCCCCCTCTCCTGTCCTTGACCTGGTCTGGCTCAGCGGTAGTTGAGGAAATATTCTGGACCTCTGTGAGAGCCGGAAATGGGCACAGCCGAGGCTCCACCTTTGGGGAAATGATACGGTGCTTGGTACTTGTACATTTGTGGGGAATGCCTCCCGCCGACCCTGTAAGGACAAGAGAGAGACTTGCATAGGATATACAGCTCAGTAGACTCCTGTAAAGGATCACTAGACTTACACAGGACAAAAGGCCAGCAAGACCTGTAAAGGATCACTAGAGATATACAGGATAAAGGATCACTAGTGCTCTATAGGATAAAGGATCACTAGACTTGTACAGGATAAAGGATCACTAGTGATATATAGGATAAAGGATCACTAGTGATATATAGGATAAAGGATCACTAGTGATATATAGGATAAAGGATCACTAGAGCTATACAGGATAAAGGATCACTAGTGATATATAGGATAAAGGATCACTAGAGCTATATAGGATAAAGGATCACTAGACTTGTACAGAATAAAGGATCACTAGTGATATACAGGATAAAGGATCACTAGTGATATATAGGATAAAGGATCACTAGAGCTATATAGGATAAAGGATCACTAGTGATATATAGGATAAAGGATCACTAGTGATATATAGGATAAAGGATCACTAGTGATATATAGGATAAAGGATCACTAGAGCTATATAGGATAAAGGATCACTAGACTTATTACACAGACAGGTGTGGGTACATGGCAGTGGGTATAATACTGATCTAGGCTGGTGTTACACAGAGAGGTGTGGGTACATGGCAGTGGGTATAATACTGATCTAGGCTGGTGTTACCCAGACAGGTGTGGGTACATGGCAGTGGGTATAATACTGATCTAGGCTGGTGTTACACAGACAGGTGTGGGTACATGGCAGTGGGTATAATACTGACCTAGGCTGGTATTACACAGACAGGTGTGGGTACATGGCAGTGGGTATAATACTGATCTAGGCTGGTATTACACAGACAGGTGTGGGTACATGGCAGTGGGTATAATACTGATCTAGGCTGGTATTACACAGACAGGTGTGGGTACATGGCAGTGGGTATAATACTGATATAGGCTGGTATTACACAGACAGGCGTGGGTACATGGCAGTGGGTATAATACTGATCTAGGCTGGTATTACACAGACAGGTGTGGGTACACGGCAGTGGGTATAATACTGATCTAGGCTGGTATTACACAGACAGGTGCGGGTACATGGCAGTGGGTATAATACTGATCTAGGCTGGTATTATACAGACAGGTGCGGGTACACGGCAGTGGGTATAATACTGATCTAGGCTGGTATTACACAGACAGGTGCGGGTACATGGCAGTGGGTATAATACTGATCTAGGCTGGTATTACACAGACAGGTGTGGGTACATGGCAGTGGGTATAATACTGATCTAGGCTGGTGTTACACAGACAGGTGTGGGTACATGGCAGTGGGTATAATACTGATCTAGGCTGGTGTTACACAGACAGGTGTGGGTACATGGCAGTGGGTATAATACTGATCTAGGCTGGTGTTACACAGACAGGTGTGGGTACATGGCAGTGGGTATAATACTGATCTAGGCTGGTGTTACACAGACAGGTGTGGGTACATGGCAGTGGGTATAATACAGATCTAGGCTGGTGTTACACAGACAGGTGTGGGTACATGGCAGTGGGTATAATACTGATTTAGGCTGGTATTACACAGACAGATGTGGATACATGGCAGTGGGTATAATACTGATCTAGACTGGTATTACACAGACAGGTGTGGGTACATGGCAGTGGGTATAATACTGATCTAGGCTGGTATTACACAGACAGGTGTGGGTACATGGCAGTGGGTATAATACTGATCTAGACTGGTATTACACAGACAGGTGTGGGTACACGGCAGTGGGTATAATACTGATCTAGGCTGGTATTACACAGACAGGTGCGGGTACATGGCAGTGGGTATAATACTGATCTAGGCTGGTATTATACAGACAGGTGCGGGTACACGGCAGTGGGTATAATACTGATCTAGGCTGGTGTTACACAGACACGTGTAGGTACATGGCAGTGGGTATAATACTGATCTAGGCTGGTATTACACAGACAGGTGTGGGTACATGGCAGTGGGTATAATACAGATCTAGGCTGGTGTTACACAGACAGGTGTGGGTACATGGCAGTGGGTATAATACTGATCTAGGCTGGTATTACACAGACAGGTGTGGGTACATGGCAGTGGGTATAATACTGACCTAGACTGGTATTACACAGACAGGTGCGGGTATATGGCAGTGGGTATAATACTGATCTAGGCTGGTGTTACACAGACAGGTGTGGGTACGTGGCAGTGGGTATAATACTGATCTAGGCTGGTGTTACACAGACAGGTGTGGGTACATGGCAGTGGGTATAATACTGATCTAGGCTGGTATTACACAGACAGGTGTGGGTACATGGCAGTGGGTATAATACTGATCTAGGCTGGTATTACACAGACAGGTGCGGGTACATGGCAGTGGGTATAATACTGATCTAGGCTGGTGTTACACAGACAGGTGTGGGTACATGGCAGTGGGTATAATACTGATCTAGGCTGGTATTACACAGACAGGTGTGGGTACATGGCAGTGGGTATAATACTGATCTAGGCTGGTATTACACAGACAGGTGTGGGTACATGGCAGTGGGTATAATACTGATCTAGGCTGGTATTACACAGACAGGTGTGGGTACATGGCAGTGGGTACAATACTGATCTAGACTGGTATTACACAGACAGGTGCGGGTACATGGCAGTGGGTATAATACTGATCTAGGCTGGTGTTACACAGACAGGTGCAGGTACATGGCAGTGGGTATAATACTGATCTAGGCTGGTGTTACACAGACAGGTGTGGGTACATGGCAGTGGGTATAATACTGATCTAGGCTGGTATTACACAGACAGGTGTGGGTACGTGGCAGTGGGTATAATACTGATCTAGGCTGGTATTACACAGACAGGTGTAGGTACATGGCAGTGGGTATAATACTGATCTAGGCTGGTGTTACACAGACAGGTGTGGGTACGTGGCAGTGGGTATAATACTGATCTAGGCTGGTATTACACAGACAGGTGTGGGTACGTGGCAGAGGGTATAATACTGATCTAGGCTGGTGTTACACAGACAGGTGCGGGTACGTGGCAGTGGGTATAATACTGATCTAGGCTGGTATTACACAGACAGGTGCGGGTACATGGCAGTGGGTATAATACTGATCTAGGCTGGTATTACACAGACAGGTGTGGGTACATGGCAGTGGGTATAATACTGACCTAGGCTGGTATTACACAGACAGGTGTGGGTACATGGCAGTGGGTATAATACTGACCTAGGCTGGTATTACACAGACAGGTGAGGGTACATGGCAGTGGGTATAATACTGATCTAGGCTGGTATTACACAGACAGGTGTGGGTACATGGCAGTGGGTATAATACTGATCTAGGCTGGTATTACACAGACAGGTGTGGGTACATGGCAGTGGGTATAATACTGATCTAGACTGGTATTACACAGACAGGTGTGGGTACATGGCAGTGGGTATAATACTGATCTAGGCTGGTGTTATACAGACAGGTGTGGGTACATGGCAGTGGGTATAATACTGATCTAGGCTGGTATTACACAGACAGGTGTGGGTACATGGCAGTGGGTATAATACTGGTCTAGGCTGGTATTACACAGACAGATGTGGGTACATGGCAGTGGGTATAATACTGGTCTAGGCTGGTATTACACAGACAGATGTGGGTACATGGCAGTGGGTATAATACTGATCTAGGCTGGTATTACACAGGTGCGGGTACACGGCAGTGGGTATAATACTGATCTAGTCTGGTATTACACAGACAGGTGTGGGTACGTGGCAGTGGGTATAATACTGATCTAGACTGGTATTACACAGACAGGTGTGGGTACATGGCAGTGGGTATAATACTGATCTAGGCTGGTATTACACAGACAGGTGTGGGTACGTGGCAGTGGGTATAATACTGATCTAGACTGGTATTACACAGACAGGTGTGGGTACATGGCAGTGGGTATAATACTGATCTAGGATGGTGTTACACAGACAGGTGCAGGTACATGGCAGTGGGTATAATACTGATCTAGGCTGGTGTTACACAGACAGGTGCAGGTACATGGCAGTGGGTATAATACTGATCTAGACTGGTATTACACAGACAGGTGTGGGTAAGTGGCAGTGGGTATAATACTGATCTAGGCTGGTATTACACAGACAGGTGTGGGTACATGGCAGTGGGTATAATACTGATCTAGGCTGGTATTACACAGAGAGGTGTGGGTACGTGGCAGTGGGTATAATACTGATCTAGGCTGGTATTACACAGAGAGGTGTGGGTACGTGGCAGTGGGTATAATACTGATCTAGGCTGGTATTACACAGAGAGGTGTGGGTACACGGCAGTCGGTATAATACTGATCTAGGCTGGTATTACACAGACAGGTGTGGGTACACGGCAGTGGGTATAATACTGATCTAGGCTGGTATTACACAGAGAGGTGTGGGTACATGGCAGTGGGTATAATACTGATCTAGGCTGGTATTACACAGACAGGTGCGGGTACATGGCAGTGGGTATAATACTGATCTAGGCTGGTATTACACAGACAGGTGCGGGTACATGGCAGTGGGTATAATACAGATCTAGGCTGGTATTACACAGACAGGTGTGGGTACATGGCAGTGGGTATAATACTGATCTAGGCTGGTATTACACAGAGAGGTGTGGGTACATGGCAGTGGGTATAATACTGATCTAGGCTGGTATTACACAGACAGGTGCGGGTACATGGCAGTGGGTATAATACTGATCTAGGCTGGTATTACACAGACAGGTGCGGGTACATGGCAGTGGGTATAATACAGATCTAGGCTGGTATTACACAGACAGGTGTGGGTACATGACAGTGGGTATAACACTGACCTAGACTGGTATTACACAGACAGGTGTGGGTACATGGCAGAGGGTATAATACTGATCTAGGCTGGTATTACACAGACAGGTGCGGGTACATGGCAGTGGGTATAATACTGATCTAGGCTGGTATTACACAGACAGGTGTGGGTACATGGCAGTGGGTATAATACTGATCTAGGCTGGTATTACACAGACAGGTGTGGGTACATGGCAGTGGGTATAATACTGACCTAGGCTGGTATTACACAGACAGGTGTGGGTACATGGCAGTGGGTATAATACTGGTCTAGGCTGGTATTACACAGACAGATGTGGGTACATGGCAGTGGGTATAATACTGATCTAGTCTGGTATTACACAGACAGGTGTGGGTACGTGGCAGTGGGTATAATACTGATCTAGGCTGGTGTTACACAGACAGGTGCTGGTACATGGCAGTGGGTATAGTACTGATCTAGGCTGGTATTACACAGACAGGTGCTGGTACGTGGCAGTGGGTATAATACTGATCTAGGCTGGTGTTACACAGACAGGTGTGGGTACATGGCAGTGGGTATAATACTGATCTAGGCTGGTATTACACAGACAGTTGTGGGTACATGGCAGTGGGTATAATACTGATCTAGGCTGGTGTTACACAGACAGGTGTGGGTACATGGCAGTGGGTATAATACTGATCTAGGCTGGTATTACACAGACATGTGTGGGTACATGGCAGTGGGTATAATACTGATCTAGACTGGTATTACACAGACAGGTGTGGGTAAGTGGCAGTGGGTATAATACTGATCTAGGCTGGTATTACACAGACAGGTGTGGGTACATGGCAGTGGGTATAATACTGATCTAGGCTGGTATTACACAGACAGGTCTGGGTAAGTGGCAGTGGGTATAATACTGATCTAGGCTGGTATTACACAGACAGGTGTGGGTACATGGCAGTGGGTATAATACTGATCTAGGCTGGTATTACACAGACATGTGTGGGTAAGTGGCAGTGGGTATAATACTGACTAGGCTGGTATTACACAGACAGGTGTGGGTACATGGCAGTGGGTATAATACTGATCTAGGCTGGTGTTACACAGACAGGTGCAGGTACATGGCAGTGGGTATAATACTGATCTAGGCTGGTGTTACACAGACAGGTGCAGGTACATGGCAGTGGGTATAATACTGATCTAGACTGGTATTACACAGACAGGTGTGGGTAAGTGGCAGTGGGTATAATACTGATCTAGGCTGGTATTACACAGACAGGTGTGGGTACATGGCAGTGGGTATAATACTGATCTAGGCTGGTATTACACAGAGAGGTGTGGGTACGTGGCAGTGGGTATAATACTGATCTAGGCTGGTATTACACAGAGAGGTGTGGGTACGTGGCAGTGGGTATAATACTGATCTAGGCTGGTATTACACAGAGAGGTGTGGGTACACGGCAGTCGGTATAATACTGATCTAGGCTGGTATTACACAGACAGGTGTGGGTACACGGCAGTGGGTATAATACTGATCTAGGCTGGTATTACACAGAGAGGTGTGGGTACATGGCAGTGGGTATAATACTGATCTAGGCTGGTGTTACACAGACAGGTGTGGGTACATGGCAGTGGGTATAATACTGATCTAGGCTGGTATTACACAGAGAGGTGTGGGTACGTGGCAGTGGGTATAATACTGATCTAGGCTGGTGTTACCCAGACAGGTGCGGGTACGTGGCAGTGGGTATAATACTGATCTAGGCTGGTGTTACACAGACAGGTGTGGGTACATGGCAGTGGGTATAATACTGATCTAGGCTGGTATTACACAGACAGGTGTGGGTACACGGCAGTGGGTATAATACTGATCTAGGCTGGTGTTACACAGACAGGTGTGGGTACACGGCAGTGGGTATAACACTGACCTAGGCTGGTGTTACACAGACAGGTGTGGGTACATGGCAGTGGGTATAATACTGATCTAGGCTGGTATTACACAGACAGGTGTGGGTACATGGCAGTGGGTATAATACTGATCTAGGCTGGTATTACACAGACAGGTGTGGGTACATGGCAGTGGGTATAATACTGATCTAGGCTGGTATTACACAGACAGGTGTGGGTACACGGCAGTGGGTATAACACTGACCTAGGCTGGTATTACACAGACAGGTGTGGGTACATGGCAGTGGGTATAATACTGATCTAGGCTGGTATTACACAGACAGGTGTGGGTACATGACAGTGGGTATAACACTGACCTAGACTGGTATTACACAGACAGGTGTGGGTACATGGCAGAGGGTATAATACTGATCTAGGCTGGTATTACACAGACAGGTGCGGGTACATGGCAGAGGGTATAATACTGACCTAGGCTGGTGTTACACAGACAGGTGTGGGTACATGGCAGAGGGTATAATACTGACCTAGGCTGGTATTACACAGACAGGTGTGGGTACGAGGGGGAGGTTTGGCTTGATGCGTGTCCAGAATCTGCTGGACCAGCTGCTCTATGGAGAACTCGCTCGTGCCATTGCCGTTACTGCAGGACCATTTAATGCCATGAACTGTGAAGAAGAAAGAACAGTCAGACGGACACCCTTCCTCAGTCACCTTAACCCTCACCACCTGTCCTAATGTTTTCACTACTCCTAACAGACCTCTTAATCACGTGTCAATCTGCCACCTCACAAACAGCCTCACTATCCTCTACTAATTCACAACCTGTGTAGCCCTGTCTTTTACTTTAAATAATTCTTCTGAAGTTTCTCCTGTAATACTGGTTTTATCAGACTCATAAGCTCCTCCCCTCTCTTACACATTGGTTTATCACATTGATTCGCTCCTCCCTCTCTTACACATTGGTTTGTTAGACTGACAAGCTCCTCCCCTCTTCCCTTTTACAATGATTAGCTCCTCCCCCATTACCAACTGGTTTACCATACTGATAAGCTCCTCTCCTCTCTTCCACATTGGTTCAACACATTGATTAGCTCCTCCCACTCATACATATTTGTTTATGAGACTGATTAACAAATATGTAAGACTGAGTATATGCTAATGAGACTGACTGGCTCCTCCCCCCTTCTTACACAAGATTATCAGACTGATTAGCTCCTCCCCTCTCTTACACATAGGTTTTAGTTGACTAATCAGCTCTTCCTTGCTCCATTTCATCCACTCCTTGCGATCGCTGTTGGTTGAGCAGAGGATGGGGCCGCAGATCTTTCCACAATCCTCGATGGCTGGGACGTTGAGATAGTGAACTAGAACGATGTCAGGGTTCTGGAAAAAGGAAGTAATTGATTTGTGACTACCAGTGGAACTAGGATGGGGGTGTCAGACAGTGTTATGTGTGGTCTGAAAGATAGTCACACGCAAAGTTTCCCCTCACTGACCAAAACAGTCAAGTCTGCCATCTAGCTGTCAGATTTGGAATCCGGTCCGCGGACCGGCCGTGGCTCTGCAGTAGAGCCAAGATCACAAGATATAGGAATACCTACTTCATTTGAATAGTCTACAAGGTGTGCCTGGTTTGCAAGCACACTTGTTAGACACTTCCAATGAAACAGTTATTTTTATATCTTGTGATCTCAGCTCTGCTGAAAAGCCACCGGTTGGTCTGTGGACTGGATTCCAAATCTGACAGCTAGATGGCAGACTTGACCGTTTTGGTCAGGGAGGGGGAAACTTTGTTTGTGAATATCTCTCATACCATAAAGGTTTGAGAGATAAGACTTATATCGTTCTTCATGTTTTTTAAATGCCTACAAAATAAAATAAAGATAAAACGAAGTATTACTATCCCTTTAAGAACTATCTTCATCATAAGGAAGAACAAGGGGTCCTGGAAGTGATGGTATGGACCCCACAGAGCCCTGATCTCAACATCATTGAGTCTGTCTGGGATTACATGAAGAGAGAGAAGCAACTGAGGTGCCTAAATCCACAGAACAACTGTGTTTAATTCTCCAAGATGTTTAGAACAACCTACCTGCCGAGTTCCTTAACCCCTGAAGGACCCATGACGGTCCTGTTCCGTCATGGGTTGTTATACCCTTAAGGATCCATGACGGAACTGGACCGTCATGGAATTCCGGGCTCCCCTCGCGGCTGCACGCCGTTCAGGGAGTCCGGAACCCAGCCTCGAAAAAAAAAAAAAGAAAGGCTCCGTGGTCCTTAACGGACCGCAAAGTGCGGTCGTTAAGGGGTTAAAAAAACTGTGTAAAAGTGTACCTAGAAGAACTGATGCTGCAAAAAGAGTGGTCAGTCACACTAAATATTGATTTGAATTCGATTTTTCTTCTGTTCACTCACTATGCATTTTGTTAATTGATAAATATAAACTAGTAACGTCCATTTTTGAATTCTTACTTTACAGCATTTTTACACCTGCCTAAACTTTTGCACAGTACTGTAGATTCTAAAAATTTTCAATGATTTCAATGGAGATTTTAACGCCTTGAATGCTAGTAATGTGTTGGAAACCTGGTCTTGCATTCATGAGGTTAAGATTCTCAAACTCTTAGCTGCCCTGACGTTACAGACCAGTCGTGGGACACACAGAACAGTCATGACACCTTGTGGTCATACTGAGAACTGCGGGATCTATTAAAAGGAATCATGAATTCTTTAAAAGTAATACTTGCAAATTACTAATCCCCATATTGTAGCTTTGGTAAAAAGAAACATATTGCCCCCAGTGTCATCTCTCAAACCCTTATGGTCTGAGAGATGATGGAGCTCAAAGTTCCCCCCTCCCTCTCCCTTCCCTGACTGAACGCTGACTGCAGGGGAAGCTGTCATACGACACTCTTATGTGCATCAGGCGGCTCTACAGCTGAGCCGAGATCGCATTTATACAAAATAATTCTTTCACTGAAACGGTCTTCTACGTGTGCTTGGTTTGTGCTTGATTTGCAAGCACACGTAGGAGACCGTTTTAGTGAAAGATTTCTTTTTTACTAACGCGATCTCGGCTCAGCTGCAGAGCCACCTGATGCAAGTAATACCGGATATCCCTGCAGTCAGCGTTCAGTCAGGGAAGAGGGAGGGGGAACTTTGAGCGCTATCATCTCTCAGACCATAAGGGTTTGAGAGACGCCACTGGGAGCAATAAGTTTCTTTTTAACAAAGCTACAATATGGGGGTTAGTAAATTGCAAAGCTGGTAACCGCAGTCTGTCCCGAAGTAGGTGCAGGGCAGAGTTTATAACTGGAATTTCAACCAAACAATGCTTAAAAAAAAAAAAAAAAAAACAATTAAGACTTTTACTCATATTCGACATATAACCTAATTATTTAGGCTAACTTATATAGGGGTGATACAGTCCCACTTTAAACCCTTTTATCTCAGCAACTAGAAGAAAAAAAAAAAAAAAAAAAAAAAAGGATTACAACTTCAACGACAATACACTACAAGAGCGAGTCAATACGAATAAGGTGAGATCCCCTTTAAAAAAAAAATAAATAAAAAACATTCGGTTTCTAAAGTTTATAATTTTTTGTCAGTCCCTATGTCTAGTTGGCGATGATTGGAGTTGTAGTCCCCCCAATAGCTTGAGAGCCAAAGGTTGACTACCTCTTGGTTTTGTTACTAGTTTTATTGCCTCTATTGTTCGTCACAATATTGTACAGCGGTGAAGAGTTTGCTGCGCTCAATCAATAAACAATGATGATAATATTGCTGGGAAAGGGACGACAGAGCATGTTTATAGGTAGAATATAAAGATGATCTCCTGTCACTCACCTGTAAGAGCCAGTAGCAGCGACGGTGAAATGTTGGGACTATGGACGAATGAACGTAACATCCGTAGAGGCACTGGAGAAAGGAGAGGGGGATAAATAATTAGACTGTGAGCTATGAATAAAACACAGACTCTTCCTATTTATATTACTGTTTCCTACCAAGTGAACGTACCACTGTGATCAGCACTGTACCTGCATGGGACTGACCCTAAATCCTATTAAAGTGGACATGTTCCCTTAAGACAAGGCGAGTTTGTCTGTGCGATTAGAAATGTGCTAGTGTGTGGGTACTGCCTACATTCACTTACAGAACTGTATGCGGTAATATCAGCCCAGCAGAGGCTACATATAAAATGTTAGACTGTGCCACCAACAAAGGTTCATATCTCAATCTATTACATTACAATAAACAACTAGAACAACATATAGGGACCTTTTAGTTCTCTTTATAAAAACCTCTCTTTAAGTGGCACATCCACTTTATAAGGGACAGTGGGTGTATGTTTCAAGCTTAACCCCTTAAGGACCCTTGACGTACCAGGACAGACACGGTCCTTGAACTACTCAAGGACCGATGACGGTCATGGTACGTCACGTACTTTTTACTTACAGCGCTCTACCGGGAGCGCTGTAAGTAAAAATAGGGCCTGAAATAGACCGCTCCAAGATCAGAGCGATCTCTTTCAAGCCCCATAGTGACGCGCCGATACACGTGACAGGTCACGTGTACCGGCGCGTCAAAGTGCCCCTATGCGGTCATTATGGGACGGAAATGTCCCATGACCGCCGGTCCTTAAGGGGTTAAGCGGAACCATTTTGGATGCAATCTAACTGCATCATAGAGTGAAAATAAGCATATCAAATCAAAATTCCAATTTCTATTTAAAAGGGTTGTTTTATCTTGCTATGAGGAATGGGTACGCTTGTCACTGAAATGTTGAGATGAATTAAAGGGATAGTAATACTTCGTTTTATCTTTATTTTATTGGCATTAAAAAAACATGGTTTGAGAGATATTCACAAGCAAAGTTTCCCCTCCCGCCCCTTTTACCTAGTGTAAGTCATCTCTTCTCAGATGTGGAATCCAGTCCATAGACCAGACAGATAACAGCAGGGGACAATCTTCTTCCTATGAGAACAATGAAAGCCCTGCCCCCCTTGACAAGTTTTTCAGGTTTGTCCCCTTATCTTAATTGAAGATTGTCCCTCTCTGCAGTCTACCTGGGCACCTCCCTTCTGATCTGACTGAGCAGTGTTACATCAGTAAAAGGGGCGGGAGGGGGATACTTTATCATTGAATTACTCTTGTACTACAACTCTGACAGAATTGAAATAACACTCTCCAAAGTCCAAATACTATGATGATTAATTAGAGCCGCTTTAATTATTAAACATTACTATCCCTTTAAATCTGATTTGCTGAAAAGCTGAGAGGATTTAATTGAATTCCACTTGGGAGTACTGCTATTGTGAATATGTATGTGTGTGTATTTAAACATGTATATATAACACATAGGTGGCAAGCACTTGCAATTAAAGGTGTCCTAAACCTGAGAGCTATATCCAACAAGGAAGATGTACAGTTAAAGGGACAGTAGTGTCTTAATTATATAAAAAGTAATATTGTAGACCATAAAATAAGAAATCCAGATGCAATTCCTATCTATCAGACCATTATGGTTTGAGAGATAGAGCATTCTAAAGTTCCTCCCTCCCCTTCTCCCGACGTGATCTGTAAGCAGACAGCAGAAGTTCCTGGTCTGGGGACCAACAGATGGCTCTTCAGCAGAGCCGCAATAGCACGATTTAAAAATAAATATTTAATTGGAACAGTCTACAAAGTGTGCTTGGTTTACAAGTACACTTTTTAGACTGTTCAAAAGAAGTATTTCTTTTTGAATCGAGCTATTGCGGCTCTGCTGAAGAGCCTCCTCGTGTCGGCCGACCCGTATCTCCTTCTGTCAGCTGTACAGCTGACATCAGGGAGGGGGAATTTTAGAACGCTCGAATTGCATGGATGGATTTCTTATTTTATGGTCTACAATCACTATTACTATCCCTTTAACAAAAACTGGCAAGCACTGTCAGATGCAGAGAAATATATCTATTATAGTGTCAATGTGAATCAGCACCTGGGAGCGATATGAACTTTTGTTATTATTATTTTTTTTTTTTTTTTTTTTTTTTTTTTTACTTCTCAGCTTGTGCTTCCCTTAGTGAGGCTTTTAACCTTTTGAGTTCCAGCGGGGTATGCACTGCTCTCAAGGGGTTAATGTATGCTGCAGTTTTCAAAACCAGTATGCGTCTGACTTGATAAAGGGAGATTGCTCTTGAAAGTTTGTCCCTAAACCTGAACGTTATTCCAATAAAAAGGTATTATTACAAACTCACTCATTTGGCCTATACTCCACTGGACTAACACGGCCATCGTAAATTGAATATGCACACCCAGGTCTGTGTTATTTTACATCTTTAATTTTGCCCACTACTTTTGATTACATAAACAAAATTGGCTGGAAGTTTGGATGCCAGGTCTGACTGGCACTCTCTTTATATTCTGGAAGTTTCATAAAAATAGTTTTGGGTCATTTTCAAGTAAAGAAACTTCTTGGGAAGAAAAAAACAAAAACAAAAAAAAAAAACACAACACATTTTCCAATATGGAACTATGGGAAACTTTTCAGAGGGTTAATGCTAGAGATGCACCGATACCGATTTTTTAAAACCGAGTAAGAGTACCGATACTTTTTTCAAGTACTCACCGATACCAATTACCGATACCTTTTTTTTGCGGTCATTTGCCAGTTTTCTAAGTACCTACATGTTTTAGGTACTTGGAAAACTGGCAAATGACCGCAAAAAAAGTATTGGTAATTTGTATTGGTGAGTACTTGGGGAAAAAAAAAAAAAAAAAAATTATTATATATATATATATATATATATATATATATATATATATATATATATATATATATATATATATATATATATATATATATATATATACACACACACATATATACACACACACACACACACACACACACACACACACACACACACACCACTCTTGATTCTCCCCTTTTGACTCTTTCTCCCCCTCTTGATTCCCACCTTTTGGTTCATTCTACCCCTCTTGAGCCCCCTTTTGTCTTGGCTTTTGATCCCCCTTTCTCACACTCCTCCTTGACTCACCCTTTTGCCTCTCTCTCCCTCCTGATCACCCCTCCTTTTGCCTCTTCTTGGCCCCCCTCCTTTGGTCTCCTGATCCTTCTTCCTTTTGACTTTTTCTCCCTCCAGACTCCACTGTCTGCCTCTTTCACCACCCCCTGCCCCATCTTGCCTCCTTTACTTTCCTCTGCCGGGTGCTCGATGTTCTCTCGCGAGCCCCGGCAGAGGTCAGCGTCGGAGCGTTGCCATGGTAACCCGCGGCAATGCTTCGATGCTGCAGGAGTGAGAGAGGTGACCGGGAAGCATTGTGAGCAGCTCCCCGGGCTCCCTCTCTGCAGCACCGACCCTGACACAGGGTATTGGTGCTGGCATCGGCCGCATTTGCACGAGTACTGCTGGTATCGGCACCGATACCGATACCAGTATCGGTATTGGTGCAACCCTAGTTAATGCATTTTTTTTTTTCTTTAAATCTAGGAGGAGACATTTTATAGTCACAACTTAATCAGTCTACATTCTCTGTATGGAGCGTTTTCTCTCTAGATTATTATAGAAGAAGGGGAGGCAGTAAAAAGAAGATATTCAAATCTCCTCCCTACTGCCAGTTCTGGACATAGACAGGGGCATGATTTTCACAGGAGCAGACAGAGGCCGAGGGCGCTATCATAAGGTTAGTTTATTCTCACTAGAGGCCACGTGTTCTGTACTTACCTCCATTCCTTGCACTTTAAGTTTCATGTGATCTTCTCTTGTGGTTTTCCCGTCTTTCCTCTTTTTCCAGCAATAGCCATCTTTCCTGTATTTCACCTTCTTGCGGTTGTATAGTATGATGGAGCCGTTCTGTGGTCTAATATGAGAGAGATAAATACAGACGTGTATCTATATTATATATACACAGTCCTACACACTGATACACAGACCCTATAACAGTCCTGTGGTATAAATTAAATAAATTAGGAGATAGTCTCCATTTTATATCATTGTGTATATCTGAAACAACATATGGAATACTGTGTTGCAATACCTGGTTTTTGGGGCACTTGATAACCACTCCTCATGTTTCTCAAAGGTGATAAGATAAGATGCAATTTCCTGCGGGAAAGCAAAGCACATGATTAGTCTCATTGTATAATTATACTAATTATCTTCACACTGATAATGATCCCATTGCTCTCTGCCATGATACTGAATATTTACACCCTGGTACTGATCACACTGTACAGTACAATGGTACCGAGTATCTATACATTGATATTGATCACACCACTCTGTATAATGGTACTGATATCTACACACCGATACTGATCACACCACTCTGTATAATGGTACTGATATCTACACACCGATACTGATCACACCACTCTGTATAATGGTACTGATATCTACACACCGATACTGATCACACCTCTCTGTATAATGGTACTGATATCTACACACCGATACTGATCACACCTCTCTGTATAATGTTACTGATATCTACACACCGATACTGATCACACCACTCTGTATAATTGTACTGATATCTACACACCGATACTGATCACACCGCTCTGTATAATGGTACTGATATCTACACACTGATACTGATTACACTGCTCTGTATAATGGTACTGATATCTACACACTGATACTGATCACACCTCTCTGTATAATGGTACTGATATCTACACACTGATACTGATTGCACTGCTCTGTATAATGGTACTGATATCTACACACTGATACTGATCACACCGCTCTGTATAATGTTACTGATATCTACACATTGATACTGATCACACCGCTCTGTATAATGGTACTGAGTATCTACACACTGATACTGATCACACCGCTCTTTATAATGGTACTGATATCTACACACCGATACTGATCACACCACTCTGTATAATGGTACTGATATCTACACACCGATACTGATCACACCTCTCTGTATAATGGTACTGATATCTACACACCGATACTGATTACACTGCTCTGTATAATGGTACTGATATCTACACACTGATACTGATCACACCTCTCTGTATAATGGTACTGATATCTACACACCGATACTGATCACACCACTCTGTATAATGGTACTGATATCTACACACCGATACTGATCACACCTCTCTGTATAATGGTACTGATATCTACACACCGATACTGATTACACTGCTCTGTATAATGGTACTGATATCTACACACTGATACTGATCACACCGCTCTTTATAATGGTACTGATATCTACACACCGATACTGATCACACCACTCTGTATAATGGTACTGATATCTACACACCGATACTGATCACACCTCTCTGTATAATGGTACTGATATCTACACACCGATACTGATCACACCTCTCTGTATAATGTTACTGATATCTACACACCGATACTGATCACACCACTCTGTATAATTGTACTGATATCTACACACCAATACTGATCACACCGCTCTGTATAATGGTACTGATATCTACACACTGATACTGATTACACTGCTCTGTATAATGGTACTGATATCTACACACTGATACTGATTACACTGCTCTGTATAATGGTACTGATATCTACACACTGATACTGATCACACCGCTCTGTATAATGTTACTGATATCTACACACTGATACTGATCACACCGCTCTGTATAATGTTACTGATATCTACACACTGATACTGATCACACTGCTCTGTATAATGTTACTGAAATCTACACACTGATACTGATCACACTGCTCTGTATAATGTTATTGATATCTACACACTGATACTGATCACACCGCTCTGTATAATGGTACTGATATCTACACACCGATACCGATCACACCGTTCTGTATAATGGTACTGATATCTACACACTGATACCGATCACACTGCTCTGTATAATGGTACTGATATCTACACACCGATACCGATCACACCGCTCTGTATAATGGTAGTGATATCTACACACTGATACCGATCACACTGCTCTGTATAATGGTACTGATATCTACACAATGATACTGATCACACTGCTCTGTATAATGGTACTGATATCTACACACTGATACTGATCACACCGCTCTGTATAATGGTACTGATATCTACACACTGATTCCGATCACACTGCTCTGTATAATGGTACTGATATCTACACACTGATACTGATCACACCGCTCTGTATACTGGTACTGATATCTACACACTGATACTGATCACACCGCTCTGTATAATGGTACTGATATCTACACACTGATACTGATCACACTGCTCTGTATAATTGTACTGAGTATCTACACACTGATATTAATCACACCGCTCTGTATAATGGTACTGATATCTACACACTGATACTGATCACACCTCTCTGTATAATGGTACTGATATCTACACACTGATACTGACCACACCGCTCTGTATAATGATACTGATATCTACACATTGATACTGATCACACCGCTCTGTATAATGATACTGATATCTACACACTGATACTGATCACACCGCTCTGTATAATGATACTGATATCTACACACTGATACTGACCACACCGCTCTGTATAATGATACTGATATCTACACACTGATACTGATCACACTGCTCTGTATAATGGTACTGATATCTACACATTGATACTGATCACACTGTTCTGTATAATGGTACTGATATCTACACACTGATACTGATCACACCGCTCTGTATAATGGTACTGATATCTACACACTGATATTGATCACACCGCTCTGTATAATAGTACTGAGTATCTACACACTGATAAGCATCATGGTGCACTGTATAATAATGGGTGTCCATACTCACCTCATTGGTGTTCCAGCGCAGTCGTTCTTTCGGTAATATGGTACATTTGGGTAAACACTCCAGCAGTTTCTTAGGTAGAAAGACTTTTATATGTTGGCTGTTTTCTATGAGTGAAAGAAAAAAAGTATAAAGATGGTAAATCACACAGATGGGGAGAATCATTACAGAATCAAGGGGCTCGCTAGTATTCAAGGGATTAGAAACCCCAATTAATTCAACAGGGATTTGTGTTATTTTATTTGTACCCTATAATGCAGCTGTAAAGCTGTCAGCAGGAGATCCATGTCGGCCGACACGGAGGCGCTTGAGCTGAGCCGCGATCTCGTTATTTACCACGAATCCCTTAATTGGAATGGTCTGGATTTCAAGCATTCGTTTTAGACCATTCCAATGAAGGGATTCGTGGTAAATAACGAGATTGCGGCTCAGCTCAAGCGCCTCCGTGTCGGCCGACATGGATCTCCTGCTGACAGCTTTACAGCTGTCAGTAGGAGAGATCAAACTTTAAACGCCTGTATCTCTTAAACCATAGCGGTTTGAGAGATACGTTTTTTTGCATTTAGCTAAGCTTTTTAAGCTCTTCTAAATGCAAAAAACTTTTTTGTGGACATTACTAACACTTTAAAGACTCCCTTTTAAGGGATTGGGATGTAAAAAATCTACATCGCAGAGTTTTTTTTTTTTATAAAACAGGAAACCCATTGCGCTATTTCAAACCACATGCTTGTTTGTAGAGCAAAAGTTATGAAGTGGAGCAGGATCCCCGCCCACCCCTTCTGGCTGCCTCCCACTGGATCTCTAATCGTGTTGTGGGACCCGATGGATGCACCGAGGGACAATCTTCACACAATAAGTATAAGGGTTAACCCTTCCCTCCTTGACAAAAGAGGGCAGGATTTTCCTTTGCTTACTGTACATTGTCCCTCGCCGCATCAGTCTGGACCTGCATAAGATGCAGAGTGACAGGGCCAGAAGGGGTGCGCGGGGGATACTTCTCCACTTCATAACTTTAGAACTACAAATAAGTAAGAGGTTTGAAATAGTGGAATGGGTCTCTTATACCATAAAAAAAATTTTTTTACAACATTACAATCTCTTTAAAGGGATAGTAATACTTCGTTTTAACTTTATTTTATTTTGTAGGCATTAAAAAAACATGAAGAACGATATAAGTCTTATCTCTCAAACCTTTATGGTTTAAGAGATATTCACAAGCAAAGTTTCCCCTCCCGCCCCTTTTACCTAGTGTAAGCCATCTCTTCTCAGATGTGGAATGCAGTCCATAGACCAGACAGATAACAGCAGGGGACAATCTTCTTCCTATGAGAACAATGAAAGCCCTGCCCCCCTTGACAAGTTTTTCATGTTTTTCCCTTATCTTAATTGAAGATTGTCCCTCTTTGCAGTCTACCTGGGCACCTCCCTTCTGATCTGGCTGAGCAGTGTTACATCAGTAAAAGGGGTGGGAGGGGGACACTTTATCATTGAATTACTCTTGAACTACAACTCTGACAGAATTGAAATAACACTCTCCAAAGTCCAAATACTATGATGATTAATTAGAGCTGCTTTTATTATGAAACATTACTATCCCTTTAAAGGGATAGTAATGTTTCACAAAACACAGGAGCTCCAATTAAAGGAGCAGTAAACTTTTTTATGAAAAAAATACATATAGTAGGGATTTTCCTATTGAGTAAAATAAGGGTACTCCCACTGCCGAGAGATTTATATTTCCAGAGTTATTACAGTTTAAACCCATGTTTTTTTACATTAGCAGTGCCCTCTAGTGGTCAATTCTAATTAGATTTCCAGTTAGATTCTAATGGAGAGGAAAGTCAGAGACATACAGTTCTCCATAGAATGTGATAAAAACTGCTGAGTCACTTCCTGTCAGTTAGAACTATTAAGAAGTAAACACAGTAAATTCACTTCCTGTCAGTTACAACTATCACATACCTCCCAACATTTTAAATTGCCAAAAGAGGGACACTTGTGTTTTAGGGGGTGTTGCTGGGGGTGTGGCTGGTGGGTGGGGCATTACCAAGAATTTTTAGGCTATTTCATTACCTATTTATACAAACTTGTGTAACCTAATAAATGACTTATAACATGACCAAAGTATTTTACGTACACAGACTAATTTATAAACACACATATACTAACATACAAACAAACAAAAATGTGAGTTTTATTTCTGTAGAGCAATGTGATACATTTATATATATACCCAACAATCTGATCTCCTAAAAAGAGGGACATCAGGGTGGGAAAGAGGGACAGAGGGATTTGGGTCTAAAAGAGGGACACTTGGGAGGTATGCTATCAGGAAGTAAACATAGTAAATTCACTTCCTGTCAGTTAGAACTGTCAGGAAGTAAACATAGTAAATTCACTTCCTGTCAGTTAGAACTATCAGGAAGTAAACACAGTAAATTCACTTCCTGTCAGTTAGAACTATCAGGAAGTAATCACAGTAAATTCACTTCCTGTCAGTTAGAACTATGAGGAAGTAATCACAGTAAATTCACTTCCTGTCAGTTAGAACTATCAGGAAGTAAACACCGTAAATTCACTTCCTGTCAGTTAGAACTATCAGGAAGTAAACACAGTAAAGTCACTTCCTGTCAATTAGAACTATCAGGAAGTAAACACACAGTAAATTCACTTCAGTTAGAACTAACAGGAAGTAATCACAGTAAATTCACTTCCTGTCAGTTAGAACTATGAGGAAGTAAACACCGTAAATTCACTTCCTGTTTATATGATCTATAAAATATGTGTTTTCATAAATAAAAGTTTACTGCTCCTTTAATCTTCATAGTATTTGGGCCATGGAGAGTTATTTAAATACTGTCAGAGTTGTAGTACAAGACTAACTGAATGATAAAGTGAGAGCTAAATACAACAGGAGTTTAGGTCAGTGACATAATCCCACTACCTTGTGAGAACTCAGCACAACTAAAGCCTGGGTCTGTCACATTATCCTACTTTCTTCCTCTCACCTGAGGGCAACGCGAGGCTGGGTCTGTTACATTATTCCACCACCTCCAAGATCTCAAAACAACATGAGTACCTGTCACATGATGCCACCATCCAATCACAGAAGACCTCAGGCCTGTTGCAACCCCCTCCCTCTCACCTGAGAGCTCAGAACACTCCTTGCTATTCATTGTAAATGGCTGGACATCTCGGAGCGTAGAGGAGAAGTGTTAGGTCGAGGAGCATCCGGTATCACTGTGCTCTGTAACATGGAGGATGAGAGACCAAGGGAGATAGCAAGAACATTGGGGAAAGATGAGAGAGTCCAATAGAAAGAAAAGAAATGGAAATGAAATGAGAAATATGAGAGACAGAGGGGGAAGGAAGAGAGAGAGAGGGAAGGGAGGTAGAGAGAGAGAGAGAGGGAAGGAAGAGAGAGAGAGGGAGACAAAGAGAGAGGGGGGAAGGAAGGAAGAGAGAGAGAGAATGAAAGAAGAGCAAGAGAGAATGAAAGGAGAGAGAGAGAGGGGGAAGGAAGGGAGAGAGAGGGGGAAGGAAGGGAGAGAGAGGGGGAAGGAAGGGAGAGAGAGGGGGAAGGAAGAGAGAGAGAGGGGGAAGGAAGAGAGAGAGAGAGGGGGAAGGAAGAGAGAGAGAGAGGGGGAAGGAAGAGAGAGAGAGGGGGAAGGAAGGGAGAGAGAGGGGGAAGGAAGGGAGAGAGAGGGGGAAGGAAGGGAGAGAGGGGGAAGGAAGAGAGAGGGGGGAAGGAAGAGAGAGGGGGGAAGGAAGAGAGAGGGGGGAAGGAAGAGAGAGGGGGGAAGGAAGGGAGAGGGGGGAAGGAAGGGAGAGAGAGAGGGAGGGGGAAGGAAGGGAGAGAGAGGGGAGAGGAAGGAAGAGAGAGAGGGGGAAGGAAGGGAGAGAGAGGGGAGAGGAAGGAAGAGAGAGAGGGGGAAGGAAGGAAGAGGGAGAGAGAGAGGGAGACAGAGAGAGAGAGAGGGAGACAGAGAGAGAGAGACACAGAGAGAGAGAGGGGGGAAGGAAGGAAGAGAGAGAATGAAAGAAGAGAGAGAGACACACAGAGATAGAGAGAGTGGGGAAGGAAGGAAGAGAGAGAGAGAGGGAAGGGAGAGAGAGAGAGAGGAGAGGAAGAGAGAGAGGGGGAAGGAAGGGAGAGAGAGAGATAGAGAGAGGGGGGAAGGAAGGAAGAGAGAGAATGAAAGAAGAGAGAGAGAGAGGGAAGGGAGAGAGAGAGGAGAGGAAGAGAGAGAGAGAGAGAAGGAAGGAAGGAAGGAAGGAAGGAAGAGAAAGGGAGGGAGAGAATGAAGGGAGATAGAGAGCGAGAGGGAAGGAAGGAATAGAAGGAGAGAGAAGGAAGGAAGGAAGAGAAGGAAAGAGAGGGAAGGAAGGAAGGAAGAGAAGGAAGGAAAGAGAGGGAAGGAAGGAAGAGAAAGGGGTTGGAGAGGAGAGAAGAGGGAGAAGATAAAGGTGTCAGGAGAAGGGATGAAGAGGAGGGAGAGGGAAATATTTCCCGCATTGAATTTGGATTACAGAGGATAAAGGGACGGTGCCCAGCAATAGTAAAGATAAAAAGGGGCATTAGGAGATTGTGACAGAGGAAGAAGACAAAGTGACACACATGAGAATAGCGGGAAATGATGAGGACGACAGGAAGAAGAAAGAGGGAAAATAGAATTAATCTACATTCACACAAAACATTTAATCTACAGACAAGTGCGAGGCTGATGGACTAAGAAACTGGATCAAACCAATCGCACCTGAGACAAATGAGCCTTTTAACCTCTTGAACGCTACAGAGTTCACAGCCATTCAAAAGGTTAAAAAGCCTTAACTCAATATGAATATTAGTTTTTGCTGATGATGCTGGTCCCCCACCAAGTATATCAGTCCGTTACTTATCATCCATCCAAGGAATTACCCAATCATCAGCCTTTATTCCTATTCCGCCGATATACATCCCAACGTGTGCACAGCCCGGATTTCCCAAAAACATGTCCGTCCTCTGTCACTAAGTCACAGTTTCTGCAGGACGTACATGTACGTCCATTGTCAGGATGGGGTTAATCTTCATAGTATTTGATCCATGAAGAGTGTTATTTCACTACTGTCAGAGTTGTAGTTCAAGAGGAAATGAATGATAAAGTATCCCCCTCCCGCCCCTTTTAAACCGCCTCCCCTCAGATGTGGAATCTGGTCACTTGACTGGACAATCTTCTTACTGTGATCATAAGGAAACACTGCCCCCATTGACAGGTTTTTCCCTTATGCTCACTGAATATTGTCCCTCTCTGCGATCCATCTGGACAGTCTTGCTGCTCTGAGGTGAGCAGTGTTATATCAGTAAAAGGGATGGGAGGGGGATACTTTATCATTCAATTACTCTTGTACTACAACTCTGACAGTATTGATATAAGACTTTCCATGGCCCAAATACTATGATGATTAATTGGAGCTGCTTTTTGTGTGAAACATTACTATCCCTTTAATCCTAGTTAACTCTTGTGCACATCTCTGGTCATTAAAGGGTTAAGATTAGCAAGTGCAGAGGTCTTGTGGTTCTGTCATATAAGCCTCCACGAGCTATTAACAAAAAACAAAATTCATATGGGCCATAAAGATTATCTGTCCACAGTAAGATAAGAGGGGTTTGTTATCAATAGGAGGTATGACATCAAGTAGAAGTCACCATATTCCGGGCAGTTGTGTTCTTGAATTGCTCCACTAAGGAACAGAGGTGAAAGGTCTGCACCCGTATCACTACAAAGGATGTGTTATCACAGTAACACTCTTCTTGGGTTTATAGAGAGGTGTACATGTACTAGAAATGAACTGTTCATGCTCAGTTCACCTAGAGGTAATAGTGAATCAATGTAGTAGTCCTCTACATGCTCTGTTTAGACAGTGACCCAGTGTTTGTTTTGGCTCTGTACTCCACCACATTGGATTAGAAATGAAAAAAGTGCAAACGGTCAGCTTTAATTTCAGTATATTTACATTCATAAACCGTGACCTGTGTAGGGATTCCACAGCCCCTCCATGTTAGAGGACTAAAATGAAGTGGACAATTAGCTGCTCGGCTGTGTGTTGTTGCTTTGTTAGTTCATGCAAAAGAGAGCTAACACAAAAGGACTACAGGTGAGTCTAGGTGGGGCATTTGCATTTGGAGTCTGTTGCTTTTGTTGCTCAACATGAGAAGCAAAGATATGGAAATACCAGACTTTCAGGATATATAATAAAACCCATAATAATAAGCTTCTTGTGTGATATTCAGGATATATAATACCCAGTATAATATTAATCTCTCTGCGTGCATGCAGTATATCTAATAATATAGACTACAATAGTGGGCACCAGTTCTTAAAAAAGACATTACTGAAGTGGAAAAAGTGCAGAGACGTGCAACAAAACTGATAACGTAATTGGATGATCTGAGTTATAAAGAGAGACTAGCCAACCTGGGTTTGTTTACATTAGAGAAGAGACGTCTAAGGGGTGATATGATTATCATTTACACTTATATTCAAGGTCAATACAAATTATTTACGCTAAGAAGGAGAGGTCACCCATTAAGACCAGAGGAGAGGTTCTTTTGACTAAAATAAAGGCAGGGATTTTTTTACAGTAAGGGCGGTAAAGCTATGGAACTCTGTTCCTTGGGATTTTGTACTTGCAGATAATCTAACTGCTTTCAAAAAAGCAATAGATGCCTATCTAGCACAGAACAATATTGAAAATGATGACAGATGGCTTCAATGCAGATAAGTTGTTGATCCAGGGAAATATCTGACTGCCATTTGGAGTCAGGAAGTAATTTTTTACCCACTTGGGGCTCAATTGGAAATGGCTTCAGGGTTTGTTTTCTTGTTTTTTGTTTTTTTTGCCTTCCTCTGGATCAATAGGGGTGTTTTTGGCATGGGCTGGACTTGATGGACACATGTCTTTTTTCAGCCTCATCAGCTATGTTACTGTATTACCCAGTAGAATGATACTAAGCTCTCTCTGCGCTCATACAGGATATACAATAATACCCACTATATATATATAAAGTTTCTTTACAACTGCAGCACCGATCATTCTGTAAAGTTTTTGTAGTGTGAAAAGCTGTATTACAAGTCTTTATGGTTTGTAGTTCAACAGTAATTAAACAATAAATGATCCCCCCCCCGCCCCTTTTACAGATGTCACACTGCTCTCCAAGCCAGTAAGGATGGAGTGCAGTGAGGGACAATCTTCACTGAGCCTAAGGAAAAATCTGCCCACCTTTGTCAAGGGGGGCAGGGTTTTCCTTATGCTCAATTCAAGAAGATCGCTGCGATCCATCTGATCCCGGGACCGGACTCCAGATCTGAGGGGAGGAGGCCAACAAAAGGTGAAATGGGTGGGATGCTTTATAATTTAATTACTGTTGAACTACAAATCGTACAGACTTGTAATACAGCGCTTCATACTACAAAAAAAAAGAATGAATGAATCAGAAGGTCAATCATTATTAAAGTGGATCTATCACATATACAGGGCTTAAAATTTTAAGTCCTTTGCTACTAGCTAGATCTGAAAAGTTACTCTCCACTGCAAGCCAAAACATACCCACCAGGGCTGAATTTCTACTCACCAGGACTAAATTTTCACTCGCCATTGGCTAGTGGCGAGTGGAAATTTTGAGCCCTGACATATAGATAAGTAAGGCTCATTAGATAAAGCATTTAGTGAAAAAGTTTAATATGTTAGTCATTAAAAAAAAAAAAAAAAAAATCCCTGTTATCTATGCAAAAATTCATGTTTAAAACGTGCCCAGCAGCCTACTTCCTGCTTGCAGCACTGTCTCTGCTCCCGTCCCACTACCCAGCATCCTCCAATTACGGAGGCTTTCTTTCTCTAAGCTGCAGCGATCTCATTGGCAGAGATCGATATCTATCCA
Source organism: Rhinophrynus dorsalis (assembly GCA_037306005.1). Lineage (NCBI taxonomy): Eukaryota > Metazoa > Chordata > Amphibia > Anura > Rhinophrynidae > Rhinophrynus > Rhinophrynus dorsalis. The sequence goes on from CM074721.1 coordinate 560,594,671, forward strand.
ATGAGATCGCTCCAGTTTAGAGACAGACATCCTCAGTCATCGGAGGATGCTGGGTAGTGGGACGGGAGCAGCCTCTGGGCGGAAAGCAGCTTGCCGCAGCGGCAAGCGGAAGTAGGCTGCTGGGCACCTTTTAAACTTGAATTTTTGAGTAGATAACAGTTTTTTTTCAAAAATGACTAACATATTAAACTTTTTCGCTAAATGCGCTATCTAATGAGAATTACTTTTCTATTATTGATAGATCCACTTTAAACACTACAATCCCTTTAAGAAGATATATAACAATAGAGTATAAAAATATTAAGAGCTTTGTGCACACTTTGTGCAGTGTCTATCATCATGCAGGATACATAATTATACCCAGTATATTAAGAAGCTGTGTCTATCCTCATGCAGGATATATAATTATACCCAGTATATTAAGAAGCATTCTTGGTGAGTATGCGCTCAGTCTTGGTGAGTATGCAGTATATAAAATACCAAGTGTAATAAGTAGCTCACTCTCGTTATGTTTATAGAGTATAACCAGTATAGTAATGAACGTTCTCTCTCTGATCATGCGAGATATACAAGTTCAATAATCTCTCTCCATGCAGGATACATAAGAATACCCAGTACAATAATAAGCTTGATCTGTGCATATACAGGATATATAATAATACCCAGTATAAGCTCTCTGTCTCTGTGACCATGCAGGATAAATAATACACAGCATAATACGCTCTCTATGTGCATTTGCAGGATATATAATAATAGTAGCATAATCTCTGAGATATATATCATTTTACCTGGTATAATAAAGTATCTCTGTGCACATGCAAGATATACAACATGCAAGGTATATAATAATATCAACAATAACAATAAGAAGCTCTGAGCACATGCAGGATATATAATAATAGGCAATACAGTCTCATGATGATCTCTGTGTGAACATGCAGGATATGTAATACCCAATATAATAACAACAATAATAATAATAAAAATCTGTGCATTTACAGAATATATATATATATCATACCCAGTATAAGCTCTCTCTCTGTGCATGCAGGATAAATAATACAAAGTATAATTAACTCTCTCTGCACAACTGCAGGATATATAATAATATTATTAGAATAATGATCACTGTCTGCGCACATGCAGTACATATAATATTAACCAGTATAATAATATGATCTCTCTTATTAATACCAAACACAATAATTAGAAGTTCGCTCTGTACACATGTAGGATAGATAATAGCCATTATAATGATAATAATGATGATGTCTCCCTGTGCATGCAGGATATATAATACCCAGTTTAATAATCTCTCTCTCTCTCTCTCCATGCGAGATATATACTAATATCCAGTAAAAGAAACCCTCTCTCTCTGCACATGTAGGATATACAGTACTCGGTATAATAAGAATCAGAAGCAGTTCACTTAGTACATATGTAGGATATATAATACATAGTATAATAAATAATATCACTCTCTGTGTACATATAGAATATATATTAATACCCAGTATAATAATAAGATATGTGCACAAGTAGGATATATAATAATACGAAACTCTGTGTGCATATGCAGGCCATATAATAATAATAAGATCTGTGAGCAAATGCAGGCGATATAATACTCAGTATAATAATAAGCTCTGTGTGCACATGCACCTCAATAGCAATATTTTTCCAACCCCTTTCCCTCCTTCTACCCACCTCAAGGTAGGGGGAGGGAAACGGGGGATGCATATTATACACATTAAATCTTATTTTTTACAGAAAATCTTAGGTATAATTAATGCCTGCGTATTATAAACAGGGGAATACTATAAATGAGATTTTTCTGTAACAATACCCAGAAATAATAAGAAGAAGCTGCGCGTACACATGCAGGATATATAATAACAACCAGTATAATAATAATAAGCTCTGACTGTGAACATGCAGGAGATATAATACTTTGTATAATAAGCAGCTCTGTGCACATGCAGGATATATAATAATCAGTATAAGAAGAAGCAGCTCTGTGTGCACATGCAGGATATATAATAATAATATATGTGTGTGCGAAATATTAGTATTATTATTATACTGGGTATTATTATATTTCCTGCATGTGCACACACATATATTATTATTATTATATATCCTGCATGTGCACACAGATATTATTATTATACTGGGTACTATTATATATCCTGCATGTGCACACACATATATTATTATTATTATATATCCTGCATGTGCACACAAATATATTATTATTATTATTATTATATATCCTGCATGTGCACACAGATATTAGTATTATTATACTTGGTATTATTAAATCTGTGTGCACATGTATGATATATAATAATAATACCCAGTATAATAATAAGAAGCTCTGTGTGCACATGTATGATATATAATAATACCCAGTATAATAATAAGAAGTTCTGTGTGCACATGCAGGATGTATAATACTCAGTAGAATAATAATCTATGTGCACAAACAGGATATATAATAATAATGAATATAATAAGAAGCTCTCTTTACACATGCAGGAGATAATGCTCAGTACAATAATAATCAGATCTGTATGCACATGAAGGAGATATAATAATAAGAACCTTTGTGTGTACTTGTAAGATATATAATAATACCCAGTATAAACTCTCTCTGTGCATGCAGGATAAATAATACAACTCTCTACACAATTGCAGGATATATAATAATAGTAGTAGTGTAATGATCACTTTCTCTCTGTGTCTGTGCATATGCAGTACATATATTAGTCAGTATAATAATAATACAATCTCTGTTATTAATACCGAACAGAATAATAAGAAGCTCGCTCTGTGCACATGCAGGATATATAATACCCCTTATAATAATAATGATAATGATGTCTCCCTGTGCATGCAGGACATACCCAGTTTAATAAGCTCTCTCTCTCTCTCCATGCAGGGTATATACTAATATCCAGTAAAAGAAGCCCTCTCTCTCTGCACATGTAGGATATACAGTACTCGGTATAATAAGAAACAAAAGCAGCTCACTCAGTACATATGTAGGATATATAATACCCATTATAATATATAATAATAATATTACTCTCTGTGTACATATAGAATATATAATAATACCCAGTATAATAATAATAATAGTAATAAGATCTCTGTGTACATGTAGGATATATAATAATATCCAGTATAATAATAATAATAATAATAATAGTAATAATAATAAGATCTCTGTGTACATGTCGGATATATAATAATATCCAGTATAATAATAGTAATAATAATAAGATCTCTGTGTACATGTAGGATATATAATAATATCCAGTATAATAATAATAATAGTAATAATAATAAGATCTCTGTGTACATGTAGGATATATAATAATATCCAGTATAATAATAATAATAGTAATAATAATAATAAGATCTCTGTGTATACATAGGATATATAATAATACCCAGTATAATAAAAAGAAGCTCTCTCTGTACACCAGTAGGAGATATAATACCCAGTATAATAATAAATTGTGTGTACATGTAGGATTTATAATACTGATTATAATAATAATAATTCTGTGTACATGGAGGATATATAACATACAGTATGAAAATAATATATTGTGTGTACATGTAGTATATATAATATACAGTGTGATAATGATATATTGTGTGTACATGTAGGATATATAATATACAGTATGATAATAATATATTGTGTGTACATGTAGGATATATAATATACAGTGTGATAATATAAGGTGTGTACATGTAGGATATATAATATACAGTATGATAATAATATATTGTGTGTACATGTAGGATATATAATATACAGTGTGATAATATAAGGTGTGTACATGGAGGATATATAATATACAGTATGATAATAATATATTGTGTGTACATGTAGTGTATATATAATATACAGTATGATAATATATTGTGTGTACATGTAGGATATATAATACACAGTATGATATTAATATATTGTGTGTATATGTATTATATATAATATACAGTATGATAATATATTGTGTGTACATGTAGGATATAGAATACACAGTATGATATTAGTATATTGTGTGTACATGTAGTATATATAATATACAGTGTGATTATAATATATTGTGTGTACATGTAGGATATAGAATACACAGTATGATATTAATATATTGTGTGTACATGTACTATATATAATATACAGTATGATGATGATAATAATATATTGTGTGTACATGTACTATATATAATATACAGTATGATGATGATAATAATATGATGTGTGTACATGTAGGATATACAATATACAGTATGGTGATAATAATATAATGTGTGTACATGGAGGATATAGAACACTCAGTGTAATAACGTATTTGCCCGCAAACACGGTGACATCGATTGTAAGGAGACCACCCAATTGTGGATGTGGGGTACAGACACCCCCGGAATGAGGCGAGTCCCTTGTACTGATGATATGTGGTGTCATTTTGTCACCCACAGTCTCTTTCCCCTTTACCTTTAAGCTCCATTACTGCACCCAGACGTCTTCTAGTGCTGGGGGTCCACCTCCACGCTCATGACGTCACACGCAGGAAGGCCCTTCCAGGACCTATCAGTGCCTATGGAGCACTGCGCATGCGTCTTGAAATGGACCACTGCGCATGTGCTTTGCGTTTCACGTCATCAGCATGGAGGAGGGTGCGTTCCAGGAAGACTGCCGGATACATTATTGAACATTAAAGGTACAGGGAGGAGATGTTCCGGAATGTCCACTGGATGGGGGTTTCTTTACATAACGGGGGGACCACGAATATAAGGCGAAGTCGTGTTTTTCGGGTTGAAAATGCATAGAAAAAGCAAAAAAGCCCCCCAAACTGTCTTTAATTCGAGCAAATACGGTAGTAATACATTATCTGTGGGCTGTATAACAACACCCAGCATAAGAAGCGATCTCTTTCAATATAGAGGACGCATAAAAATATATGACTCAGATCTCTTTCTTTGTTTAACCTTTTGGGTTGCAGGCTGGTATCCAACGCATTGGCAGTCAAAGGGTTAAAAGCAGACGTATACTGTACCTTCCAAGTGTCCCTCTTTAGGAGATATTTGAGATCTGTACGTCCCAGGTGTCCCTCTTTAGGAGATATTAGGGGTTTGTACCTCCCAAGTGTCCCTCTTTAGGAGATATCAGGGGTCTGTACCTCCCAAGTGTCCCTCTTTAGGAGATATTAGGGGTCTGTACCTCCCAAGTGTCCATCTTTAGGAGATATTAGGGGTCTGTACCTCCCAAGTGTCCCTCTTTAGGAGATATTAGGGGTTCATACCTCCCAAGTGTCCCTCTTTAGGAGATATTAGGGGTTTGTACCTCCCAAGTGTCCCTCTTTAGGAGATATCAGGGGTCTGTACCTCCCAAGTGTCCATCTTTAGGAGATATTAGGGGTCTGTACCTCCCAAGTGTCCATCTTTAGGAGCTATTAGGGGTCTGTACCTCCCAAGTGTCCCTCTTTAGGAGCTATTAGGGGTCTGTACCTCCCAAGTGTCCCTCTTTAGGAGCTATTAGGGGTCTGTACCTCCCAAGTGTCCCTCTTTAGGAGCTATTAGGGGTCTGTACCTCCCAAGTGTCCCTCTTTAGGAGCTATTAGGGGTCTGTACCTCCCAAGTGTCCCTCTTTAGGAGATATTAGTGGTCTATACCTCTCAAGTGTCCCTCTATAGGAGATATTCGAGATCTGTACCTCCCAGGTGTCCCTCTTTAGGAGATATTAGGGGTCCGTACCTCCCAAGTGTCCCTCTTTAGGAGCTATTAGGGGTCCTTACTTCCCAGGTGTCCCTCTTTATGAGATATTAGGGGTCTGCACCCCCCAAGTTTCCCTCTTTAGGTGGGACAGTCCCTATTTTAGACCCAAATCCCTCTTTCCCACCCTGCTGTCCCACTTTTTAGGAGATCAGTCTGTCATGTGTGTATATAATAGGGACACCAGGGTGATACAGTTTTTATGAGATCAGACTGTGTGTTGTGTATATAAGTGTATCACCCTGGTGTCCCTGTGTTTAGGAGAACAGACTGTATGGTGTGTATATAAATGTATCACTCTGGTGTCCCTGTGTTTAGGAGATCAGACTGTGCGGTGTGTGTATATAAGTGTATCACCCTGGTGTCCCTGTGTTTAGGAGATCAGACTGTGTGGTGTGTATATAAGTGTATCACCCTGGTGTCCCTGTGTTTAGGAGAACAGACTGTATGGTGTGTATATAAATGTATAACTCTGGTGTCCCTGTGTTTAGGAGATCAGACTGTGTGGTGTGTATATAAGTGTATTACCCTGGTGTCCCTGTGTTTAGGAGATCAGACTGTGTGGTGTGTATATAAATGTATCACCCTGGTGTCCCTGTGTTTAGGAGATCAGATTGTGTGGTATGTATATAAGTGCTCCACAGCAATAAAACTCACATTATTGTTTGTTTAAACATGTTTATATGTTAGTCTGTGTAAATAAAATACTTTGGTCTTGTTAGAAGTAATTTATTTGGTTACACAAGGAGGTGTCATGAAATAGCCTAAAAATGATCGGTAATGCCCCTTCTGCCAGCAACACCCCTTGAAACACTAGTGTCCCTCTTTGGCAATTTGAAATGTTGGGAGGTATGCAAATCAGACTGGGCTAATATCGGCCTAGCAAAGAATTTAAATGAATATAAAATACCAGACTGTGCCACCAACAGATAAAAAGTTAATTTCTCAAAAACGATTAATGTTACAAACAAATTGATAGTTCAGCTTCCAATTCTTCTTCTGAAAAAGAGCTGGGATATTTTATAATTCCACTAGCAATGTGGGACGGCGCTGCCCATCATGTTATGACCATTGGGCGCACGTGTGTGAAATGTAGACACACTGATAAATACAGATATATGCAACACACAGGCAGACACATACACACAGTGAGCAGCAGAGACATGCAAAAGACATGCACACACACATCGGAGATGCACACATGGACACACATGTGTAACAGAGATGTGTGCACACACACACACCATATATGTGCAGAAACACATGCACGCATGAGTTGTGCACCACTCTGGCGCTCAAAGGGTTAAGGTATAGAGAGGCATGTCAGAGTTAAATAGCAGTGGGAAGTGTATTCATACCTGGGAACTTTGACTTGTGGAGTCCCTGGAGGGGACTGATGATGTGGACAGAGCAATGGGGCAATTTGGTTTAAAAGTGGGTGGGCTTAATCACGAGTAGGGGCGTGGCTTAAGAGAAATGTGGAAGAGTGTTAGGAATAGTCTGGGGAAGGAGGAGAAGTGGGAGGGAAATGCAAGTTTACAGTGTGAGGGGTTTGAACACACTCCCTGAGGGGTAAAACGTTATACACAACCCTGTGGCAGTCAGTGGGTTAAGTGTGAACCTGATGGCTGCCTGTGTCTATGCCTGTGTCTTGCATGGCAAATGACAGTCAAGAAATAATTAAGCAATGAGGTTCTACCTTAACCCTTTCAGTGGCATTTTGTTCTCCTGGTGCTTCCCTTCAGTGGTTGTACTACAGGTCCTGCTGAGGTCACTGGGAGTCAGAGTGAGTGACTGTGTGTCGGCCATATTTCTTTCTGGGTTTTGTTTGTGTTTGGTGATGTGTGTGTGTCTGTGGTGTAGGAACAACTGGCAGCCATTTTGTTTTTTTCCTCAATTTGCTAGTGGTGGGCAGGCTGGATAGTCCTGTGAAAATCACGCCCCCATTGAATCACCCAATGGGAGCAGTAACTCCTCCTTACTGACACCCCTGGGTGTGTGTGTCTCCCGAGGAGACATAAATTATGCAATGAGCCATTCTCCTCTATGTGTGTGTCTCTTGAGGAGACATAAATTATGTAATGAGGCTTTCTCTTATATATAGATGTATAGACTAGTTGAAGAGCCCGTTAAACTCCTTCGGAGCGCCCCGCTCTGTATCAGCGTCATCACTGGCAGTCTCTACTGCGCATGACTGCGTCGTTACACACGTTTTAGTGAATTATTATAAAGGATTATATAGGATTACTCTTGACCTACAACTCTGACCGTATTGAAATAACACTCTCCATGGCCCAAATACTATGACAATTAATTGGAGCTGCTGTTTTTGTAAAACATCACTATCACTTTAACCCTTAAAATATTAAGAGGAAATCTCATGTGCACACTATAAAATAATGTTTACTGTAAAAGCTCTCCAGGACATCTCAATGTATTCTTCCAGGTAAAACATTTTGTAAATAAATGAAATGTAAGATTGATGATAACATGGCTTTAGAAAAGGAAGATCTTGCCAAAAAAGCAAATAAACTATTTATATTTTTTGATTGTTACTCAAGTAATAGTCAAGAGTAGAGCAGAAGAGGTAGCATATTTGGATTTTAGTAAAGCTTTTGATACTGTACCACGTTGTCAGAGTAGCTCATAGTAGACAAAATTATAAAGAGCGAAGAATAGAACCTAGAATTATTATTTTGGTTATAGAAATTAATTATTTTAATATAGAAGTGTATCCTCTATAATTTAAAGGGTATCTATCACCCCTATACACGTTGGACTAAATAGTTTATGTAGCAACTACCATAAAATCTCGGGTATAATACGCAGGTGCATATTATACCCAAGATTCTGAGGGAAAACGAGTGCCTATGTATAATACACACCCTTGTTTTCCCCCCGTACTAAAAAAAAAAAAAAAAAAAAAAAAAAAAAAAAAACTGTAATGGCAGATACATTCCCTCCCTCCCTGGCGCAATCCGCATGTAAAATAAGACTTATTATGTTTAATTTAAGCCCAGCTGAAGTCTCCATCCAAGAAGGCAAAATACAGGCGATGTAAATGTCTGTCTCCTGCATCCCTTTGAACGCTTCGGACAGTCCTCTCCCTAGGGCCCATTGCGCTTATGTTTATATGTTCTGCTTGGATCTTAATATATATCATCATAAATTGCTAGGTACATGGGAACGGTGATATGGGTTAGTGTGGTTGCTGTTCTGTATTAATCCAGCTACCCTCTAGTTGTAGTCGTTTCTATGCTAATTTGCCAGCTGTTGGGTCAGTTCTCCAATCTAGGTACTGAGAATGTTAGATACGCTCAAGGTAAACAATGTAACAAATGGCAGCACCGTTACTCTTATGGAGTAATTAAATATATCACTCACCAGGCTTTACTTATGTTCCTCCGGTCTCGTCCAGAGAGATGGTCGCTCTCCAATAACAATGTAGAAAAGAGAGGACGCACGCGTGGGGGAAACTTTCTTCAATATAAAATCCTTCTTATCTCAATACAAACACAAACAGCAGACTATAGAGAACGAAAACTCAATGTCTCACGCGTTTCGCACTAAACGTACTTAATCATAGACACCAGATATGCTCAGGGAGCCATGGGGATTTGTGATGTTCTGTCAGGAGGTTGGTTACAGTTTCTACTCCTTCCCTCTCCTCTTAGGATATTGTAATGATGTTATTTACTCTTTACTGATGTTTAAATGTGTGTTCCTCGCCCTATTGCACATATTCTTATTGATATGGGATTCTTTTACGTTCCACTCTACTACATTACGGGCCACAACTCTGTCTGTTTTAAAATGTGTCATTGCCACCCCCCTAAGACCTCTTTGAGGTCACTACATGATATTCAGGCAGGGTGTAAAGTATCTACCCTATTTCCTTGTCCATGTACATTTTATATTACCTTTCTATATTCATATACCTACCCCTCTGTACTTACTTGCTTTCATGCCTGAGGCTTTCCGTATGTAAGCTTTTTTCCTCCTCTCCTATCCCTTTCCTCTTCTACATTCAGGATCTGTTTCCTTTTCTGTAAGTATTTGCTCTTCCGCCTGATACATTCTATACGCTCTTTTTGTGTTTCCTGATTCTTCTTTCTTAGAAACCTTACTTTAATTTTGAACTAAGGTAAATTTTCTGTGTTCATTATATAGCTTTACTATAGTGCAATTTTATACAGAAGGAACAACAAAGATGATCTGTTAACTGCTGTGCAATGTTCATAGTAACTAAATATAATACTGTAATGTTAGATGTTTAAACTAGTATAGATTAATAATAGTGCTATTATGTTCTACAATTGACCTTTGTTACTCAGAAGTCCACACTGATGACTTCTTTGCTGGTATTGAGGAAATTATTCTTCCATGGCAATTTTAAGTATTAAGATATTTTTGTATCCATACCACTGCTGTTTTGCAGAGCTTATGATACTTCTATTTGGATTGTATCACAATGTTGAATCTCAAAGCGTTTACAACTTTAAAAAAAAAAAAAAAAAAAAAAAAAGTTACTTCACTGGATGTCATGCCGTCCTCCCGTTCCACGCTCTCTCGCGTTGCCGGCCGTCTCTCCCCCTTGTTCTCCAGGTCAGAGCGGTCCTGCGCTTCCGGGGTTGCCGCGGCAGGTGATGGTGACGTCATATGTCAGTGCCTATATCCAGACACTCGGTGCACTGACACAGTGTTCCTGTGGTGTCAGGGTTCCCGGTTTCCTTACCTAAGTTCCTGTTACCTCTCTTGTCTCAGTTTCTTTGGATTCTTCCCGTGCATTGACCCCTGGCTTGTCTGACCTTGCTTTCAGCCTTCTGATTCATATTCTATGCTGACAGCATGATGCTGACCCCTGGCTTGTCTGACCCTGCTTTCAGCCTTCTGATTTTGCATATAAGCTGACCGCTAAACACTGACCCCAGGCTTGTCTGACCCTGCTTCCAGCCTGTCCTTCTGGAGATCCTCCAGACCACTCTACCATTCAGGTCTGTACTTCACTTGGAGGTGTTTTCTTGTATATGTGCTTCTGGGGAGTTTTAGCTACTCTGTAGCCCTCGCACTCCAGCTACGATCCCTAGCCAACCCTCTCTAGCCTGCGCTCCCCCCTGCAGGAGAGACTATATTGTGTACGGCGGGGTCATCCTGGTCAGGGTCCCGGCTCAACCAGGATCGGACATCTGGCTTCACGGCCATCGCCTATTTACGGCCCTCACTGGAGCACGGTCTCGCCGTAAACCGTCACCACGCTACTAGCACCGAACCCCAGCATTGCACCTTAGCACTCCCTCTCTTGCAGGTTCGTTCCTGCTTCTTATAATTGGTGACACTGGAACAGTCTGCAAAGTGTACTTGCAAACCAGGAACACTTTGAAGACCATTCCAGTGAAGTAACTCTCTTTATGTCTCTCGATCTCGGCTCTGCTGAAGATCCTCTGATCATCCTGGACTCCCCTGCTGTCAGCTACATGCTGATGTCAGGGAAAGGGGAAGAAGAGGGGAACTTTCACTGAGATTCTCTCAAACTATAAAGATTTGAGAGATAGGACTTGGGTCATTTAGTTTAGTTTTTTAAAGGGATAGTAATACCTAAAATGTAAAAAAAAAAATATGTTGTAGGGTTTATCCCCCTGAGTAAAACAAGGGTACTGCCACTGCTGAAAGGTGTTTCGTTCAAAAGTTATTAATTTTCAAAGTTGAATTTTTTAGATGCAATATCACAGTGGCCTGAAATTGTAGAGTGGCGCTGTTGCTACACGATCCTATGGACAGCTCTGGTCTCAGGACCATAAATCTCCATAGGATGGTGTAGCAACAGCACCACACTACAATTTCAGGCCACTGTGATATTGCACCTAAAAAATTCAACTTTGAAAATTAATAACTTTTGAATGAAACATCTTTCAGCAGTGGGAGTACCCTTGTTTTACTCAGGGGGATAAACCCTACAACATATTGTTTTTTACATTTTAGGTATTACTATCCCTTTAATAGCTTCAAGATTCAATTTTAGAAAAAATGTCACAATACTATCACTTTAATGTCCTTTAACACTGCTTTTAGAATTGTTAAATTAGCCTTTTGAATGTTTTGGTTAAAGTGGAGCGTGCACCTTCTATAAAGCCATAGTTATATGGCGACTAGGTTCATAACAGTTCTATTAGCTCTCAGAAGTACCCAATTTTGAAATAATCCTTAGTCTTCGGAGACCGGAAGCCAGACTTCAGCGCAGACATCTTGTCTTAGAGACTCCTGCTCCGGTCTCCTCTAGGAGGCGTTGCACTGTGCTGAAAGGCACCACAAGGGACTGACGGCACAAGCGCTCAGACAGCACTAAACCAAAAAGCCTGACCGTCAGTCTCCAAAGACTAAAGGGGAACTACCACCCCACAAAATCTTTACCTTAAAGGGGAACTTTCACCTAAACACATGTTTTCTTTAATTCACCTAGATTACCGATGCAAACTGTGCTGTGTTTTGGTTTTAAAAAAAAACGCAATAGAAAATAAGTTTGAGGGTTTACCTTTTCCCTCTTCACATATTCTCGTTCTGATTGGCACACTTTGTGCCGATGAGAATACATAACAGATCCTCCTCCCCGCTGGTCCGTCAGTAAGCTGGAGAACTCTCATTGGTAGAGATCGATATCTAGCCAATGAGAGTTCTCCAACGTACTGAAGGACCAGCGGGGAGGAGGATCTCCTGCATTCTCATCGGCAAAATGGTGCTGATCAGAATGAGGAGAAGAGGGATAAAGTTAACCCTCAAACTTAACTTCTATTGAGTTTTTTTTAAAAACCGAAACCCAGCAAAGCTTGAATCGGCAATGTAAGCGAATTAAAGAAAACATGTGTTTCGGTGAAAGTTCCGCTTTAATCTAGTCCCCATCTGGCGACCAGCTGCTTAGTAGCGCTAGTCGCCTGAATTATTACCTGATTTTACACACTGAGGCTGACAGTAGCAGGAAGCACGGACATCTCATCATAGTGACGTCCGTGCGCCTGCGCTGTCAGTCCCTTTTGGAGCCGGCCGCAGTCGCACAGACGTCACTATGACGAGATGTCCGTGCTTCCTGCTACTGTCAGCCTCGGAACAAGTGTAAAATCAGTTAAATCGGGTAATAATTCTGGCAACCAGTGCTACTAAGCAGCTGGTCGACAGATGGGGACTGGATTAAGGTAAAGTGTTTGTGGGGTGTTAGTTCCCCTTAAGGATTACTTCAGAATCAAGTACTTCTGACAGCTAATAGAACTATTATGAAGCTATTATTATTAATCGCCATATACCTAACTATTGGAGGGCGACATTATAGACGGTGAAAGTCTCTCTTTAAAACCTTGTTAATGTGTTTCTCATAATGAATTTCAAAGGATGCCCTACTTTGGGCATCCAATGTGTACTTGTATTTAAAGGGATAGTAATACTTCATTTTAACTTTATTTTATTTTGTAGGCATTAAAAAAACCTGAAGAACGATATAAGTCTTATCTCTCAAACCTTTATGGTTAAAGAGATATTCACAAACAAAGTATCCCCCTCCCACCCCTTTTACTGATGTAACACTGCTCAGCCAGATCAGAAGGGAGGTGCCCAGGTAGACTGCAGAGAGGGACAATCTTCAATTAAGATAAGGGAAAAACCTGAAAAACTTGTCAAGGGGGGCAGGGATTTCATTGTTCCCATAGGAAGAAGATTGTCCCCTGCTGTTATCTGTCTGGTCTATGGACTGGATTCCACATCTGAGAAGAGATGGCTTACACTAGGTAAAAGGGGCGGGAGGGGAAACTTTGCTTGTGAATATCTCTCAAACCATAAAGGTTTGAGAGAGAAGACTTATATCATTCTTCATGTTTTTTTAATGCCTACAAAATAAAATGAAGTTCAAATGAAGTATTACTATCCCTTTAAGACAGATGTTTTTATATTTATCTGTATAACATGCCTGAGGAAGAGACCTGAGGTCTTGAAAGCTTGCATTCTAAATCTGCTTAGTTAGCCAATAAAGGTATCAACAACTATATTTGCCTCCTGTATTTCTATGGCTAACACGGTACCAACTCTCATCTGCTTTGGTCACTGCAGACTAAATGTTCTCTTACCTGTGTATTGTTTACCATGTCAGTATTGTTTGAGACCACTAGGTCTGTCTGAATCCACCTCCTCACCCTGATCTTCTGTGCCATGCTGCAGTTGGCAGGAATGTTGGGGTGCATCAGACCTTAATTTTTCCTAAATGCTCTCGTACACAGTTTTTCAAAGACTTAGAAGTTTTGCCCATGTATTAAATTGTGCAGAGCATGCAAGAGACCAAATTAAAAAAAATGTTCTGGTTAGAAGGCTCAGTTGGTTAACCCCTTATGGACTATGACATGTCAGTCCCGTTACAGGGGCCCAGCACTTAAGGACCACTGAAGATCCTGCCACATAATGGATTTCTGGGGTCACAGTGCGGATGCACTTAGAAATCTAAGTTCTTCGGAGACTCACTGCCAGGCATCTTGACATAGAGGAATCTGTGCACCTGTGCTGTCTGTACCTTAAGGTACAATGCAACACCCCCTAGCCAATCACAGAGGAGACGGGGACAGACAGCGCAGGCCACAGATGCCTCTTCGGCAAGATGTCTGCGCTGTCATCTGCGGTGAGTCTTCGAAGAAGTTAGATTTCTAAATAATGCCAGACTTAAAGGGGATGTATCACTTATATAAAACTTAGACTAAATCTCTCTCTCTCTCTCTATATTATATTATATTTTATATATATATATATATATATATTTATATATATATATTTATATTTATATATATATATATATATATTTATATATATATATTTATATAATATAATTATGTAATATAACAAGACTTTGTGCCTGGCAAAACACATCCAGGGGCGGCAGTAAGGAGGAGTTACTGCTCCCATTGGGTGATTTTCACACCAGTTTGGCCACTGCTACTGGTGTGAAAATCATGCAGGGAGTTGGGCCGCCCACCACTATCAAAGTGAGAAAAAACAAAATGGCTGCCACTCACTGCTACACAACAGACATGCACACAAGCCACACACACACACAGGATTGTATTGATTGAACCATATAGTGAATTAAACACATGTTGGAGAATCGTGAAGAACAAAAATGGCTGACATTAACCCTTTGAGTGCCAGAGTGGCACTAAACGCATTGAAATCCAATGCGTTGCCTACCACTCTGGTTAATTATTGGAACGTCAAGCGCCTCCACCTGTTTCCGAGTCAGGCTGCAGCGGTAAGCCCAAAACTGCGAAGGCTCTTTGTTCACTGATGTCGCTGACCTGTTGAAGCAGGAAGGAAAACCCTGCCCCACTTGACGAAGGGGGCGGGATTTTTCTTATACCTACTGCATGAAGATTGTCCATCTCTGCACTCCACCCGGACAGGCTTAAAGAGGCAGAGTGATGCAGGTGAAAGGGGCAGGAGGGAGATCCTTTCTGACTTAAAGGAGCAGTAAACTTTTACTTATGAAAACACATATTTTACAGAGCATTTCCTGCTGAATAAAACAAGGTCACTCCCATCGCTGTCAGATGTTTTATTCAAAATTTATATCAGTTTAAATAATCAGGAAGTGAATTTACTGTGTTTAGTTCCTGATAGTTCTAACTGACAGGAAGTGAATTTACTGTATTTACTTCCTGATAGTTCTAACTGACAGGAAGTGAATTTACTGTGTGTTTACTTCCTGATAATTCTAACTGACAGGAAGTGTCTCACAGTTCTCCATAGAATGTGATAGAAACTGCTATGTCTCTGACCTTTCTGACTTTCCTCTCCATTAGAATCTAACAGGAAATCTAATTAGAATTTGACCACTAGAGGTCACTGCTAACGTAAAAATAAAACAGAGGTTTAAACTGTAATAACTCTGGAAATATAAAACTCTCGGCAGTGGAAGTACCCTTATTTTACTCAATAGGAAAACCCCTACAATATATATATTTTTTTTTTCATAAAAAAACCTTACTGCTCCTTTAACCGCTGCTGAACTACAAGACTGATGTATTGAAATACAGTTCTGCGTGGGACAACTAGTATGGATAGGAATCAGAGCTGCATTTTGTTTGAAGTATTACCGTCCCTATAAAAAGAGCCATAAACTGTTTTTTAAATGTATTTATTAAATCCTATGTGTTGTAGTGCTTTTTTCTGCTGAATAAAGGAAGAGCAATCCCACTGCTGGCTGTTGTTTTATTAAAATGTTATCTCCATTCAAACTGTTACAATGTGATAAAGCTATAGGGAACTGTAGTCAGTGAGCCGGCTCTCCAGTAGGGTGCAGTGGAATATCTGAACTCCAAGTACGTTTTCTGGGACCAGAGGTCACTTCATGAAAATTATTAAAAAATAAATAAATAAGGTTTAAACTGCAATAACTTTGGAATGATGCATTTCCAATCATTGGGGGTTCCCTTGTTTTACATAGGCAATAAAAAAAAAAACCTGCAACATATGTATTTTCTTAAAGGGATAGTAATACTTCGTTTTAACTTTATTTTATTTTGTAGGCATTAAAAAAACACGAAGAATGATATAAGTCTTATCTCTCAAACCTTTATGGTTTAAGAGATATTCACAAACAAAGTACCCCCCCCCCTGTTCAGCCAGATCAGAAGGGAGGTGCCCAGGTAGACTGCAGAGAGGGACAATCTTCAATTAAGATAAGGGAAAAACCTGAAAAACTTGTCAAGGGGGACAGGGCTTTCATTGTTCTCATAGGAAGAAGATTGTCCCCTGCTGTTATCTGTACTGTCATACAACCTGATCCACATCTGAGAAGAGATGACTTACACTAGGAAAAAGGGGCGGGAGGTGAACTTTGCTTGTGAATATCTCATAAACCATAAAGGTTTGAGAGATAAGACATATCGTTCTTCATGTTTTTTTAATGCCTACAAAATAAAATAAAGTTAAAACGAAGTATTACTATCCCTTTAAAGTGATAGTAATGTTTCACAAAAACAGCAGCCCCAATTAATCTTCATAGTATATGAGCCACAGAGAATGTTACTTCATTACTGTGAGCGTAGTAGTACAAGAGTAATTGAATGATAAAGTTTCCCCCTCCTGCCCCTTTTACCTAGTGTAAGCTGTCTGGTCTATGGACTGGATTCCACATCAAGGGTCAATATTCTTACGGTGAGAACAAAGAAAGCCCTGGACAGTTAGTTCAGCTTTTCCCTAATGCTCACTGAAGATTGTCCCTCTCTGTGATCCATCCGGACAGTCTTGCTGCTCCGAGGTGAGCAGTGTTACATCAGTAAAAGGTGTGGGAGGGGGTTATTTTATCATTCAATTACTCTTGTACTACAACTACTGACAGTAATGAAATAACACTCTCCAAAGTCCAAATACTATGATGATTAATTAGAGCTGCTTTTATTATGAGACATTACTATCCCTTTAAAGGGGAACTTTCACTCATAAGATACTATCTTATCTGATGAATCTACTAAAATGGTATGTAGGTTGGAGTTTTTTTGTTTTTTACGTAAATATTTTATTAGATATTCGCTGTAAAATGTAGACTAGATGTAGGCACTTCCACATTCTGCAGCACAGTATAATGTCGGGGCAGCTCTGCTGGACTTTCCTATCTACAAATTCTCCTCCCACCTCCCTCCCTGGCGTTCACGCTTCCCTTCATATAGATGTACATCGCATATATTCTAACAGCAAGCTCCGTATAATGACATATGGAGCTTGCCATTACAATAGACGTGCTGCACATCTCTATGACAGGAAACGTGAACGCTCCCTCAGGGAGAGGTGGGAAGAGAATCTGAAGACCGGGAAGTTCAGTAGAACTGTGCTGACGTTATCCTGTGCTGCAGAAAGTGCCTACGTCACGTCTACATTTTACAGCGAATATGTAATAAAGGCTGTAAAAAAAAAAAAAAAAAAAAAAAAGCGACCAGTCTACATACCATTTTAGTAGATTAATCATATAAGATACAGTGTCTTGGGGTGAAAGGTCCCCCTTAAAAAATGCTTCTTCTCATTAGCCACTTCACAGCTAAGAATGTGGAGAGCCACATCTTCTAGACCGTAACAGTGAAGGGGTTATAACTGGGGACTGTGATGGTCGGCATCCATGTATATACAGTGTAAAATAGTTCAATACAAATATATATTCAGAATACCCAGGTTTTACCCTTGTGGTGGGTACCAAACATGCCAGGAGGAGGTGTTCCTGCTATGAGTTACAAGAATAGCCACTTTGCAACCAGTTAGACCCAGCATGTTTGGTGTCCAGATATCACAAAGATATGAGGAATATGATTATTATAACATTATAGAGGTGTGCTGTGGGTTGCATGTTTTGGGGAACCTTATGACTTTTCAGGTAGACCTCTCCAGTAACATCTCTGACAGGTCTGATTAAGTGGGCTGTAAACAGTCAAGCCAAACCCCTAACCCTCCCAGGTAACACCCCCGGGGGGGGGGGGGTTGGCGTCCTAGAAGGAACTGTGGAAACTATTTAATATGTGTTTTTTTGGCTGAAACCGGGAATTTCTTTGTAACAACTGAAGGGGGATATACCATCTGAAGTTCCCAAGGACTCTTAAAATATCAGTAATTGTATTTAACCCCTAGAGTGCCAGTTGGGTACATTGTATGAGTTTGGACAGCTGTACCCGCTGTGCCAAGCTCGTACAATGTACCCACTAAAATGTGGTCACTACATAAGCCGGTACAACCGGCATGCAGTGGCCGCATTTAAAAAAAAAAAATAAATAAATAAAAAAAAAAATGAGCCTGGCACTTGTGGGGGGACATGAGGATCACTCCTCATGTCCCCTCTGTTATTGATCTCCCAGCCGATCCATCTGGGAGATCAATAACGCAGCTTCTCCTCTCCCGTCTCTCCTACCCGAACTTCTGGGTAGGAGTGGGCGGGACCGGGGGAAGCCTCCCAACGTCATCGGTGACATGATCACCAATGACGTTGGGGAAGTTTCCCCGGTCCCGTTCACTCTTACCGGTGGTAGGAGAGAAGGGCAGGAGAGCTTTTGCTCTCCTGCAGTCGCCTTATTGATCTCCCAGCCGATCGGCTGGGAGATCAATAACTGGGGGGACATCAGGAGGGGTCCTCATGTCCCCCACGAGGTCTGAAATTAAAAAAAATAAAATAAAATGAAATTTAAAAAAAAAAAAAGGCTAAGTAACCCTGTGAGTGCCGCAGGGGTCACTAGCACATTGCTTTGCAATGTGCTGGAGACCCCTGTGGCACTCACAGGGTCACTTATTTTGGGGGGATTTTTTTTTCCCAAGACCTCATTGGGGGGATCAGGAGGGGTCCTGATGCCCCTCAATGAGGTCTATGATAAAAAAAAAAATTAACCCTGTGTGTGCCACAGAGTGGTCCAATGCACCCCCCTCCTGTGGCACACACAGGGCTTTTATAATTCTTTTGTTAACAGAGATTGTTGACAACAAGCTCTGATTACAAAGTAATGAAAAAAAATAACCCTTTGAGTGCAACAAGGATCCAATGCATTGCTTTGCAATGCGCTGGAGACCCTGGTGACACTCACAGGGTCACTCCGTTTGTGGCATATTTTTTTTTTTTTTTTCTTTTTTAGTAAGACCTCATTGGGGAGGGATCAGGGGGACCTGATGCCCCTCAATGAGGTATATAATAAAATAAAAAAAAAAAAATTCAAACAAAAAATTCACCCTGTGTGTGCCACTAGGAGCTGGGGTTCAATGCAGACCCCCTTCCTGTGGCACACACAGGACTTTTTATCATTACTTTGTGATCAGAGCTTGTTTGGTGGCCATCTGAATACAAAGTAACAATAAAAAAAAATTAACCCTTTGTGTGCCACAGGGGCCCAAATGCATTGCTTTGCGATCCACTGGAAACCCCTGTGGCACACACAGGATTTTTTTCCCCCTTTATTTTTTATTTAGACCTCATTGTATGGGTTCTGATGCCCCCAACGAGGTCTACACAAAAATATTGGGGGGGGGGGGGGAAAGCCCCAAAAAATGCACGTGCCACAGGAGGGGGGGTCCAACGCAGTGCTTTGTATGAGGGGACATACAGTGCACCCTGGTAGTCACAGATCTCCCATACACACTATCAGACATTGCCCCACCATCCTTGCTCCTCTGCTCATACCCACACACACTGCCTAATCCCTCACCCTCCCACACACTTTGTTACACTTGTAGTCACAGGTCCGCACGTACACCGGCTGACGCCCTAACTTCTTTCATCTGTTAGCCATAAAATCACACATACACTGTTTGCTTTCCCATTCCTGCTTCACTGGTAGCTACGCTCCTGTAGCGTAAATTGGTATGTCAACCCACAGCAGTGGGGTACCATTTTTCTTAGGCTGGCAAGAAGTCCTCCTAGGTAATCCCACACCATTGAACCATTTTAGTATCTTTGAAGTGACTGATGTGTTAAACAAATGTTTGGTTTTTTTTCCTGTAGCACCATATTTTGGAAATAGTTGTGCCAACTAACTTAGGGGTAAAAAGGCAAGTGACCCCTCATTAGATGCGACAGGTTGTCTTCTTTCCAAAATAGTATGGTTTATCTACCTTTTCTTCACTTCTGCAGGTGTTATAGCCATTTTCGTAAAGGCAAGTCAGGTTTGAGAAAATGTTAGAAACATCAGAGTTTGTAGTAGGTGTAGTTTTCTACTTCTAGCACCCCCTAAGGTAGTTCAACTCATACCAATGGGGTGTCGTTTGACTCCTAAGAGCACTAGCTAATGAATGCAGTTGAAAATTCCATGGTTTTTACAGAGCTCCATACATTTGAAGGGGCAGAAATGTAAGCAAATGACTTTTTTTCTTTTTCATTAGCGCCACCTGGAAGCATTTGTGCATACCAGCCTTTGGGTAAGAAGGCAAGTGACCCCTCATTAGATGCAGCAGGTTGTTTTCTTTTCAAAATGGCATTGTTTCTCTACCTTTCCTGCATATCTATTATGGTTATAACCATTTTAGTGCAAGCAGATAATTTAAAAAACAAAAGTGTCAGGTTTACGTACGTGTTCCTAGCACCCACACATTGTATGTTAACCCACACAAATGGGCTACCATTTTTCTCATGTTGGTAGCAGGTACTGAATAGAGCAGGAAATGTTATGGTTTTCAAAGATTTTAGTATCTTTGAAGTGGTGGAAATGTAAAAAAAACATGTATTTATTCACATAGCGCCACCTTTTGGAAATATTTGTGCACTACAGCCCAGGGGGTAGAAAGGCAAGTGACCCCTCATTTGATGCGGGAGAATGTCTACTTTCCAAAATGGTATACCTTTTATACCTTTCCTTCATGTCTCTAACAGTTATGAACATTTTAGTACAAGCAGCCATTTTCGAAGAAGCAAACAGGTAGGTGTAGTTATGTGCTTCTGGCACTCCTCTAAGGTAGGTCAACTCATTCCAGTGGGGTGTCATTTTTCTCCTAAGAGCACTAGCTAATGAATACAGTTGGAAATGCCATGGTTTTCACAAATTTCAGTACATATGAAGGGACAGAAATGTAAGAAAATGCCTTTTTTTTTTTTTTTTTTTCCTTCCCATTAGCGCCACCTTCTGGAGGCATTTGTGCACTCCAGGCTTGGGGTAACAAGGCAAGTCACCCATCATTAGATGCGGCAGGGTGTCTTCTTTTCAAAATTGTATGGTTTGTCTACCCTTTCTTCACTTCTGTAATTGTTATAACCATTTTTGTATAGACAAGTAATGTTTGAGAAAATGTTAGAAAAATTAGAGGTTGCAATAGGTGTAGTTTTGTACTTGTAGCGCCCCCTGAGGTAGGTGAACTCATACCAATGGGGTGTAATTTTTCTCCTAAGAGCACTAGCTAATGAATACAGTTGGAAATGCCATGGTTTTCACACATTTTAGTACATTTGAAGGGGCAGAAATGTAAGAAAATGCCTTTTTTTTTCATTAGCACCACCTTCTGGAGGCATTAATGCACACCAGGCTTGGGGTAACAAGGCAAGTCACCCCTCATTAGATGCAGCAGATTGTCTACTTTCCAGAAATATATAGTTTTATATAGTTATTCCACACAAAAACACTAGAACGCACATATTAGCTCATAAAGTTGAAAATGTCATTTTGCGCTGCTGGTGATTAGGGCTCTACGCTAGCCATGGACGTAGGTAAAACTATACAAATTTGGTATTTTTTTTTACTCTGGGGACTAGGCTTTTTCAAATAATTGAAACTTTTTCAATCAAGGTAAATGTTTTTGATACATAGTATGTGATTTTAGGAAAATTAGTAAATTTTCACTTTTTTTTGTCATTATGACATCATAGCTTTTTGCACAATGTAAAATTCTCTTCATGTAAGGTACCACGAGAAAGGTCAATTCGTTCTAAAAAAAACAATATATCGTTTTCCATATGTAACTAAAAATCACCAGAGGAAATCAAGCCTAAACGGAAGGATAGCAAAAATGTTGAAAAAGTGTCTGGCCTGCAGGGTTCAGGAAATGGCCCGAGCCTCTGGCACTGAAGGGGTTAAGGATCTCTTGTGTTTCTACCATTTTATTTTATGGACTGTTTTGCTTTTGTGTAATCTGTATTTGTGTATGCCCTTTATTTCTGTATTTTTGTAACCAGCGCTGTGAAGCCTTTTTTCAGATTAAATGTTCAATTAATCAGCTCTTGTCTCTGTTCTCTAATATGAACTCACTACTCTGAAGGAAGCTCAGGTAGCACACGCTCCTAAAGGGTTAATTCTATATGTCTGATTATTAAGGTGATTTTATACTGTAATTCTGTTGTGTTTGGGGTAACCGAAGACGCCCAGATATAAAGTCTTGGTGGTGGCAGCAAATTGTAGTAGTGGGGAGATAGTGTAGGAGGGATTTCAGGGGTTAATTTGGTGGTTCCTAGGAATAGTAACAGGTACTGGGGACATACAACATAACAAATCTCCTCTCTCATGCGCACTTACACCTACTAGACTTTATGATCATGATAGCCCTTAAAGGGATAGTAATACTTCATTTTAACTTTATTTTATTTTGTAGGCATTAAAAAAACATGAAGAATGATATAAGTCTTATCTCTGAAACCTTTATGGTTAATATTCACAAACAAAGTATCCCCCCCCCCCCGTTCAACCAGATCAGAAGGGAGGTGCCCAGGTAGACTGCAGAGAGGGACAATCTTCAATTAAGATAAGGGAAAAACCTGAAAAACTTGTCAAGGGGGCAGGGCTTTCATTGTTCTCATAGGAAGAAGATTGTCCCGTGCTGTTATGTGTCTGGTCTATGGACTGTATTCCACATCTGAGAAGAGATGGTTTACACTAGGTAAAAGGGGCGGGAGGGGAAACTTTACTTGTGACTCTCTCTCAAACCATAAAGGTTTGAGAGATAAGACTTATATCATTCTTCATGTTTTTTTAATGCCTACAAAATAAAATAAAGTTAAAACAAAGTATTACTATCCCTTTAAATACATACTAAGTACACCGTTATCTAGACACCCCCCCCCCTTCATGCACTGGAGGGATAAAATGTGTTATTTCACCAGGTTACACTGGATACTGGACTTGCCTGGGTGAAAAATTCTCCCTAACCTGAGAACCGTTCACCTACACATTACCAGCTGCCAAGAAGCAAGAAGTCCTTCAGATTTATACACTAACTGGATGGACTTGAGAGAATGACTGCCCGATCCATGAGAGGGCTGCCGTTATAGACCATGACACTTTTATTATTGCAGTATATTCTGGGATCACCGATTAGCATGCAGCAGTGACCCCGGAAATCCATGTTGTGCCAGGACCATCACTGGTCCTTCAGTGTCAGACCACCAAGACAGTCCTGGCATGTCGTTAGGCCTTAAGGGGATAAACGTAGAAACAGTAGGATCAGCTTAGCAATGGATACCGCCCCTTCTACTGGTTTACTGTTGAAACATCGCCCTCAGTTTGGCAACCAGCAGCATCAGAATGTTGATGTGTTCCGTACCCCACTGGAACTCAAAGGGTTCAGGGGTCGTCCTACCATGTTAGACGCACAGACACAGGAATAGCCCTGCGTTATACAGGGACTTGGCGCCTTTCTAATTCTGATGTCACAGTTTCACAGTTAGAAATTAAAGTGAAGAAAAGCCGGAAGACAGCAAGCGCCAAGTCCCTGTATAATACAAGGCTGTTCCTGTGTGTGTGCTTCTAACATGACAGGGTGATCCCTTAAAGGGATAGTAATACTTAATTATTACTAATCCCTATATTAAAGTAATATGAAATATAAATGTATTGCCCCCAGTGTCATCTCATGAACCTTTATGGTTTGAGAGAGAATCGCTCCTAAAGTTGCCCTAGGTGACTGCAGGGAAGCCAGGCGTACGACTTTCAGGCGACTCTGCAGCAGAGCCAAGATTGCGTTAATGAAAAAGAAATCTTTCACTGAAACGGTCTTCTACGTGTGCTTGGTTTGTGCTTGATTTGCAAGCACACGTAGAAGACCGTTTTAGTGAAATATTTTTTTTTAATTAACGCGAGCCGTCTGATGATCAAAGATCGGATTTCCCTTCAGTCAGCTACAACGCTGACCTTGGGGACAGGGGAGGGAGGGGGGAAATTTAGGAGCGATCATCTCTCAAACTGTAAAGGTTTGAGAGATGACACTGGGGGAAATACATTTATTTTTAAAATTACTTTAA
Source organism: Rhinophrynus dorsalis (assembly GCA_037306005.1). Taxonomy (NCBI): domain Eukaryota; kingdom Metazoa; phylum Chordata; class Amphibia; order Anura; family Rhinophrynidae; genus Rhinophrynus; species Rhinophrynus dorsalis. The sequence continues at coordinate 560,619,164 of CM074721.1, forward strand.
TATAGGGTGGAAGCAGGGCCGGATTTATAATTAGGCAGAGTAGGCATCTGCCAACAGGCGCACCCAACAGAGGGGCGCCTCTCACTGAGATCATCCGAGCATGTGTTTGGTGGGATTTTTTTTTTATTTTATTATTCGCCTCCCCGCCGGCATCATGAAGACAGGTCTGTGCTTCCTCCTTCGGCACAGACCTGTAGCTGCTGTGCTCTCCCGGCTCTTTAGTAATACAGAGCGCTGGGAGATGACATCATCTCTCAGCGATCTGCATTACTGAAGACCGCGTGGGAGCTCCAGCAGCTACAGCTCTGTGCCGAAGGAGGAAGCACGAAGCTCTCTTGCTGCAGGACCACCAGGGAAGAGGTAGGCAATATGGAGCTGAAGGGGGGCAATATGGAGCTGACTGGGGCAATGTGGAGCTGATGAGGGCAATGTGAGGGCAATATGGAGTTGATTGGGGCAATGTGGAGCTGATGAGGGCAATGTGAGGGAAATATGGAGATGATTGGGGAATGTGGAGCTGATGGTAGCAAGTTGGAGCTAATGGGGGGGCAATATGGTGATGATGGGGGGCAACGTGGAGATTAGGAGCATTGTAGATGTGTCCAGTGCAGATGGCCCGGGGTAAGGGGGCGCTTCAGATTTCTGTGCCTACAGGCTCCAGAGATGTAAATCCGGCCCTGGGTGGAAGAGTGGATCTGAGATCCCTAGTTGCAGCCTTGAACTCTTTCACCCATGTTGGCTCAGTAGCGTGGCTGGAAGGCCCTGGGTTGCTGTCAGGACCTTCCGCACAAGTTGGGCATAAATGACCAGAAAATTCTTTAGGTAGCCCTGCATGACAGGAGGAGCAAAACGCAATGGGGGAAACAGATACCCCAGCCTCCTTCGTCTTAGGTCCAGTCCCAGGCTCCAGTGGAGTAGACATACACGCAGTGTCAGATATACCCCACTGACAGAAATCACCCAATTAAAGTGTGAAAGATTAAGAATTCACCCCAGAAACGTTTAAAACTAAACTTATTTGGCAAGCGAAGGGTTAATCAGCAGAGGAGAGGGAGAAGGTCCGGTCCCTGCGTAGTATACTCGATGAGAAGAACTCACAAAATGGCTGCCGCAAAAGGAGCCAATCAGAAAAAGGGTGCGAACCAAGCGCTCATGGGAAGCATAGTTTTTCTCACCAAGTACCCCAAAACAGTGCCCGTAGCCCCCAGAGTCCCCCAACACACTCAAACGTAAAACCGGATGATAGAGCAAGGGAAGACAAACAAAATGAGCCCTCTCTGAAGTCGCTATGTGAAGCGGTTCCAGAGATACGTCCCACACAGTGTAAACCTATAGAGAGTAAAGGAGCAATGGCGTCTATGCGGGAAAAGCGCGCTTAAAGGCGCGGAACACAATTTCTAATAAAATTATCCCATAAGTTAAAAGTTCCAAAACACATAGCAAACACATGTCCTATGTAAGCAAACATTACTCACCAAGGCAATAGTCTAAAATACCCATAAAACTGGAAAACCCAGCAGATAAAGGGTTAAATCCCACATAAACTGCTCCAAAACTCAGGACATACACACATACATTGCATTTGCAAGATATAGAAAAAAACACCCAATGAGTGCTGGAGTGCACAATGAGAACTCCCAAGTACAAGCCCAATGAAGGGACACTGAGGGACAAGTGGACCTCTGGCACTCAAATGGTGGCTCACCTTTCTGCTGGACTTCTGTCTTCAGGTTACCAAGATAAGTAACGAATTACCACAGAGGATAATCCCCAGGGAAGTACTTGAAATCAAGTTGTTCCCTCATCAGGGCAAAAGGTCCACCAGAAGTACCCTGGAAGCTGTGCTATCCACTTTAAAGAGGGCATTTGACAGCCATGGTAACCCGCCTAATGGTGGTATTCCATATTTGCAAAAATAACAAAGAAACTAAAGTTTGAAGAGAGCTGTTCTCCGCCTGGTGTGAACACACCGAGGAACAAATCATTCTGTCTTGTGCTGACTGAGGAGCAGCCTAGGAGGGAGGGGAGGCTCCACCCCCTGCATACATTTAGAGAATGTTCCTGCCTACTTAAAGGGGCGGATCGCCTCCCAGTGTACCAGTAACCTGTATTGGACGACAGTGAAATATGTCCACCTGCCCGCCTCCACACCCTGTGTCCACACCCTGTACCCACCTACACAGCATGTCCGCACCATGTGTCCAACTCCACACCCTGCCCATCCTGTGTCCACTTCCTCTGTCCACCTCCACACCCTGCCCATCCTGTGTCCGCCTCCACACCCTCTGTCCGCCTCCACACCCTGCCCATCCTGTGTCCGCCTCCACACCCTGCCCATCCTGTGTCCGCCTCCACACCCTGCCCATCCTGTGTCCGCCTCCACACCCTGCCCATCCTGTGTCCGCCTCCACACCCTGTGTCCACCTCCACACCCTGCCCATCCTGTGTCCGCCTCCACACCGTGTCCACCTCCACACCCTGCCCATCCTGTGTCCGCCTCCACACCGTGTCCACCTCCACACCCTGCCCATCCTGTGTCCGCCTCCACACCGTGTCCACCTCCACACCCTGCCCATCCTGTGTCCGCCTCCACACCGTGTCCACCTCCACACCCTGCCCATCCTGTGTCCGCCTCCACACCGTGTCCACCTCCACACCCTGCCCATCCTGTGTCCGCCTCCACACCGTGTCCACCTCCACACCCTGCCCACCCTGTGTCCACCTCCACACCCTGCCCACCCTGTGTCCACCTCCACACCCTGCCCATCCTGTGTCCGCCTCCACACCCACTGTGTCCGCCTCCACACCCCCTCTGTCCACCTCCACACCCTGCCCATCCTGTGTCCACCTCCACACACTCCATCCTGTGTCCACCTCCACACTCTCCATCCTGTGTCCACCTCCACACTGTGTCCACCCTGCCCACAATGGCACTCAGACCAGTGCTTACCTCCAATGAAGCCTCCTCCACCTCAGGTCACTGAAGTCCTGTGCCAGCCTCTCTCTCAGCGGCTGAGCCAGGAGGACCTTACTGATGTTGGTGCCAGAAAACTGCTAGAGAAGTGGCTTGGCGCGCTCTGTTCAACTGGGCGCCAAGCATGTTTTTTTGGCCCAACCAGACGCGCCACTGCGCACACACAGTTAACAATAGCTTCCCTTCATTGAGTCAACAGACTCAATGAAGGGAACTGTAGGTGCCAGAAATCAGAGCGGACTGCAGGGCACTTAGGGCAGCAGCACAGGGTATCCTTTTCAAATATCACATTCTATATATTGTGCTGTTTTGTGTGGTGTTCAGCAGGTCGCAGTGTTAAAAGGGCGGTCATGACAAACATTGCTTATCAGCACGAGAAGGTCATGTCGTGCCTTTAAACAGCGCGATCTGTCAATGTAGTAGTATTGACATTGTCCCGTTGCGATTACTATGTAGTGGAGCAAAAGTAGTAATCGCAACGGGACAAACCGCTTTTTCAGTCCTCCGATATTATATGCTAACCATCTACACCTTTCACAGAATAAACATTATTTTGCTTGTAGTCTCCTGTGAAAGTATAATGTAAGGTTTTGTCTATTGAGTGTTCTGGAAAATGGTTGTTTTTTTAAATACTTGTTGGGGTATGAGGGACGCAGTCATGTATCTCCGATGCTGCTGATTTGATACATATGAGAGGTGGACCATTTGTATTTGATAGTAGTGGATCCTTTCTTTGTACAGGATGATTGGATGAGGTGAAGGTGCTTGTTGATGGTTGATTTTATATGCTAAAGGATTGAAAAAGCGGCATGTCCCGTTGCGATTACTACTTTTCCTCCACTACACAGTAATCGCAACGGGACAATTACAATACTACTACATTGACAGATCACGCTGTTTAAAGGCACGACATGACCATCTCATGCTGATATATAATGCGAGATTCTCATAACCGCCCTTTGAACACTGCAACCTGCTGAATGCCATACAAAGCAGCTCGATATTTAGAATTCGATATTTGAAAAGTAAACCCTGGCGACGCAATTTATTTAAAAAAAATAAAGAAGAAGTTTTTAAAACTCTTATGAGATGGTACCTACTCTTCCAGACTGTGATGTCTAGGAAGGACTTGCTGGAAAAGCTCTCAACAAAAGGGATCCTATAGCCACCCCTGTGTCCTGACCCAAACTGACCGCCTTCTGGACTTCAGTGCATTCTCATCTCTTATTGTTTACAAATCTCCATACATAAAGATCTGTGGAATCATCTCCTAACGAAGCCATTTGCCAAGATTTCTTTCATACAAAATGTTACTTTCACAGCTTTCCTTGGTGGCCTGGAGAGCCGAACTGACAAATAGACTCCACCATCTGTTCTGACTTTACATCCGGTAAAAGAGAAAATCAGAAATAACTACAAAATGTATATATTAAATCTTCACTTGGGGGCACACAGAAACATTGCCTCTTGCCTGAAAACCATGGATTATCTTGGAAAGTCTCCGTGTCCTGTCTTCCTGAGTGGACATCATCAGGTTTTTGTTTTATTATTTTTTTATTTTTACTCTCTTGTTCTCTCTCCTCAGTTGTGTTCTCTCTCTCTCTCTCTCTCTCTCTTACCCCTCATATATTATTTGTGGGTACTGATGCCCAGCGCATGCCGTTACTCTCTACGTTGAGATTTGATTTTGAACATGCACCCCCCACCACCCACATTTCTCTTATGTATCCCTTTTGAAACTAAGTGTTAAAGAAGAAGGAACACTGGAACCATGGCGTTAAGTCCCCATCTCCAGGATGCCTTTAAAAAATTTGAGTAGACTACCTCCTTTCCTCCACTTTAGCCCCACCTGCTACATTCAGTTTTATCGTATAGCAAAACCAAAATAAAGCATGAAAGAAGCAAAAAGAAAAAATAAATCCCCGGAACACAGAACCCAAGAGGATCCCTCTGCCTGAGGACTCAAACTACTGTTTATTCTCCGGAAGGGAAGTCCTGTGTTCCACGTGTACTAAGAGAAAAGGATTTAACTGTAAGTTCATTAAAATCCTCTATCTCTGTTGTCTAATGAGAGACAGGAACCATGGGGATATGTCAAATCTATCCACCAAGATTCCTGGAAGAGAGAGAATAAACCGTCTTCTGGAGACCAGTTTCCACAGGCCTAAACTTGTACAACATGAGACTCTTGTGTCATCAGACACCAAACAACTGTAACAAATAAGAAACCAACAAGGTTCTTATCTTTGGCACAAAAAGGGAAAAAAGGACCTACATACAAGCACCAGAGCCTGAAGGACCTGGTGGAATGCACCATGACCCAAAAAAAGGCCAGGTTATTATTTCTGAGGACATACACCTGGAGGATGGTCACCTTGATCCATGAAACAGTAACTAGATGCAACCTGACCTGTATGTGGTCCATCAGGAATTAAGCGTTTATCAGATTTCCTATAAGGATATGTGCATCTCTATCACCAGCAGGGGGCCCTCTGATCCTTCTGTTCTCCACATTTGATTTGTACTATTTAATACCTCTGTATGTCTATTACCTATTGTACAGCGCTGCGGAATTAGTTGGTGCTATATAAAGAATAACTAGCCTATACTGAAATGGTTGTGACAACTACATAAATGAAGTAAACATAGACAAAGCATACATTTTGGAAAGAAGATAACCTATCACATGAAATTAGGGGTCATTCCTAACCCTAGTCACATGTGCACAAATGTTCCCAGAATTTGGCTCTAAACAGAAAAATTGGCTCTTTTTAAAAAAAACTTCTGCCTCTTCGAATGTACTGAAATGTTTCACCCAAATAAGGGGTCACTCCTAGGCTGAATAGGGTTGCCAACTTTTCCGCAACAAAAAATACCGGCCATAATTGTGGGTGGGTGAGGGTGGAGCAATAAAAGGGGCAGAACCAATGAATGTCACATGACCCTACATAACTGAGATTCAGGCTCCTTGTTACAGGTAGCGGGTGCCAGGAGATCAGTTCCCATAAAGTACTGTGGATATCCTGACGCACAGTAGTAACCCAAGCAGTGGTTTGTACCATACTTATTACTTCTTATGGTCTAGAAATAAAAGACTCTCATAGATGGATAACCCCCCACAAAAACTGTTTTGCACCCCCCCCCCCCCCCAATGAGGTCTGGAAAAAATAATAACCCTTTGTATGTCACAGGGGTGTACAATGCATTGCAAGGCTATGGACAGGACCACTGCTGGCACACACTCAGGGTATATATATATATATATATATATATATATATATATATATATATATATATATATATATATATATATATATATTTTTTTTTTTTTTCTTAATAGAAATCTCATTGAGGGAACATCAGGACCCCCCCCCCAGACGCCCTCCAATCAGGTCTGAATAGGAAGAAATGATAGGAATATCCTGTGTGTCACAGTGATGTCCTGCACATTGCACAGCAATACATCAGACCTCCCTGTCACACACAGGGGATTTTGTGTTGTTTTGGGGGTGTCTTCATTAGACCTTGTTGGGGAACATCAGGATCACACTTGATGCCCTCCAGTTATTGATCTCCCAGCCGATCGTGCTCCCCTGTTTCACTACTACCCCTACCGTTAGGAGTGAGTGGGATCAAGGAAATCCTTCTCACATCCCCGGTGATCATGTCTCCCTGATCCCACCCACTTCTACCCAGTAAAGGGGAGGGGCCTGCTGATCTCCTATGTTGTCACATCCCCAGTGATCATGTCTCCCCGATCCCACCCACTTCTACCCAGTAAAGGGGAGGGGCCTGCTGGTCTCCTATGTTGTCACTTCCCCGGTGATCATGTCTCCCTGATCCCACCCACTTCTACCCAGTAAAGGGGAGGGGCCTGCTGATCTCTTATGTTGTCACATCCCCAGTGATCATGTCTCCCCGATCCCACCCACTTCTACCCAGTAAAGGGGAGGGGCCTGCTGATTTCCTATGTTGTCACATCCCCAGTGATCATGTCTCCCCGATCCCACCCACTTCTACCCAGTAAAGGGGAGGGGCCTGCTGATTTCCTATGTTGTCACATCCCCAGTGATCATGTCTCCCCGATCCCACCCACTTCTACCCAGTAAAGGGGAGGGGCCTGCTGATCTCCTATGTTGTCACATCCCCAGTGATCATGTCTCCCTGATCCCACCCACTTCTACCCACTAAAGGGGAGGGGCCTGCTGATCTCCTATGTTGTCACATCCCCGTTGATCATGTCTCCCTGATCCCACCCACTTCTACCCAGTAAAGGGGAGGGGCCTGCTGATTTCCTATGTTGTCACATCCCCGGTGATCATATCACCCCGATCCCACCCACTTCTACCCAGTAAAGGGGAGGGGCCTGCTAATCTCTTATGTTGTGATGATTGATCTCCCAGAGCGATTGGCTGGGAGGTCAATACCTTGGGGGGCACCTGGAGCGGAGATCCTGATATCCCCCAATGAGGCGGAGAATTTATTTTGTTACTGCGGTCACTGTATACCGGTAATACGTCTTATGCAGTGAGCGCATTTCAGTTGTACCGTGTACATGCCTGGCACAGCGGGAACAGCTGTCCAAGTATGTACACTGTATCCCCTTGGCATGCACAGGGTTAAAGTATTAAACTTTACATTTCTAAATATCAATAATTTTTCAGATTTGATGACAAACATCACTATGGAAAAAAAAAAAAAAAAATTATGAAATGAGTCAAATATTTAATTCAGCAAATTGATGTTTATTTTAATCTGTTGTTACCAATCCATCAGCTGGTTGTTCTTATCATCCTCCTGATCTTCCCTCCTAAATCCTTTCTATGGCTCGCTCGGTGCGTGATTATATGATTATAGGACGAGCGTAAAACCGAACACAGTACCCAACAGAAAGGCAACCACCAGAGGCAGGACATTAGAAATGTTCATCCGCTCTATCCCGCATTTGAAGAACTCTAGTGATTTGTTCCAGATATCCATGAGATCAGGTATAATGACTCCAGGTTGGCTGGTCACTTCACCCTGGAGCTTGGTGTCTGTCTTGGTTCTATCATCAGTAATGACAGTTACACCCTTTACTGATGTCCCACTATCTTCAGCTAGGAGCAGGATCGTTATGGAGCTGCTCCCGCTCTCAATAGTAGATGTTATACCGTGTGCAGATTTTGGGTCTTGCACAAAAAGAAGATATCCGCTGGTATCTTCATCTAGGAGCTTCTGCGCAATGGAGTTGTTGTCTTTCTCCATGATGGTGATAATACAGACTCCAGGATTGCTCATTACATCCGTATCCATTATGGAGGTGTTCCCATTCTCCATCATAATAATCCGTCTGTCACCAGGTATGCTGCTTCCTTGACCTAGGATATGTTGCATCATGAAGATCCTCCAAATCTCCATCATAACATTCAGACGGTCACCAGTTGTGCTGGTTCCTTCCCCTAGAAGATCTTGCATTATGGAGATGCTCCCAATCTCCATCATTGTAATTTCACACACCCCGGGCTTGCTGATGACATCAATGTCCGTTATAGAGGTGCTTCCACCCTCCATCACACTGTCATCAGGATCGCCAGATCCATCACCTAGAAGGTTTTCCATTACAGAGATGTTCCCATTCTCTATCATAAGAATTATAGAGTCACCAGATGCGCCGGTCACTTCGTCCACAAGCTTGTCCGTAAAGGACTTGCTCCCATCCTCAAGCAAGAATGTTGGTTTTGTTTCTTGCACAATAAATAGAGGCCTAAGCAATGACGAAATTAGCCAAACGACTTGAAATAGCCTGAAGAGAAACATGGTGCTTCACCAATAGCAAATACTCACAATAAGTGAAAGATTTTGGCCGTTTGTCAGTTATTCAGAGTCCAAAGACCTGCAATGTACTGACTTCAGTGTGACATCACTGTGTTTGAAATGGCCTCATTGGAATGTCCAGTCCTACTGGAGCTCAGAGGTAAACTGACCCCTAGTAACAGTCTCCACTGCAGGACCCACGGGGTATTACAAACTCATTAAAGGAGAAGTATCACCTAATAACACACACACTTACCTTCTAATGACCTACAAGTCGCAATGGCCCCTATTAATTTTACACTTGTGTCTTGTCTGAGATAAGATCTTCAGTGAGTCCTGAAGGTCATTTCTATGCCTGTCTGTCTCTCTATCTAGGAGCATACATATAAGTAACAATTAACCGTTTGAGTGCCAGAAAGGTACATAATGAGTTGCGTACCCCTCTGGCACTCGAGGGGTTAAGAGATCAATCGTATGTATCCCTTATGGGGTGCCATGAATTAATATACAGTATTCCTCTAAATACAAAGAAAACACAATATGAAAAATGCAAAACACAAACTTCTGTACACAAAACGCTACATGTAAATTATTATATGCAAAAAAACAAAGAGTAAAACTCTGGATGTAATACGCAATATGCAAAACACTACACTATACGCAATATGCAATACACTACACTATACGCAATATGCAATACACTACACTATACGCAATATGCAAAACACTACACTATACGCCATATGCAAAATACTACACTATACGCAATATGCAAAACACTATACTATACGCAATATGCAAAACACTATACTATACGCAATATGCAAAACACTACACTATACGCAATATGCAAAACAGTATACGCAAAAAAGCAATACTCTAAATACAATACGCAATATTAAAACACTATACACAATACACTATAGACAATATACAATATGCTATACTCAAACCTTTATACAAAACACTATACACAAACATTATATATATAAAAATCCACTCTATATGCAAAGTGCTATATGCAGAACAGTATACACCATTCCCAAAAATGCTATATGCAATACACAGTGCGCTATACACAAAACACTATACGTAATTCACTATACACAAGTCGCTGGATCACTTTTGAAAGACGGAACGTGAAACAGCGTGCGACCTTTTAAGTAATTACGACACAAAGACATACAGGGGTGTGGAAATTTAAAAAAAACAAAACAAAAAAACAAACACTACTGTCCAAGGGACTAAAACGGGAGCCCAATATACTTGTCCTGATACACAATAATTATTTCAGTGCAGCCACCAAAATACGTCCACCTCCACACCTTGTGCGCACACCCTGTGTCCACCACCTCCACACCCAGCCCACCCTGTGAGTGCGCCTCCACACTCTGTGTGCGCCTCCACACCGTGTCCTCCTCCACACTGTGCCCACCCTGTGTCCGCCTCCTGTGTCCACCCCCGCACCCTTCCCATCCTGTGTCCGCTTCCTGTGTCCACCACCGCACCCTTCCCATCCTGTGTCCACTTCCTGTGTCCACCTCCGCACCCTTCCCATCCTGTGTCCGCTTCCTGTGTCCACCCCCGCACCCTTCCCATCCTGTGTCCGCCTCCTGTGTCCACCTCCACAGCATGCCCGCCTCCACACCCTGTGTCCACCTCCACACTGTGCCCACCCTGTGTCCCCCTCCACAGCATGTCCACCCCCGCACCCTTCCCATCCTGTGTCCACCTCCACAGCATGCCCGCCTCCACACCCTGCCCATCCTGTTTCCACCTCCACACCCCCTGTGTCCACCCACAGTGTCCACCTCCACACCCCCTGTGTCCACCCCCAGTGTCCACCTCCACATCCCCAGTGTCCACCCCCACACCCCCTGTGTACACCCCGTGTCCACCTCCTGTGTCCACCCCCAGTGTCCACGTCCACCCCCAGTGTTCATCCCCAGTGTCCACCCCCAGTGTCCACCCCCAGTGTCCACCTCCACACACCCAGTGTCCACCTCCTGTGCCCACCTCCACACCCAGTGACCACCTGGAGTGCGCTTCCACACCCAGTGTCCACCTGGAGTGCGCCTCCACACCCAGTGTCCACCTGGAGTGCGCCTCCACACCCAGTGTCCACCTGGAGTGCGCCTCCACACCCAGTGTCCACCTGGAGTGCGCCTCCACACCCAGTGTCCACCTGGAGTGCGCCTCCACACCCAGTGTCCACCTGGAGTGCGCCTCCACACCCAGTGTCCACCTGGAGTGCGCCTCCACACCCAGTGTCCACCTGGAGTGCGCCTCCACACCCAGTGTCCACCTGGAGTGCGCCTCCACACCCAGTGTCCACCTGGAGTGCGCCTCCACACCCTGTGTCCACCTGCCCACTGTGCCCACCCTGTGTCCGCCTCCTGTGTCCATCCCCACACCCTTCCCATCCTGTGTCCACCTCCTGTGTCCGCCTATACAGCATGCCCACCTCCACACCCTGCCCATTCTGTGTCCACCTCCTGTGTCCACCTCCACAGCCTGCCCATCCTGTGTCCACCTCCACACTCTCCATCCTGTGTCCACCTCCACACTGTGTCCACCCTGCCCACACTGGCACTCAGACCAGTGCTTACCTCCAATGAAGCCTCCTCCACCTCAGGTCACTGAAGTCCTGTGCCAGCCTCTCTCTCAGCGGCTGAGCCAGAAGGACCTTACTGATGTTGGTGCTACAAAACTGCTAGAGAAGTGGCTTGGCGCGCTCTGTTCAACTGGGGGCCAACAGACTCAATGAAGGGAACTGTAGGCGCCAGAATTCAGAGCGGACTGCAGGGCACTTAGGGCAGCAGCACAGGGTATCCTTTTCAAATATCACATTCTATATATCGTGCTGCTTTGTGTGGCGTTCAGCAGGTCGCGGTGTTCAAAGGGCGGTCATGACAATCTCGCATTGCATATCAGCACGAGATGATCATGTCGTGCCTTTAAACAGCGTGATCTGTCAATGTAGTAGTATTGACATTGTCCTGTTGCGATTACTATGTAGTGGAGCAAACGTAGTAATCGCAACGGGACAAACCACTTTTTCAATCCTCCGATTTTATATGCTAACCATCAACAAGCACCTTCACCTCATCCAATCACCCTGTACAAAGAAAGGATCCACTTCCAAAACTAAAATACCCCCAAGAATAAGTTTATGAACTCTACAGTCAAATACAAATGGTCCACCTCTCATATGTATCAAATCAGCAGAATCGGAGACACATGACTGCGTCCCTCATACCCCAACAAGTATTCAAAAATCAACCATTTTCTAGAAGACTCAATAGACAACACCTTACATTTTACTTTCACAGGAGACTACAAGTAAAATCATGTTTATTCTGTGAAACTAAGTGTTAAAAAAGGAAGGATTTTAGTGAATTTACCAAAAAAAAATTCTCTTAGTCCATGTGGAACACTGGAACCATGGCATTAAGTCACCATCTCCAGGATGCCTTTAAAAAATGTGAGTAGACTACCTCCTTTCCTCCACTTTACCCCCACCTGCTACATTCAGTTTTATCGTAGAGCAAAACCAAAATAAAGCATGAAAGAAGCAAAAAGAAACAATAAATCCCCGGAACACAGAACCCAAGAGGATCCCTCTGCCTGAGGACTCAAACTACTGTTTATTCCCCGGAAGGGAAGTCCTGTGTTCCACGTGTACTAAGGGAAAAGGATTTAACTGTAAGTTCATTAAAATCCTCTATCTCTGTTGTCTAATGAGAGACAGGAACCATGGGGATACGTCAAATCTATCCACCAAGATTCCTGGAAGAGAGAGAATAAACCCTCTTCTGGAGACCAGTTTCCACAGGCCTAAACTTGTACAACATGAGACTCTTGTGTCATCGGACACCAAACAACTGTAACAAATAAGAAACCAACAAGGTTCTTATCTTTGGAACAAAAAAGGAAACAAGGACCTACATACAAGCACCACAGCCTGAAGGACCTGGTGGAATGAACCATGACCCAAAAAAGGCCAGGTTATTATTTCTGAGGACATACACCTGGCGGATGGTCACCTTGGTCCATGAAACAGTAACTAGACACAACCTGACCTGTATGTGGTCCATCAGGAATTAAGAGTTTATCAGATTTCCTATAAGGATATGTGCATCTCTAGACTGTAAGCTCTCACCAGCAGGGGGCCCTCTGATCCTTCTGTTCTCCACATGTGATTTGTACTATTTAATACCTCTGTATGTCTATTCCCCGCTAAAGTTCCCCCTCCCTCCCCTTCTCCTGACGTCAGCGCTGCGCAGACAGCATGAGATGCCGGTCCTGGGACCAGCCGGCGGCTCTTCAGCAGAGCCGAAACAGCAATCTTTAAAAACAACTACTTAATTGTAACGGTCTACAAAGTGTGCTTGCAAACCAGACACGCTTTGTAGACCATTCCAGTGAAGTATTTATTTTCAGAGACCTGCTATTTCAGCTCTCTAAAAAGAAATACTTCACTGGAATGGTCTACAAAGTGTGCTTGGTTCGCAAGCACACCTTGTAGACCGTTAAACTTAAGTAGTTGTTTTTAAAGATTGCTGTTTCGGCTCTGCTGAAGAGCCGCCGGCTGGTCCCAGGACCGGCATCTCATGCTGTCTGCGCAGCGCTGACGTCAGGAGGAGGGGAGGGAGGGGGAACTTTAGCGGGGAATATCTCTCAAACCGTAAAGGCTTGAGAGATGGGATTTGCACCACATAATTTATTTTTAAAATCTACAAAACAACATAAAGTTATCTTTGGGCATTATTAACCCTTTAAGGAAACCCGATAAAACGGAGAATCGTACTACACAGCCTCATTGTGTCCAATCTACTTCTGCAGGGTTCCATCGGCCCCTCTCGCCCTGGCTGTTTGGTCTCTATGTCCTGGTGGGACTGGTGTCCCTGGTGGTCCTGATCTTCCCGTTACATGGAGACCCCCAGAGCCTCCTACCAGAGAACCTACGTGTGTCCATCGTCCAGAAGCTGGTTGCTGCATATGTGCTCGGTACAGACTGAGGAAGCACTTACCTTCCGCTCCCTTTCATCTGTTCACTTACCTTCCCTCCTTCCTCCTGCCGTCTCTTTCATTCACTCCATCTTCCCTTCACTCCCCCTCTCCTTCCTTTTCTTCTTCGTGCTCTCCCTCCTGTTCACCTTCACTCGCTCTTTCCTTTTCTTCCCTTCCCTTTTCTTCCCTTCATTCCTGCTCTCCCTCCTTTACACCTTCCCTTTTCTTCCCTTCTGCTTTCCCTTCCCTTCCCTCCTGCTCTCCCTTCCCTTTTCTTCCCTTCCCTCCTGCTCTTCCTTCCCTTCCCTCCTGCTCTCCCTTCCCTTTTTCTTCCCTTCCCTCCTGCTCTCCCTTCCCTTTATCTTCCCTTTCCTCCTGCTCTCCCTTCCCTTTATCTTCCCTTTCCTCCTGCTCTCCCTTCCCTTTATCTTCCCTTTCCTCCTGCTCTCCCTTCCCTTTATCTTCCCTTTCCTCCTGCTCTCCCTTCCCTTTTTCTTTCCTTCCCTCCTGCTCTCCCTTCCCTATTCTTCCCTTCACTCCTGCTCTCCCTCCTCTTCTCCTTCACTCACTCCCTTCATGCCTGGTCTTCCTCACCATTCTCACTCCTTTTATTCTTCACTCGTAACCTTTCCCCTTTTATTTCTCTCTCTCACTCCCTTCCCCACCCATTGTTTTTATTCCATTGATCCCTTGCCCCTTTCGCTTCTCATCAGTCTTTCCTGTTTATCTTCTCCCCGACCCAGGCCTCCTGCAGGGGTGATAGTATGTGGGTGAATGGCGTCTCCGAGGGAGGAGCGGCAGATCCAACACCTGCGGTTTCCACAGGAGCGAGAACAGAGCATAATCCCCCAGGAAACCAGTAATAACAACAGTGAATGTATATCTGTATATGTATAATTATACACACAGTTAGATGGATATGTACAGGTATGACATGTGCGTAGTCACATCAGACTGGTGTAAGCTCATTCTCGCACAGTATATTATTGTATATTCAATGTACGGCTAATGATAGTGTAAAGGAAACAGATTTGTTTTAAAATCATTTTTTAAATAAATGAATGGGACCAGCAGCACCTGTGTCTTGTGTTCTCCATCTACCCAATGGCAGAGGTGGGGGAATGTTCACCTTGCAGATATAGGAGAAGGGTGTCACCTTAAAGGGGAAGGGACAGACTGATATCTCTGTCTGTGTCACCCTGCAGGGGGCGGTAAAGACTCATATCTCCTCCTGTCTGTGTCTCCTTACAGGGGAGTGACAGACTCACATCTCCGTCTGTCTGTGTCACTGTGCATGGGAAGGGACTGACTGATATCTCCTTCTGTATGTCACCCTGCAGGGGGAGGGACAGACTCATATCTCCTTCTGTCTGTGTCACTGTGTCACCCTGCAGGAGGAGGGACAGACTCCTATCTCCTTTTGTCTGTGTCACTGTGTCACCCTGCAGGGGGAGGGACAGACTCGTATCTCCTTCTATCTGTGTCACTGTGTCACCCTGCAGGAGGAGAGACAGACTACTATCTCCTTTTGTCTGTGTCACTGTGTCACCCTGCAGGGGGAGGGACAGACTCATATCTCCTTCTGTCTGTGTCACTGTGTCACTCTGCAGGGGGAGGGACAGACTCATATCTCCTTCTGTCTGTGTCACCGTGTCACCCTGCGGGGGGAGGGACAGACTCCTATCTCCTTCTGTCTGTGTCACTGTGTCACCCTGCAGGGGGAGGGACAGACTCATATCTCCTTCTGTCTGTGTCACTGTGTCACTCTGCAGGGGGAGGGACAGACTCATATCTCCTTCTGTCTGTGTCACCGTGTCACCCTGCAGGGGGAGGGACAGACTCCTATCTCCTTCTGACTGTGTCACCCTGCAGGGGGAGGGACAGAGTCCTATCTCCTTCTGTCTGTGTCTCTGTGTCACCCTGCAGGGGGAGGGACAGACTCATATCTCCTTCTGTCTGGGTCACTGTGTCACCCTGCAGGAGGAGGGACAGACTCATATCTCCTTCTGTCTGTGTCACCCTGCAGGGGAAAGGACAGACTCATATCTCCTTCTGTCTGTGTCACTGTGTCACCCTGCAGGGGAAAGGACAGACTCACATCTCCTGTCTGTGTCACCCTGCAGGAGGAGGGACAGACTCATATCTCCTTCTGACTGTGTCACCCTGCAGGAGGAGGGACAGACTCATATCTCCTTCTGTCTCTGTCACTGTGTCACCCTGCAGGAGGAGGGACAGACACATATCTCCTTCTGACTGTGTCACCCTGCAGGAGGAGGGACAGACTCATATCTCCTTCTGTCTGTGTCACTGTGTCACCCTGCAGGAGGAGGGACAGACTCATAGCTCCTTCTGTCTATGTCACCGTGCAGGGGGAAGGACAGACTCCTATCTCCTTCTGTCTGTGTCACCCTACAGGAGAAGGGACAGACGTCTCTCCTTCTGTCTGTGTCACCCTGCAGAAGGAGGGACAAACTCATAGCACCTTCTGTCTGTTACGCTGCAGGAGGAAGGATAGACTGCTTATTGTACATACTCCATGAGTACATAATTGTTTCTCTTGCATCATTGAGGGATGCAAGGACCATGCAATATAGAGTTCCTCCTGCAAGGAGGTAAGGCTCTCACACCCCTCCATATCACAGCTAGAAGTCAGTTTTAAGACTAGTAACCTTTAGCAATATAGGTCCATTACCCTGTAGAGAAATGCTATATAGATTTTAATTTTATGATTTTTATCTTCTACTGAACAACCACAAGGAGTAAACAGCTGGTGAAGAGTAGTGATGAGCGAGCATGCTCGGCCGAAGCTCGGTTCGGCTCGAGCATCGCTCTGCTCGGCCCATGGCGGTACTCGTACGAGTACCGCATGTGCTCGCCCGCCATGTTCGGGTCTCCTCCCCGCACGTTTCGCGGCTGCTGCGCAGCCAATAAACGTGCGGGGAGGCTCTGACATCAGTGTAATGCCAGCAGCCATGTTGGCTGCTGGCATTACACTGATTGGCTGGCCAGAACCCGTGATCGGGTGCTGTATAGCACCCGACGCGCGAGTTCGGCTCATTCTTAGCCAGGGAGAGATGCGCTTACGCAGGGAAAGTCAGTGTAGGGAGAATAAAATTGTTGAAACTCTTTCAAGACCCAAAAGTCCTTTTTAGGACTGTTGTGTGTGGGGGCAGCATTTATATTTTGTTTGGGGGGGCACAATTTCCTTTTTTTTGTGGGGGGGATATATGTAAGGTGACATATAATACTAGATGCACAGGAAGTCAGTGTAGGGAGAATAAAATTGTTGAAACTCTTTCAAGACCCAAAAGTCCTTTTTAGGACTGTTGTGTGTGGGGGCAGCATTTATATTTTGTTTGGGGGGGCACAATTTCCTTTTTTTTGTGGGGGGGATATATGTAAGGTGACATATAATACTAGATGCACAGGAAGTCAGTGTAGGGAGAATAAAATTGTTGAAACTCTTTCAAGACCCAAAAGTCCTTTTTAGGACTGTTGTGTGTGGGGGCAGCATTTAATTTTTTTTGGGGGTGGCAGAATTTCATTTTTTTGTGGAGGGGGACATGTTCTAAGGTGACATTGTACTAGGTGCACAGGGACAAATATTTCACAGTGCAGTGACAAGCTGACATATTCTGTTAGGTGCACAGGGCCAATGATTTTACAACGCAGCGACAAAAAGGGCCATTTTAAACGTGTGCCTAGCCATAGATTATTGTCACATTCTGTTTAGTGTGCAAATTCACAAATTAACGTCACATATTCCGTTCACTGTGCCTAGCCGCAGATTAGCGTCACATTCTGTTTCGTGTGCCTAGCCGCAGATTAGCGCCACATATTGTTTAGTGTGCCTAGCCGCAGATTAACGTCACATATTGTTTAGTGTGCCTAGCCGCAGATTAGCGTCACATATTGTTTAGTGTGCCTAGCCGCAGATTAGCGTCACATTCTGTTTAGTGTGCAAATTCACAAATTAACGTCACATATTCCGTTCACTGTGCCTAGCCGCAGATTAGCGTCACATTCTGTTTCGTGTGCCTAGCCGCAGATTAGCGTCACATATTGTTTAGTGTGCCTAGCCGCAGATTAACGTCACATATTGTTTAGTGTGCCTAGCCGCAGATTAGCGTCACATATTGTTTAGTGTGCCTAGCCGCAGATTAGCGTCACATTCTGTTTCGTGTGCCTAGCCGCAGATTACCGGCATATATTCCGTTTAATATGAAGAAGGCGGGTAAAAAGGGACGGGGAAGTGGACGTGATCCTGATAGTTCAAGTAAATATACAGCAAATACTGTTTGGTAACAATTTTTCGCCTAAAATCGTTTTTATCTTCCTTTTTGTGTGTTTTACGGTCAGTCTGTAAAAATGGCGTACTACGGGCGAAACATCGTTCCCAGCAGCGACGTTGGAGTCCAAGATGCATCCAGACATCCTCCCTATGCTGTCCCTGAACCATTTCTGTGGTGTTTCCATCATTTTCTGACCTTTTCCTATGAACCAGGCACCCTCCCCTCATCAGAGCAGGGGGTGCCTGGTGTAATGCTCGAGTCCTCCCATTGACTTCAATGGGGCTCGGGTGCTCGGCCGAGCACTCGAGCCTCCGGGGGCGCTCGGCCAGAGCACCCGAACACCCGAGCATCGGGGTGTTCGATCATCACTAGTGAAGAGTGCTCTTGAAACCAGGGAGTAACGGACACTGAAGAGGGGTAAAACAAACCCCATGAACTATTACACAGCACACTGAACTAGAGCCAGAGCTCAAAAGTGAAAGAGTACAGAGAGACTAAAGAGATCCTAGACAGACAAGGCTGCCTCCAGGACCTTCCTCCCAAAGCTGGCATCAGCCTATGCCAACAAATCCACACGACAGTAGTTAGAAAAAGTGTGCACAAATGACCAGGTGGCCACCTTTCACAATGGATCAGCTGAGGCCTGGTTACTGTAGGCCCAAGAAGCTCCAATAGACCTTGCAGAATGAGCCGTGACCCTGAGGGGAACAGGCTTCTTCAGAAGTTCGTAAGCAATGGTTACCTTGGAAGCAGGTTTCCCTGCCCAGGGACCCTCAGGAATGACAGAGTGTCAGATTGCCTCAGGGACTCAGGGCGATGCACATAGAACTTGAGACACCGCACAACATCCAACAGATGAAGATCCTTCTCTTTGTCAGAAGTAGGGTTAGGACAGAAGGAAGGAACCACAATCTCCTGATGAATGTGGAACTCAGACACCACCTTCGGGAGAAACTCTTGTGAGGTACAAAGCACCGCCTTGTCCTTGTGAAAGACCTAAAGGGGTGGTCTACAAGACAGGGCATGCAGCTCCACAACTCGGAGAACAGAAACCATCGCCAGGAGTAAGGCCATCTTCCACGTTACCCTACGTAGAGGAATAGTAGCCAAAGACTCAAAAGGAGGATGCTGAAGTACTCCCACGACCAGGTTTTTGTCCCAATGGGGAGCAGGCGCCTGGGTATGAGCAACACCCTGGAAGAAAACCTTGACATCAGGAATGATAGCAAGATGCCTCTGAAAGAAGACAGCACAGAAGTCTGAACCTTAAGAGAACTCAGACTGAGATCCTTATCCACACCATCCTGTTACGGTTTTCTGACACTCAGACCAGGGTATGAAGTAAAAACACAGTTTTATGGAAAATAAAACAAGGCCCCTAGAGGCCAGCACATAAATAGCAACAATGGCAAAAATAACAAAGTGAATGCACACAAAGATAATGACAAGTGCTAGAATAGATAGGGAATTTTCCCCAAAGGGTTAAAGACTGAAATGGGTGAGATATACAAGATTGGCCAACACCCAGGATAAATAGCAGTCTCTGGAACACAGTCTGTCAATAGCAGGATAGTGGACACAGTCTCTCAATAGCAGGATAGTGGAGTAACTGCACTGAATACACTCTCAAGTTGATATACTAGAGCCCAAAGTCCAGAGCTGATCCGGTACCCACGCCTGGGGCTACAGAGGAGTGCTATTGCCACGCTGTAATGATCAGAACCAAAATCGCCCTTGACTAGAAAAGCAATAACCCTGCATGTGCCACTAGGATATGCCCATACACCCCTTGGGTGCTGTACTGATGGTAACTGCACAAGCTGTAATAGAGCCAATGTCCTCTGGAGTGCAATGGGAATGTACCTTCAACGTCTGTGGCCCTGAGCCAGAGGATGAACACGGACTGACAAGGCTCTGATGGAATAAGAGACACACAGAAGCACTCAGAGTAAAAGGCTATGTCAGAGAAATGTATGCTTGGCAAGAAGTATTGGATGCACCAGACCGGAGACTACAGGCACTGCAAGGGTTAGATGGTTCTGTATACACGCGAGTACCTTGGCAGCCAACAGCAGGCAAAGCAACCTCAGGCTACAGCTACTGACAAGTGAGAGGAACAGTGAGTTGCTATTACAGTTCAGAATGTCGCAGAGCGACTGGAATGACACAGGAACAGCAGGCAGAACTGGAACGATCACTGGAACAGCAGACAGGCCGGCACAGCAACCGGAACAGCAGGCAGGGCTGGAGCGGTGACTGGAACAGCAGGCAGGTCCGGAGCAATGCTGGAACAGAGGCAGGCCGGAAACAATCACAGAGCAGGGTCATCAGCCAGAGCCGGGTCGAATCACGGAGCAGGGTCGTCAGCCAAAGCCGGGTCAAATCCCGGAGCAGGGTCGTCAGCCAAAGCCGGGTCAAATCACGGAGCAGAATCAGGAACAGAGTCAGACTAGCCGGGTCGGTACACAGAAGACACTGGAATATGGCAACAAGGCGCAGCAACAGGAACACCACGAAAGGGCCACTGACAATTGCCCAAGCTCCAGCATATAATGTCACATCCTGGGCGGGCCAATCAGTCTCCACCAATGCACAGGTACATCATGATAGATTGACAGAAAGACACGGGGACCGTGATACATCCTGAAGAAAGGAAAGAACTGGAGGAAGGTCAAAATCCTGAGAGAGGTCTTTATCAGCACACCAAGATAGAAAGGTAGACCAAACACGATGGTAGGCTTTACAGGCACCAAGCATAGTAGCCACCACACCAGAAGAAAATACCTTCTTCAAAATTGAGGATTCAATCTCCATGCAGTCAAAGCCATACAATGAAGGTCTTCCTTCCAGAAGTAACCCTGTAGGAGGAGGGCCGGACTGGGGGGGAAGTTGAAGAGGTTCCACCACAGAGGTCCAGAAGCCCCAGAAACCAAGCCTGTCGAGGCTAGTACGGAGCAATCAGAAGGACTGGGCAGCGCTCCAGTCTCAGTTTCCGTAGCACCCAACAGGGGAATGGGAGGAAAGATGTATGCCAGATGAAATGTCCACGGAATCGACAAGGCATCTACTGCCAGAGCCAGGTGATCTGCCCAATGAGAGAAGAACATTGGAACCTTCCTGTTGTGTCTGGTTGCCATCAGGTCGATGCATGGAAGACCAAACTACTGGATGATGAGGTTGAACACCTCTGGATATAGTTCCCACTCTCCGCTGTCCACAGTGTGACGACTGAGGAAGTCTGCCAGAACGTGGTCTATGCCAGGAATATGAACTGCAGAAATGGCAGGTACATGGTCTGCTGCCCATGATAAAATAGCCTTGACCTCTAGCCAAGCTGCGAGACTTCTTGTGCTGCCTTGCTTATTGATGTAGGTACCTCTGTGGAGTTATCTGACTGTACCCTGACTGGGCAATACTCCAGTTGCCATGTCCAGTGATGTAGGGCATGAAATATTGCCCGAAGCTCCAAGACATTGACGCGAAGCAGAGATTACTCCTGAGACCACCGGCGCTGAACACTAAAGTGCCCCAGCACCTCTCCCCATCTGGAGAAGCTGGCATCTGTCATCACTGTGGTCCAGAAGGGCACCAGGAAGGGTCTGCCTTTCAGGAGATTGTTCAGGTTGAGCCACCACGAGAGACTCTGCTCCACGTGAAGAAGAAGGGATAGGGATCTGTCCAGGAGATCTGGTCGACCCCTGCATGTCAGGATTAGAAACCTCTGAAGTTCCCTGGTGTGAGCCATGGCAAACGGAACTGCTTCTATGGTGGAAATGAACTTCCCCCACCAAGGATGACAACTTCTTGGCTGGAACCGGATCCTGAGACAGGATAGCCTGGACCTTTAGTGCTATCTAATGAGCCACTTCGTCCGTGAGAAATACCATCCCTCTCTGAGTGTCAAAGTGGTGGCCCAGAAAGACCATCCTCTGGGAAGGAACAAGGTCTGACTTGTCCAAATTGATGATCCACCCGTGATGGGAGAGAGCATGAATGCAGTCCTGCACTTGCTGATGAAGGAGTTCTGGAGAAGAGGCCTTCAGAAGGAGGTCGTCCGTATAAGGAGTCACCCTGATGCCGTTCCAATGAAGGACGGAGATCAATGCTCCCAGGACTCTGGTGAACACTTGAGGAGCCGTGGTCAGTCCAAAGGGGAGGGCAGAAAACTGAAAATGCCCTTGGTCGCAGGCAAAGCAGAGATACTGCTGACTCTCTGGATGAATGGTGATGTGCAGATAGGCATCCTGCAGATACAGGGCAAAGGGCAGAGTCAGCCATTGCAAAAATAGCCTTGAGAGAGGTCTAATGCTTCTTATCGGTCCAGTCTTTGAGAGCAGAGACGTCAGCCACTGGCAAAGCAGTGGACTTATAGCCTAGAAACTGGGGTATCCACTTTGGGGGGGTGGACCCACTGCGTGAGGGCCGTTTCAGAGAACGGGTAAAGCTTAGTGAACTTCCTAGAAACAGATTGTTTCCTGTCTGGAAATTTCCACTCCTTAGACACCAAGCAGTCAAGGGTGGGGTTTGGTGGAAAACAAGTATGGGGCCTAACAGATTCCTTGAAACACATCAGAGGGGTCAGAAGACACATCCTGTACCAAGGGAATGTTCAGGGTGGTCAACTCAGCCCTGATCAGGCCCTCAGCCGAGGGAATGGGGTTAGCCTCAAAGTGGTCCCCAAAAAACTGAGATGAACAAACAGCTAAACGGTCATCATCATCAGAGTCCACCAATAATTCCTCCTCAGAGGAGTCAGACACATCAGGTACACCTGGCAGTTTAGGCACGGAAGATCTGATAGGGGCGGGGGGGCCTGTAAAGTGGATGGAAGGAATTGTAAGGTGGACCGGAGGTCCCTGGCAGTAGCCTTAAAATATTACATCCATACTGGCTCTAGTGCATGGCTGGAGCCCTGCAGGGTATTCAAGGGGCAGCAGAGCATGCTGGGTAAACTTGACCTGAGTATTCTGTAGGTAACTCTAAGTGACATGAGGAGCAATGGGGGACACAGACACCCCAGTATCCTTTGTCTTAGGTTTAGCCACAAGGTCTAACGGAGTGGACACTCTCACAGAGTCAAACGGTCAGAGTATCAAAACACTCACAAAACAGTGTGTATGATAAATAAATGCACCCCAGAAACGCTAAATAAGACTTATCTGGTAGGTGAAGGGTTAAACTGCGGAGGAGAGTCCAAGCCCTGCATAGGATACCTGATCTGTGAATACACAAAATGGCTGCCGTGATGGGAGCCAATCAGAAATGAGAACGTGAATCGAGTGCTCATGGGAAACATAGTTTCGCTACCTGAGTACCTCAACAGTGCCCGAAGACCCCTAAAGCCAACATACCCAGAACACTGGCCGGATGATGCGCAAGGGCAAAGCCACAAAATTAGCCATCTCTGACCTCGCTACGCGGAGCGGTTGCAGAGATACGTCCCAAACTGTACAGTCCCATAGAAGTGAATGGAGCAATGGTGTCTATGCGGTAAACTCACGCCTTAAAGGCATGGAACAAAGTTAACGTTGTGAATAACAAAACGTAAAACTACTCAAAAGCCCACTAGAAGTAAACAGTAGACCCAAAAAACACTGAACCCAGTAGGGAAAGTGCCCAAAGAGTTGTTACCACAGAAACTTGCTCCAAACATCTCACAGACATACAGATAAACCCAATGAGTGCAGGAGTATGTAATAGGAACTCCAAACGAGACCCCTGTGCGTTGGGGCATTGTGGGACATGTGGACTTCAGCACTCAAAGGGTGCTCACCTTTTTTAGCTGGACTTCTGTCTTCAGATTACCATGTATCGAGAAAAAGACTAGGTGGGCAACTCCTGGTGAAAGAACTTGCAGCCAAGATTTTCCCCCAGGGCTTAGGTCCACAAAAGCACCTGGTAAACTGAGCTATCCACATTTGGGTGATGGGAATTGTCAGTGATGGTAATCTGCCTAATGGTGGTTTCCCATATCTAGCAGAAAATAATAAAAAAGCTAAAACTATAGCAGAACTGTTCTCTTGCCTGTGCCTTGACCAAGGAACAAATCTTACTGGTTGGGGATTGGCTAGCAGCAATCTAAGGAGAGGATGAAGGCTCCACCCAGCAGTCACTTCTCAGAATTGTTCCTGCCTATTTAAAGGGGCTGATCGCCTACCCAAAGTTCCCAGTAACATGTATTGGACGAAAGCGAAATTAACTTTTATTCTTACTAGACTTTATAATCCCTTTAAGACAGAATCACAAGTAAAAAAACAGGTTTAAAAGTCAACAACCAAAGGAAAAAAGCAGCTCCAGCTGAGGCTTCTGACATGCTCCCAGGTCATACAGTGGAGTGGGATTGTGGAGAAGGGGGGTTTACTGGGTACAAAGGTATGCGCACATCTAGCTAAAGGCAGTATGCCTCTGAAAAGTACAGATGGAGAAGTAATATGGACCTTAATGTCGAACTTTCACATTAATTCAAGTCTGAATATTTGAAAACTGCATACAAATAATTAAATAAGTGTCATGCTGGCCAAAAGACCAGCAAATGTACAGTTAAAGGGATAGTAATGTTTCACAATAAAAGCAGCTCCAATTAATCTTCATGGTATTTGGACCATGGAGAGTGTTATTTCAGTACTGTCAAGAGTTGTAGTACAAGAGTAATTCAGTGACAAAGTATCCCCCTCCCGCCCCTTTTACTGATGTAACACTGCTCACCTCAGAGCAGCAAGACTGTCCGGATGGATCACAGAGAGGAACAATCTTCAGTATCATAAGGAAAAACCTGTCAAGGGGGGCAGGGTTTTCATAGTTCTTACAGTAAGAAGATTGTCCATTCCTGTGAGCTGTCTGGTCTTAAAGGGGAACTACCACCCCGCAAACACTTCATCCTAATTAAGTCTTCATCTGGCGACTAGCTGCTTAGTAGCGCTAGTCGCCAGAAATATTACCTGGTTTCAAAGATTTTCTACTTTTTCGGAGGCTGACAGTAGCAGGAAGCACGGACATCTTGCCATAGTGACGTCCGCGCGCCTGCGCTGTCAGTCCCATCGAGGTCTAGGAGGCGTTGCTAGGAGCCGGCTGGCTCCAAAAGGGACTGACAGCGCAGGAGTACGGACGTCACTGTGGCAAGATGTCTATGCTCCGTGCTACTGTCAGCCTCCGAAAAAGTAGAAAATCTTTGAAACCAGGTAATATTTCTGGCGACTAGCGCTACTAAGCAGCTAGTCACCAGAGGAAGACTTCATTAGGATGAAGTTTTTGCGGGGTGGTAGTTCACCTTTAAGGCCAGATTCCACATCTGAGGGGCAGCTTACACTAGGTAGAGTTGGATACTTTATCATTCAATTACTCTTGTACTACAACTCTGACTGTACTGAAATAACACTCTCTATGGCCCAAATACTATGAAGACTAAGTGGAGCTGCTTTTATTTTGAAACATTACTATCCCTTTGAGGAGATATTCATACTTGTTACCATATGCCAAATGTGGTACCTGTGCAGTATCAGTGCCATTTTATATGCCAATTAAGGTTTCAGTGATGTTTCCTATTCTAATGAACCAATGTGATGTATTGGGAAATAATATCTCCTAAACAGTACATCTGCTGGGATTTTGGTTAACATGACATATATACAGTTTTTAATGCAGTTTTCAAATAGGTAAAGAACATTCAAGGTGATAGGTCAATTTTAAGAGCTAAGACTTCCTTCCTAAAGCCCATCCTGAAGAACGGCCGGAACAACCAGAAGATGGAAAGGGAAGCAGCCATGACCCCGGTCTCAGATCTCCAAAACTGCCCTGTTAAGTCCCTCAACAAGGGGCCCAGGTCTTGTTCAGCTGACCATTCTGGAAGAAGGAACAAAATCTCAGCAGAGTCCACCCCTGGGAAAAACCTCCCCCTCTATAAGGGGAACAGAATGGCTCTCACACCAGCATGGAATGGCCCCATGACTAATGGAAGGAAGAGAAAGCTCTGGTCAGCGGAAGGGCCTGGTAAAAGCGGTGTAGGTGCCCCAAAACAAGAGGGACATAAATCACTTGGTAAATGCCCTATGAAAGTCAATCCGACATGAGGAACGAGGTTTTAATAAATAATCCCCTGTAGTCCGTGTTTCCAGACTTGCCCATGTCTTCGCTGTGCCCAGACATAGCTAGGAAACCCCCAAAAAACAGTACAGGACAGAAATAAAACAGAAAATACTTATCTTTCTAAAATGGGTTAAAGACAGAGTGCAAGGAGGGAGACTCTGCCTCATAAACGTGGCAGGAAATAGACTGTGGAGAGGCATAGTACCTTCCCTTACTCTACCTGAGGCTTCGGAAAAATCAGGCCCCATGGGAAACGTAGGCACCCCCCCCCAGTGTGTAGAATGGTCTGGTGGCTGTACCGACATCACGTATGTAAGCCGTGCCAGATGCAAGGAGGTCCTTGTTCTCACACACAATATATTATATACCATCATATATAATAATTCGCTAAAATGTTTTTCAGAACCTGTCATGAGCAGTACAGTTGGGTGCACGAGCTGCAGTCATGCACAGTACAGACTGCCCGCGCCGCAGCCGATAACGGAGCGGGCTGCTCCGAATTCAGACCGTAGTTGGCCCGCTCCGTTATCAGCCGTAGCACGGGCAGTCTCTACTGTGCATGACTGCACCGCGGCCGTTGCTGGGTGGCACTGTGGCCCGTGTATACGGGCTCTTCAACTAGTGTGTATCAGCCAACACCGTGGCCTTTCTCAAGATTAGATCACAGAGAGGGACAATCTTCAGTGATGCCACTTCGGCCATTTGTGTTCCCAGAGGGGCTGGGGTACCTGTTTGTCCAAAGAAGGTGGACACTGGACAAAAGCCTGTTCATCAACATTCTGGAACTGCAGGCAATGCGGCTGGCTCTCCTTCATTGGTTCCAAGTCCTCACAGGCATTCCGGTAAAGGTACAGTCAGAACGCCGCGGCTGTGACATACATCAATTGCTAAGGAGGGACTCTCAGAAAGGTAAGATTGAGGGAGGTGAAGGATCTCCTCAGCTGGACAGAGACCCATTTTCCAACCATAACAGCCATTCACTTTCTGTCCTGGAGGACTTTCTAAGTTGCCAGGACGTAGATTCAAGAAACAGGGAACTGCATCCGGAGGTAACATAGTAAGTTAGGTTGAAAAAGAGACACAAGTCCATCAAGTTCAACCTTTGCCTCATAACCCAGTGACATGAGAACTGTATAGTTTCCTGCTACCAATTAAGTTAGTCTTTATCAGACCTTCCTGATTTGCCTACTAATACACAGTATAACCCTGTATGTTCCCTTTTGAAATAAATGCATCTAATCTAAATATATCCATTGTATCAGTCTTAACCACATCTTCGGGCAAGGAATTCTATAATTTAACAGACCTTACTGTAAAAAAACCCTTTCCGCTCCTGAAATCTAAACCTCCTTTCCTCTAATCTCAAAGGGTGTCCCCTGGTCACCTGATCAGGCCTTGGAATGAATAGCTCACCGCAGAGATCCTTGTATTGACCTCTCATATACTTGTACAATGTGATAAGGTCTCCTCTTTGTTTATTTACTCTAGAGAAAAGACGACTAAGTTTGTCTAGTCGTTCCTCAAACGTCAAGATGGATTTCCTCTTAGAAGTTGCCTGTTTGAAGAGTCTCTGCGTTCTAGACTTTCCTTCCTGGTGTTTCGTCATAATAAGGTGGTACTTTGTGCATCTCAGGAGTTTCTTCCCAAGTTGGTCTCAGAGTTTCACATCAATGACGAGATTGTTGTACCTTCTTTTTGTCCTGTCCCTACATCTGATAAGGAGAGATATCGCCATCTGTAAGATATGATCCGTAGTCTCAAGTTTTATGCGCACCGTATTCAGCCTTTTCGTATGGCTTTTTGTCATCCCTGCGGGACCCAGAGCTGGTCAGGCCGCTTCCAAGGTCACAATTGCCTCTTGGATCAAGGCTACCATACGCCATGTGTATGAAATAAGGAAGAAACATGATCCCTTGAAGATCACAGCACAATCAACTAGATCTGTGAGTGCTTCCTGGGTCTACACGAACCAGGCCTCAGCTGAACAGCTGTGCAAGGCTGTGACTTGGTCCTCCTTGCATACTTTCAACAAATACTACCATGCCAACATCTGGGCCTCTGCTGAGGCCAGCTGTATCTGGAAGGTCCTTCAGACAGTTCTGTCTAAGGATATGCTTTTTTTTTTTTTTCTTACTACAGTTGCATTCAGTAGTTTGAGTCCTGTTGGCTCGTTTGGTGTACTGTGCTAGTTCAATGTCCATCGAAATTTGTTGTTCTGGGTTACTCCGATGCTGAATAGTCATAGGGAACACTGGTATCATGGGGAGAGGCGAGAGGTATTTTCTCCTTTCCCTCCTCAGGAACCCTAACTTTGGTATATCCTGTGTTCCATATTGGACGTAAGACAAGATAGGATTTGAGTGCTTTTATCTGAATCCTTTTCTCTTAAATCAATATGGAACACAGGTCTCCAACCTAGAGAAAAAGACCTTCATGATGTGATTTTCCAGGGTAGAGGAGTCTCCCCATAGGGTCCTAGTCGTGGGAGATTTTCTTCTTGCCTTCCCGGTTTACCTATTTTTGTGTGGTTTTAGTCAAATGAATTCTGGGAGATGGGGGATTAAGCTGGAGGATGGAGTCTCTTGTGTGATGTGCCATGACCTCCAGAAGGAGGAACTCCTCCCCATGGTACCTGTGTTCCACATGGACTAAAGAGAAAGGGTTTAACAGGTAACAGTAAAATCCTATTTTCTAGCTGGTAGATGGAGAGATATAGAGGGCAGGGAGTGGGAGGGGTTTGAGTTTTGAAAGCCCTGTCTCCTGGAGACTGAGGAGCTCTATACTGTGCGGTCCCTGCCTCCCTCAAGTAATAAGGGGGGGGGGGGGGGGAAATCATCTTTAAAGGGATAGTAATGTTTCATAATAAAAGAAGCTCTATTTAATCGTCATAGTATTTATTTCAGCTTTGGAGAGTGTTATATCAATGCTGTCAGAGTTGTAGTTCAAGAGTAATTCAATGACAAAGTATCCCCCTCCCGCCCCTTTTACGGATGTAACACTGCTCAGCCTGAGCAGAAGGGAGGTGCCCAGGTAGACTGCAGAGAGGGACAATCTTCAATTAAGATAAGGGAAAAACCTGAAAAGCTTGTCAAGGGGGGCAGGGTTTTCATTGTTCTCATAGGAAGAAGATTGTCCCCTTCTGTTATTTGTCTGGTCTATGGACTGGATTCCACATCAGAGAAGAGATGGCTTACACTAGGTAAAAGGGGCGGGAGGGGAAACTTTGCTTGTGAATATCTCTCACACCATAAAGGTTTGAGAGATAAGACTTATATCATTCTTCATGTTTTTAATGCCTACAAAATAAAATAAAGATAAAACAAAGTATTACTATCCCTTTAAGAATAAAAATCCTCCTTTCTTCTATAAAAGATTTATCATGAAACAGGTAAGTACTAAATGTTAGAACATAAGAGCAGCAGGAAGACCATAAACATTTAGGGTATATTGAGGTAATGAAAGAAAACCAGTGGATCTGTGTAAAAAAGTTCCAGTACCGGGTGAGTTTTATTTACAGTAACGAACTGTTGCAGAGTGTTTTCTTCTTTGTCTATGAATTTCAGGTCTAGAGGAGGCTGTGGGGGAATCCGCACCAAATCACCATTAAAGGGATAGTATTGTCAACAAAAAACAAAGGAATATTGTAGCTATTTAAAAAATTAAGCTAAATGCCCCCAGTCCCATCTCTCAAACCTTTATGGTTTGAGCGATATTCGGCAGTAAAGTTCCCCCCTTTGCTTGACATCAGCACTCTAGCCGGCTGCAGGGGATTCCAGTTCCGGGACCGTCGAAGGCTCTTCAGCAGAGCCGAGATCGCGAGAGAGAAAAATAACTACCTAATTGGAACGGTCTACAAAGTGTGCTCTGCTGAAGAGCCTCCTACGGTCCCGGGACCGGATTCCCCTGCAGCCAGCTAGAGCGCTGACGTCAGTCAAAGGGGAGGGGGGAACTTTACTGCCGAATATCTCTCAAACCATAATGGCTTGAGAGATGGAACTGGGGGCATTTAGCTTAATTTCTAAATAGCTACTATATTCGTTTCTTTCTTTTTTTTTTTTTTGTAAAGTTGACAATACTATCCCTTTAAAGGGATAGTAATACTTCGTTTTAACTTTATTTTATTTTGTAGGCATTAAAAAAACATGAAGAATGATATAAGTCTTATATCTCAAACATTTATAGTTTGAGAGATATTCACAAGCAAAGTTTCCCCTCCTGCCCCTTTTACCTAGTGTAAGCCATCTCTTCTCAGATGTGGAATGCAGTCCATAGAACAGACAGATAACAGCAGGGGACAATCTTCTTACTATGAGAACAATGAAAGCCCTGCCCCCCTTGACAAGTTTTTCAGGTTTTTCCCTTATCTTAAGTGAAGATTGTCCCTCTCTGCAGTCTAACTGGGCACCTCCCTTCTGATCTGGCTGAGCAGTGTTACATCAGTAAAAGGGGCGGGAGGGGGATACTTTGCTTGTGAATATCTCTTAAACCATAAAGGTTTGAGAGATAAGACTTATATCATTCTTCATGTTTTTTTAATGCCTACAAAATAAAATAAAGTTAAAATAAAGTATTACTATCCCTTTAAACGGATAGTAATACTTACAAATTACTATCTTGCATCTTGTAGCCCTTAAAAACTGAGTAAAATGACACTAGCGGCATCTCTCAAACCTTTATGGTTTAAGAGATATCCTCTTTCAAAGTTCCCTCTCCCCTGACAGCAGTGTTCTAGCTGAGAGCAGGGGAATCCTCTCCTGGGATCACCTGGCGGCTCTGCAGCAGTGCAGCGATCGTGTTAATAATAAAGAAATCCTTTACTAAAATAGTCTTCTACGTGTGCTTGGTTTGCAATCACACGTAGAAGACCTTTTAAGTTAAGGATTCTTTTTTTTATTAATGCGATCTCCGTGCTGCTGCAGTCTCTCTTCCGGTTCCGGATTCCCCAGCTGTCAGCTAGAATGCTGATGTCCTAGGAGGGGGAACTTTGAAAGCGGATATCTCTCACACCATATTTGAGAGATGCCGCTGGTGTCATTTTACTCGTTTTTTTTAAGGGCTACAAGATGCAGGATAGTAATTTATAAGTATTACTATCCCTTTAATGGACCCATTCAAACTGTAGGCAACGGACAAACAACTGGGCTAGAGCAGGGGTGCAGATCTCCTGGTTTGTGAAGGATAATGGAAGCTGATCATCCAGAGCGTTCCAGGTTGTCCAACCCTGGCCTTTCTGGCAGGACGGGTATCACCATACCAGAGTGGGCAAAAAGAACAGCGGACTGTGTTTGGCCACAGAGAAGTGTGAACTAAATTCCTAAACTGGACATCTAGACGAGAGTCTGTTGATGGGGAGCAGCTGGCAAATACAAGTTAAAGGAGGACTAAACTCCCCATAACCCCTCAATTATCTTACTATGGCCATCCTAATGGCCCCTAAGAGTTCTGCCCTTGCTCCAAGTGAAAACCTCTTCAGTGAAGTCCTGGATGTTTTTCCCTCAGAGGCGGACATGATGGCTGCTAGAAGGACCACAGGACCTAAAACTCTGCTCACTGCACATGGTAATCTTAACCCCTCAGTCCTTAAAGGGATAGTAATGTTTCATAATAAAAGCAGCTCTAATTAATAATCATAGTATTTGGACTTTGGAGAGTGTTATTTCAATTCTGTCAGAGTTGTAGTACAAGAGTAATTCAATAACAAAGTATCCCCCTCCCGCCCCTTTTACTGATGTCACACTGCTCAGCCAGAACAGAAGGGAGGTGCCCAGGTAGACTGCAGAGAGGGACAATCTTCAATTAAGATAAGGGGAAAAACCTGAAAAACTTGTCAAGGGGGGCAGGGCTTTCATTGTTCTCATAGGAAGAAGATTGTCCCCTGCTGTTATCTGTCTGGTCTATGGACTGGATTCCACATCTGAGAAGAGATGGCTTACACCAGGTAAAAGGGGCAGGGCTTTCATTGTTCTCATAGGAAGAAGATTGTCCCCTGCTGTTATCTGTCTGGTCTATGGACTGCATTCCACATCTGAGAAGAGATGACTTACACCAGGTAAAAGGGGAGGGAGGGGAAACTTTGCTTGTGAATATCTCTCAAACCATAAAGGTCTGAGAGATAAGACTTATATCGTTCTTCATGTTTTTTTAATGCCTACAAAATAAAATAAAGATAAAACAAAGTATTACTATCACTTTTAAGTGCACTCATTCAATCTACCTGTGTCCGTTTCCAGACACTGTTATGGCTGCCTCCATACACATGACATCCCAAACGGATTAATAAAAGCTCTCTCTTATAGTGGATCGTTCACCTTCATTCAAGTTTCAATACTGGAGAAACTCTCAAAAAATGGCCAGGTGTCACGTTCATCAAAAGTCCAGCAGACACACAATTAAGGAGATGTTCCTACTTTGTGCTGATTGCAGTACCAGTGACATTTCATACGCTAATGAAGATTTCCAGTAATGTGTCAAATGCGAATGAAAACTTTCAGTGAGGTTTCATAAGCTAATTAACCCCT
Organism: Rhinophrynus dorsalis; assembly: GCA_037306005.1. Classification (NCBI taxonomy): domain Eukaryota; kingdom Metazoa; phylum Chordata; class Amphibia; order Anura; family Rhinophrynidae; genus Rhinophrynus; species Rhinophrynus dorsalis. The sequence goes on from CM074721.1 coordinate 560,651,839, forward strand.
TGACGGTCCTGGCCCGTCATGGGTCTGTGAGCCATAAGGACCCGTGATGTGCCAGGACAGTCATGGAATTCAGGGCTCAGCGTGTGGCTATTCGGGGAGCCCTGAAACGGATGCACAAAAAAAAAAAAAAAAATGGTCGCCTGTGGTCCTTAAAGGGGGTGAATCACCTCTACAGAACTTAGGCTAAATCTTTAGGTTATGTAGCTAATCTAACTACAATTGTGTTCATATTTTTTTAAGCTTTATTTTGTCAAAATACAAGTTATAAAGTCTGGGCTGTAGCTACGTCCACACTGACTGCGGTTACCTGCTCTGTACCGCAGTCCGTCTCTCTGCCTCTGCTCTCCTCCCTCTATCCGGCCCCCTCCAATGACAGAGGCTTCTATCTGTAAGCTGGAGCTCTCTCATTGGCCAGATATTTATCTCTGCCAATGATACCGCTCCGGCTTACAGACAGAAAGCCACAGTGATTGGAGGAGCCCGGATAGAGGGAGAGTAGCAGAGGCAGAGTGACGGACTGCGGTACAGAGCAGGTAACCTCAGTCTATGTGGACGTAGCTGCAGCCCAGACTTTATAACTTACATTTTGACAAAATAAAGCTTTAAAAAAAAAAATTAAATAAATAAAAATAATGAATTTTAGTCAGATTTGCTATATAACATAACTATTTAGCCCGAGTTCTATAGAGTTCATACATCCCCTTTAAGTGCCGGTCGCATGAGCAATCGGCTGGTCCTTAAAGGGATAGTATTACTTAAAAAATACTAATCCCTATGTGAAAGCCCTTGAGATGCCCCCAGCGGCATCTCTCAAAGCCTTACGGTTTGAGAGATAACCGCTTTCAAAGTTCTCCCCGGCTGACGTCAGCATTTTAGCTGAGAGCAGGGGAATCCTCTCCTGAGATCAGCCAGTGGCTCTGCAGCAGATCTGAGATTGCGTTAATAAAGAAGAAATCCATCACTAAAATGGTATTCTGTGTATGCTTGGTTTGTGCTTGGTTTGCAAGCACATGTAGAAGACCTTTTAAGTGAAGGATTTCTTTTTTGTTAATGCGATCTCGGCTCTGTTGCAGAGCCACAGACGGTCCCAGGACCGGATTTCCAGGCTGTCAGCTAGAATGCTGACGTCAGCCAGGGGAGAACTGTGAAAGCTGTTATCTCAAACCATAAGGGTATGAGAGATGCTGCTGGGTGCATTTTTCATCTTTATTCAAGGGCTTTAACATAGGGATTAGTAGGTTTTAAGTAATACTATCCCTTTAAGGGGTTAAGCACTGTGCTGGACCAGGGTACAGTTACTTTCGCTTTTTCCAGCAATACAGGGTGAAAATCTCCTAAATCACACATCTGCTGGACTTTTAGTTAACAGCACACATAAGCAGATTGGAACTAAGTTTTCAAATATGTGAAAAAAAATTCAAGACGGTAGGTCCACTTTAAAACAAAGGTGCAAGAGCAAAATTCTGATTGGCCAGGATGTGAACGTTACAGGTCTAAATTCCCCATCGATACCTTGCTACTGTGCACAGAGAGAGAGTCAAGACACGGAGCCACGGAATGCAGCTGGAGGTCATTTATTGCTTCTCATCACAGAGACATATGGGCCAGTACACACCACCACACTCCTAACAGTTTCTCCTAGCCTGTCCATCCAATGCTTCTTAGCAAACGTTTAACACAGACTTTACCGGTCATCTGTTTTCAGCCCAGTTTCCGTGCTGCAACTGGAATAGTAGGATTTCACAAGATACAGTCCCCTCCCACCCTTAACGAGTGGTAAATAAACATGGAGAAAGGAAAAAAAAAAAAAAAAATACAAGAATAAAAACACATTTCACCCCCCCCCAAAAAAAAACCAAACAAAAACAAAAATAATAATAAATCAGGTAATTAAACGACAAATTGTTTAAATAAATCTTTTCCTATAAGCAGATAAATAGGGCAGTGTGAATGACTTGTAGTGTCACCATATTGCAGATAAAAAGAAAAAACTAAGTTAAGTCCAAAGGTCTTTGCCATAGAGAGGATGATAAACAGTATTTGGGTGCAGCTCTATTGAGGTGACCACTGCTTGCCTGGCTCCCCCAAATTCTTACTCGGCAGTCACCTCCAGAAAGACTGTTGCGCCACAAAGAACCAATTCCCATTGATTTAAACAAGGCTTTTAACCCCTTGAATTCATTGCAAAACAATGCGCTGGTGACCCTCTACCATTCAAGAAGCTGAACACCCCTTTCAAGTAAATGGTAGTTTAACGCCGCCTCTGTGTTGAAATAGGTGTGCGCCACGGAATGACTCCGCTTTCCTTTTAAACACAGAGCCTGAAATGTTAGTGTTGCAACACTTTAATGTCTCCTTACAGGGATAGTAATGTTTCTATTAAAGCGGAACTACCACCATCATAATATTGGCCCCCGATCCATTACTACAGTGGTTCTCAACGCCTGTCCTCGGGACCCACTAACAGGCCAGGATTTGATGATTTCCTTGTTAGAGCACAGGTGAGTTAATCAGTGTAAATGAGCCTCTGATCACCACACCTGTGCTGCAGCAGAGAAATCCCTAAGTCCTGGCCTGTTAGTGGATCCCGAGGACCGGAGTTGAGAACCACTGCATTACTATGTAGCGATAGGTAAAGCATTACTTCTGTTATATTGAATAAGTAAGCATTATTGAAGAAAATCAACTTCTTCTGTAGGAAGCCAGGGTACAGCACTTACAAGAGAAGTTCTGTGCCTTCAGCAACTTCCGTTACCCTAGGGTAATCAATGAACGTCGCCACCAATCAGTGCACAGGACAGACGGCGCGGACTCAGAGGTAACTTTCCTCTATCATGTTGTCCGCTGCATTCCTGCAGAAGAAGCTGCATTACTTAAAGGGGATGTTTCACCCCTTTGCCTAAATTGTTCCGTTATATAGTATAAATAATGAAAAGTGTATACATTTAAAATTTAAAAAAAAAAAATATATATGCTTGTTTGGAGAAATTAAACAATAACTACAAACTTGTACCTACTTCCGGGCAGTCTGACTCTTCTATCCAGCCTCCTCCGATGACAAAGGCCGTCTGTCTATAAGCTGGAGCGATCTCATTGGCCAGAAATCTCTCTCTGACAATGAGAGTGCTCCAACTTTCACACAGACGTCCTCATCGGAGGAGGCTGGATAGAAGAGTCAGACTGCGGTACAGGTCCGTTATACACAGTCTGCCCGGTAGTCAGGGCTGGATTTACATCTCAGGAGCCTGTAGGCACAGAAATCTGAAGCGTTAACCCCCCCCCCTTCCCGATTTTCCATCTCCACAATGCTCCTGATCTCCATATTGCCCCATGATCATCTACATATCGCCCCTCTCATTGCCCCATGATCATCTCCATATTGCCCCTCACAGTGCTCCCATGATCATCTCCATATCCCCTCACATTGTCCCCATCATCTCCATATCCCCTCACATTGTCCCCATCATCTCCATATCCCCTCACATTGTCCCCATCATCTCCATATTGCCCCCCGTGTCCATTTCCTACCCTGGAGAGGAGAGGTCTGTCTGTGCCTCCTACTTCTGCACAGAACTGTAACTGCTGGAGCTCCCGCGCGGTCTTCTCTTCAGTAATGCAGAGCGCTGGGAGGTGATGTCATCTCTCAGCGCTCTGCATTACTAGAGAGCAGATGAGGGAGCTCACAGCAGCTACAGGTCTGTGCCGAAGAAGGCACAGACTGAGACCTCACCATGTTGTTGCGGGCTGCGGGCGCCAAGCGGGGGATCCGAATGACAGGCGCCCCTCTGTGGGTTGCGCCTGTAGGCAGATGCCTACTCTGCCTAATTACAAATCCGGCCCTGCCAGCAGCTGGTACAGAGCTGCATTTATTATTTTAATTTCTCCAAACAAGCATTTTTTTTTTTTTTTAAATGTATACACTTTTCATTATTTATAATATGTAACAAAACGATTTAGGCAACGTTGTAAAGGGGTGAAACATCCCCTTTAAAAATGCAGACTTTTTCAGCATCTAATGCTGTTCCTCTAGTGGCCTGTGGGGGGGTGATATTTTCTGGCTTATAAGAGGTTCTGAAAGGTTTGTAGTCCTCTTTGCCAGTTTACACTCACTGCAGGCCTAGGAGGTTATTAAAGCAAGTCTCTCTCTTATGCCTTTATACAGTTCTCTTGGGGTTTTTAACTGTAAAAATATTGGGACCTACAAAGTAGCATGTATGGTATATCTAAAAGTCCCACTGCACATTTCTGTGAGGGGCTCCTTCCTTTCTCAAGATACAAAAGATTTTTTAATGTTAGGTGTTTTTAATTGCATACACACTGGACCCATCAGTTCAACATACATTTCATCTTAAAGGGGCTTTGCTCCAATCAACGTGTTTCCAAACTCTCAAGTTATTGTTTTTATTTTAGACAAACTTGTGTGGGCATGTTCGAGTAGGTACTTACCAATTAAGGGGTACCTTGACGTTGGTGGCAAGCTTATACCATTTTGGCCAAAATGGGAACAAAATCCTCATGTTTATTTTCAGATTTAGCAATGATTATTATATATGCCTAAGCTAGGACACACATTCACTTATTGATAGAGCGCAGGATTGATCTTTTTCTTTGCCCCTGCACTTTGGGTTTCGGCCTGATAATTGAGGGTTATGGAGAGCCCTCTCTTTCTTTCCTTGCTGCCACTTATGTCATTTAATTCATCTCTTAATTTATACACTACTAGTTGAAGAGCCCGTTACACGGGCCACAGTGCCACTGGCAGCCGGTCGCGGTGCAGTCGTGCGCAGTAGAGACTGCCCATGCCACAACTGATACAGAGAAGGACGCTCCTTTGGAGTGCCCCGCTCTGTATAAGCTGCGGCGCAGGCAGTCTCTACTGCGCATGATTGTGGTGTTACACACGTTTTAGTGAATTATTATATAGGATATGTATTCTCTGTGGTTAGTTTAGCGCTGTAAGCTTTTCCTGTCTTTTTTTTTTTTTTTTAAGCAAAAAAGTATGGCTTTATCTATTGCTACATTAGTAATGGATTTGGGGGCAATATTATGATAGTGATAGTTCTGCTTTAGAGAGCGCCTCCGAGTCTTCTTTATGTTTCTTATAACATGTAGCGCTATATTTCTGTAATTACATATTTGCAGTTTAAACGCTTTTCAAGCCAGGAGGCTGACCTCTGAACAATCGTTTCTCAGTAAAGCAAGGGAAGGGGTTAAAAACAGAAAGAAAACGCTGGCAAGTGATCAGAGGGCATCCCCTCAATACAGTCACAAAATAAACCACATCACAATAATACAGTGTAGGGCTGATCATATCAACTTCATTTCATGTCTCCAGCCCTAAAAAAAACACAGATTGTTTCTTCAATGTGTAACAGTGCAACAAATATTAGTGTAAAAGACACGGGGCCCTTATGTATAATGGGAAAGCGGGGCAACCCTGGAACAAACCAACCGAACTGACGCGACAAATAAAAATGATCACTTCTCTAAATGGAGCATATTTAATTAACCCCTTGAATGCCAGAGAGGTCTCCAACTGATTGCGAAGGGATTAAAAGCCCCATCTTCATCAGCTGACATTTTAGGAATTAATATTCGACACCTACAGTGCAACTGGGTTTGTCTCAGAATTTCTCCGCTTTGTCTTCATACATAAGGCCATTGGCATTCATCTGGATTATATATAGATTCACTGCTGTATATATAAATTCCCGCACACCCATTTATATATGGGTTTGTGTACAATTATATAAAGGTGTGTGTTTTTGTATATACATATATCTGTGTGCATATACATACTGTACTTAAATGTACACACACACACACCTATATACACACGCACCCATTTAGAAATATATATCTCTTACACAGTTCTGTATTACAATAAGGCACTAACTCTGGGGAACGCCGTACAGAAGTCCAAACCGTTTCTGACATGCATCTTCTCTGGGGACGTGCTTATAAGTGAGTCGTGTACCACAAGACCCCGCATCAAAATCAACTGCTATATCCAAACAGGGTGCCACCTCCTCATTTTAAAGGAACAATAGAGATTCATTATGGGAAAAAAAATACCTAAAAACATTATGTATTTATGTACATACGTTTCTCATCTGTGTATGTATCTAGCTACTTGTACATCAATCCGTATAACTATCAAGATCTAGGCTTTTTCTGCCTAGTAAATCAAAAGTAATTTCATTGCTGGGAGATAGTTCATTAAAAACTTATTACAAGTCAAAAAGTGCCCCCTCCCCCATTACCAGTATTAATAATATCTGGTGTCCACGTGACCATTCACACTGCATTATATGTCTCACCTAAGCCTCAGGCAACTTTATCACGACAGTCTGATCTTTGATGAAGCATATCTCAGCAGAACATGTAGCCAGCGTCAATACAGTGTTTTTTTTTCTACAGATAATAAAACTCTACTGCGCCTTTAATACATACTCTAGGGTCTGAGCAGGGGCCATCGAAGGCTTCATCCACCCAGATGCTATATGACTATGATATCCATTATCCTATATAGTATAATGGAATTCTAGCCCAATAACAGGATGTAACCTGCTCGGCCCAACTCAAACATTTCAATGGTTCCTATACAGTCCTTTAGTGTGTATGTTATTTTTAACCCTTTGAGTGGAACTCAAAGGGTTGAAAAGGATAGGGGAGGACAGAACACTTTATAGATCTTCTCTTCCAAGTAAAATAAGACACTCATCCTGTTGGAAGTATAGAGCTGTACTGATTTTTCAATGACCAATCTCCCAGCAGTTGAAGAACCCTTGTTGTTTTCAGCTGGAAATACCCTAATACCTTTATTAATTTATTAAAAAAAAAAATAAAAGTTTACTGCTCTTTTTAAGCAGCGGGAACGAAAGGGATGAGGTGGCCACGTTATATCTGACACGTTGCTTTTAAATCCACCGAACGGATCGTCCAACCAAAGCGCTCCGGGTCCCAGATGACGTTGATTGTAAATGTGCCTTTTATCCGAATGTCCGAGCAAAACTCCCCAGCTTGTGTTCAGGACACACATTCCTACTTAGAGCAGGAAAACAACCCCCCCCACCCTCCATTAGCAGCTGGTTACGGCAGGAGAAGGTAAATTACCAACCACCCCCTCAGCCCCAAGTCAAGTCATAAAACTTAAAAACACTCAAATAATGAGAAAAAAAAAAGTAAAACCTAAAAATTAAAATCTATCAATTAAAGGAGAACTAAGACCTCATAACATCCCCACTTGCCTTTCAACGGCCAGAAAACTCCTGATGGCCCCTATGAAATTTTGCCTTCTTGTGCCTTTGTTGAAGACAGCACCTTCAATCAGTTCCGGATGCCATGGTCCACAGAGGCGGACATGATAGCTGTTAGTAAAACAACAAAGCCTCAAAAAACTCCTCCTACTGCTCATGGCAGTCTAAAAGGCATAGTAATTCTTAAACTGTAAAAATTTTAAATATATATGTTGTAGGGTTTAACCCCCTGAGTAAAACATGTGGGATGTGTTTTAGGCAAAAGTGATTACAGCTCAATCTATAATTTTTTAGGCGATGTATGACAGTGGCCTTAGGGTGGCGTAGCAACAGCGCCAATGTACAATTTCAGGACACTGTGATACTGCACCTAAAAATTTCACGTCTGAGCCATAATACTCGGGGGGGTAAACACTACTATATACTAAGGCTCAAGATTTCCACTCGCCAGTAGCCAATGGCGAGTGAAAATTTAGCCCTGGCGAGTAGAAATTCAGCCCTGGTGGGTATGTTATGGTTTGCAGTGGTGAGTAACTTTTCAGGTCTGGCTAGTAGCAAAGGACTTCAACTTTTAAAGGGATAGTAATACCTAAAATGTAAAAAAAATATGTTGTAGGGTTTATCCCCCTGAGTAAAACAAGAGTACTCCCACTGCTGAAAGATGTTTCATTCAAAAGTTATTAATTTTCAAAGTTGAATTTTTTAGGTGCAATATCACAGTGACCTGAAATTGTACAGTGGCGCTGTTGCTACACAATCCTATGGACAGCTCTGGTCTCAGGACCATAAATCTCCATAGGATGGTGTAGCAACAGCGCCACTGTACAATTTCAGGCCACTGTGATATTGCACCTAAAAAATTCAACTTTGAAAATTCATAACTTTTGAATGAAACATCTTTCAGCAGTGGGAGTACTCTTGTTTTACTGAGGGGGATAAACCCTACAACATATTTTTTTTTTACATTTTAGGTATTACTATCCCTTTAAGTGTGTGTGTGTGTATTATATATATATATATATATATATATATATATATATATATATTTTTTTTTTTTTTAAACATAGTAAGTTAACCCTTTAAAGACCACATGGGTGTGCAATGCATTGTGAAGGCTCATGTACTCTGCCTGCTTCACTTGGACAAAACTGCCAGCAACTGTCATGGTGGCCTACATGCATCTGACATCCAGGACTGATTAAAGAGCCTATCTATTGAACAAAGGGACAAGTGCAGACTGCATAGAAGCCAGTATGATTTAATGGCTGCAGTGAGTTGAAAGAAAGAATGAGTGTGTTTGTGAGGTATATTATGAGGTGGCTTTTAGTTCTCTTTTAATCACGTAGTGTATCTTCCATAACTATTTCTGTGACCCTCTGTAATAAGAATTCCTCTCTCTGTCCTTTCTCCTGAGTTTCTTGTTCACAAACAACTTCAATGTGGAGGATAAGAATCCTTGAAGGTTTCCTTCCCCCATCGCTTTCTCTCTCTCTGACTTCCCTGTCCCACCATACATCACTTTCTATTGTCCTGTCCATGCGTCACTTCCACTGCTCTCTCTCCCAACGTTCTCCATTCTTCTAACTTACTTCACAAGGGTGCCACCCTATCCTGTAAGTCTGGGGCAGAATTTTGCCGGCACATTCTGGGTGGTGCAGTATAGGGATGGTACTTGTAGGGCCTCTCCTGTGGGGAGGAAGGGTAGCGTGGCTGCCGGTTTCCTACCTCACCCTCCCTGCCCTGACCTCCTTTGTTGAACTGTTGTCCTGCTTCTCTGTTTTGGTGCCGGTGCTGAGGTCTCCTCCCCCTGTTGGAGCCCCCATCCAGAGAGTTCCTACGCTGTTTGTGATGGTCACCGTCCCCCTGTCTCCTTTGTCGCCGGCCATCCCGCCTCTCGTTCTCATCTTCCACCCTCCCCTTCCTCCTGTCCTCTGGCCAGGTATTGTTCAGATCCTCCACCACGTATGTGGTGCCTGGAGCCCAGGAGAAGCGATGCTGGGGGTTGCTCTTGAAGGGGAAGCGGAGTTTGCAGTCCAGTGGAGGTATGAACTTTCCTGTACCCGGGGCATGCCGGACAGAACGATTTATCTGCTGTTGCTGCAAGTTCTGTATCCGGGTCTGTTCCTGCTTCAGCCAACGCATCCTTCCCCTGCGAAAGGTCGAATCCTCATCCATCAGACGACTCACCCGATGCTCTTTGGGGAATGATCAGGGGAGACACCGTTTCTGCCAGGGTCAGACTCCTCGTGGTCTTCACTGGGGTACCAGGGGAAAGACTGTTCATCCGAATAATCATCTGCACCATCGTCCTACAGGGAGAAAAGGAAACAATGAATTAGGTAGGATTACAGCCGCAGTGGACAACTTTGTGTGGATTATGGGTCCCATCATCCCCAGCCAGCAAATAACGGGTTGGGAATCATGTGAATTGTAGTCCACAACAGATGGAGGAATTCATTCATGCTGATGATTCCATCTAGCATGGTTTTAACCCATTGAATGCAATGCAGGAAAAAAAAAAAAAAAAAGGGGGGGGGGGGGGAGGATGTGTACTTAACGATAAATCATTTTGTCTTACTCCGTATAGAACACAGGAGACACGGGCTGAAGAGGGCAGGGAACTTGTAAAAAGAGCTTTCTGAAGCAGAGATTCCCATCCTGCACCACTTCACCCCCCCCAGATGTTATAGCAAAGCCAAAAGAAAAGGAACAGAAGTGGTACAAGACACTGGATCCTAGAGCCACCCCTGCCCGGGACTCAAACCAGTGGCTTTTTCTTTGAGAGGGAAGTACTGTGTTTCACATGGGCTAAGAGAAAAAGATTTGTCAGTAAGTACACAAAAATCCCCCTTCTTCTTACATCCTATGTGGAACTGTGGGGATCCACCAAAGCATTCACCAAGATTCCAGGGAGAGAAAGAGTTAAATCAATCAAACATAAACCAGGTCCAACAGAAATGAAACGGCACAACATGAACCCCAGGTGTCAACGGACATCAACACTACAAACCAAAGAACAGAAATCAACATGGAATTGGTCCAGCAGGAATCAGGATGGACAACTACACAGGCGGCACAGCCTGGAGGACCTTCCTTCCACAGCCGACTGCAGTCGAAGCAAACACATTAACACGGTAGTGTATGAAAAAAAGTGTGAAGGGACACAACTGCACAGCTGCTCAGCACAGGCCTGATTCTTATCGGCCCAAGATGCTGCCACCATCCTGGTGGAATGCAGGGAAACCAAAAAAATCCGCAGGACATTTGCCTGGCGAATGGTCACCTTGATTCAAGAAGCCAAAGTTATCTTAGATGCAGCCAGGCCCA